>CM060935.1:482024386-482624386 GCA_030765085.1 Allium cepa
ATTTCCGATATTTTATGATGTTATTTTATTCTTGATTTTTTTAGCTATGTATAAATTTGTTTTAATATAGAATAATCTTAATAATAAGTTTGATTTTTATTGAAAATAATATGGTTAAGTATTTAAATTATATTTTGACATAGAGTTATATATAATGGTTTAAATAAATAAAGTTTGGAAGATAAATTGGAAATTTATCTGAATTTGAATTTATTTAAGAATTAAAATCAAATAAGTTTAATGTCAAATTTATTAAATTGGAAATTTTAAAAGGCATGATTTTATAACTAGATTTTGGGTTAAGGTGAATTAAATGAATATTTCAAGTATAAATAAATTGAAGGAAATATTTAGTTATTTGTAATTTGGGATTTGTTTAAATGATAATGGATTTATTAAGTAAATGTTTCGAAGCTAAATAATAGAAAATTAAATTTGATATATATAGAATTATCAAACTTAGTTTTGAAATTTTTGAATACCTAAAGTTTGAAATGTACTGAATTTGAATGGTTTATTTTGTGGATTAAATCTGTTTTGAAATCGATAAATTTGGAATAGTTTGTTTGGAAACTGAATTGAATTGAAATTTATGATTTGGGATTTGGTTAAATATAAAATGAAAAAAAATCGAGTTGTGTTGGATTTGATTTGTGAAATTTAAGAAGCTATTTTATTTTATATAAAGTATTTTAAATATTTAAACCATTTAAGTGGTGGAAGTTATGTTTCCGAAGTTAAAAGTTTCAAGGTATTATAATTTTGAAGTGTTATATACAAGGATTTTGATTTCAAAATATTATAACTTTGAAAGTGCTATGATTTTAGGAAAGGATATATTTGAAATAGAAATGATATCGTATTGATTTAGATTTGAAATGGAAATGATATCATATTTATATGGTTTTGAAATGGCAGTGATATTTCGGTTTAGAGTATGAATTATTTTTGAAATGACCGTGGTGTTATAATAACGTTTGGTTGTTAAAGAGACCGGGATCGAAAGTTGTCATACTCTCTTCCAACTCCAAAAACCACTTTGACAACCATGTATGCGGTGGAGATTCCAGAATGAAGTAGGATGGTGGCAGCGTTCTTTTTAGGTATATACGTGGACCTGACTCCCGTGTGTTGGCATAAGGTGGCTAAAACAGGAGCGATCGACGGGCTAAGAAGGTAGCACATTTTATCGGACACACACCTTCGATACCATTCTATTACTTTGCGATTGATCTGGGCCTTTCTGATTTTGTGGGTGCGGCTCGAGGTGGGTGGTAGTAGATGCTACGTGTTACGACCGGCCCGGAAGCGTAATTGGTATATCTACCTTGGCATTGCCTAATTGTTCCATGTCACCTACCCTAGCGCGCCTTGTACGAGTTTGGTTTCTCCCGTAGCCTGTGGAGTATTTAGGGTAGTCCCCCGATCTGGAGATGCACTGATACTGGATGGACTACTGGGACTATTACGTGTTAAGGGCTATACAGGTAACCCCTTAATGCTATTTAAAAGTAAGTTTATTTTACTAATAGACATTATTATAATAGCGTATATTACTACATAGTAAATATTTTAACGGATCCTTATGAGATGTGAATCCCGAACACCTCTTAAGTTACTGCACTCATGTCAGGAACCGGTTAGGAGATGTCAAAACCCGTAAACATCTCTGACGCCGTTTTACTCACATTATTTACCGTTGATTTAATTTACATAAGATCTTTTAGTTCTGACCCGAGTGTTTTGTCTTTTCAATTCGCTCGGGTCAGTCTGAGCTTTCAGGATTCAAAGACTTTATTTCTCGAGGATGAAGACGAAGACTGTAGTACTGTTATTTATTATATTATTCCACTACATTCATACTATTCCGCTGCATTATTCATTATTCTCTAGTATGTGTAACTATGATATGTTTTGTAAAACAGCTTCATGAACTATTATTTGATTATTATATTTTTTCATTCCGCTATGAGATTCTGTTTTGTTTTATTTCTTTCTTTACTTTTCTTTTCTTATTTACCCAAATAACAAACCGCTCTTTTGTATGGTTTGAGTGTAACGTGTGTGTTTATCGTCGATTAAAACGTACAAAAAGGCAGGATGTTACATTTCATAGGTTTTTAGGCCATAGAAACTATTTATTTTTCATTTTGTCCTTAAAAGTAATTATTTCAGTTGTGTGTCCTAGAAACTATTTGCACTTGCTAAAGAGGCCCTTGAGGCTAATTTCCACTTTATTTAATTAACTAGAAAATAGCCATTTTGTCCACTGACTCGGATTTCAACGAAATCGGTTTCATTAGATCCGTAACAATGAATTATTGTAGGATTTCAAGTTTCGTAGCGATCGGACTTGTCATTTGATCGTACGGGCTCGAAACGCCTAGAAATCAATGAAATTAAAATCAATTAAAATCAATTTGAAATAACTTAATTTTAGCATAACTTCTTCATACAATGGAATTTGGACTTGAAACCTATTTCGTTGATTTTTAAATATTTAAAAACATCTATTTTGATATATGGGTTGACCCATTTTCGTCCCGGAGGCAGAACGGGCTTTTCGGGTCGCTTATCGTGCAATCAAATCGTGTCCATTCATCTCTATTTCTGATCTACGTATATATACCTCGTTATAATCCCTAGCTACTTCTTATTCTCAATTTTATGTACGTACAATTTTTTGTTGCTCCTCTTTTCCAATGGCAGACAAATTCTCAATTCCAAATTCAATTGCAATTCAAAATCAAATCAAAAATTTAATCTCCTCAAATTATATCGAATTATTTATCGATTTGAAGCCCTCGACGAGCGCATCTCAGATATGTGATTCGTTTTTCAATTGGAGTCATTGTTTGTCCAGGAATCCATGGATTTGTTTCGGCCGTTCATTTTGGTCGGGATGATTCAATGGTGGATCTACGTCCTTAGGTCGATCGGGGGGCATGGATGCATAGAGGGCGTATAGCAGGTCGCATCGGCACCACTGGTTCATCTTTTGGTGATCGAAAATCACGACGAACGGCGAACATAGGTGACGGCGGCGCGATCGGCCAGAGGCTACCGGAGCACGACGTGCGTCCCTGGGTGATGCATCTCGACACATGGGGTTCGGCTAGGGGGTCATATCGTGCTGCGGGGCCTCGAGGCAGCGGCGTTAATTCGAGTGGGGGACGGTGGCTTCTAGGGTTTAGGTCGAACGATCGATCTGCTGCTGGGTTCGAACACGTGAAACGAGAGACGACGTGGCAATCTGGTATTGATTTCTTATATTTATTTTTGAAATTTAAAACTCAATGTTCTAATGGCAATAACTTTTGCATACGAGGTCCGTTTCATGCGTCGTTTCTTGCGTTGGGATCGTATCGAAATTTCTAACTTTTTGAAGTTATTTTGGATGAATTATAGGAATTTGAAATTTAGGGCTTATTTTGGATTTAAATTCAATTTAAATCCAAAGTTGAGCGTTTTAACCCACTCACAACTTCCAAAAAAAAAATTATGTTTGTTAAATTGATTTATGATGTGATTAGAAATTTATTCATGACTGTTTGGCATATTTTGAATCATCACCCTAGTTTATTTGAATTTATTTGGATAAAATAGTTATTTAATTTATTATTGAATATAAATTGCCATTAAATACCTGTTATTTATTATCTGTTCTATATTAATGTTATAGATTGAATTGGATGATGATTATGATAAATGTTTGATGATTGATATTGGATGAATGGATGTTGTATTTTATATTGTTATAAACTCTCGGGATTGCGGTTTGAAATGATACATAACTGTACCTATATTTCAAATTACGGTTTGAAATGATAAATATCTGTATCACTTGACCATAGGATAGAAAATTATATACAAACACCATGGTCTATATATTTAAAATATTTTTGAATTGATTTCTATGATTTTGTAAAGAAATATATGGTTTTATATAAATATTGATTTTCGATATTATATAATGTTATTTTATTCTTGAATTTTTTAGCTATGTATAAATTTGTTTTAATATAGAATAAGCTTAATAATAAGTTTGGTTTTTATTGAAAATAATACGGTTAAGTATTTAAATTATATTTTAATATAGAGTTTATAATGATTTAAATAAATTAAGGTTGGAAGATAAATTGGAAATTTATCTGAATTTGATTTTATTTAAGAATTAAACTCAAATAAGTATGATGTGAATTTTATTAAATTAGAAATTTTAAAAGGTATGATTTTATAACTTTATTTTTGGTTAAGATGAATTAAATGAATATTTCGAGTATAAATAAATTGAAGGAAATATTTAGTTATTTGTAATTTGGGATTTATTTAAAAGATAGTGGATTTATTAAGTAAATGTTTCGAAACTAAATAATAGAAAATTGAATTTGATATATATAAAATTATCAAACTTAGTTTTGAAATTGTTGAATACTTAAAGTTTGAAATATAGTGAATTTGAATGGTTTATTTGTGGCTCAAATCTGTTTTGAAATCGATAAATTTGGAATACTTTGTTTGGAAACTGAATTGAATTAAAATTTATGATTTGGGATTTGTTTAAATATAAAATGAAAAAAATTTCGAATTGTGTTGGATTTGATTTGTGAAATTTAAGAAGCTATTTTATTTTATATAAAGTGTTTTAAATATTTAAACCATTTAAGTGGTGGAATTTATTTTTCCGTAGTTATGAGTTTCAAGGTATTATAATTTGAAAGTGTTATATACAAGGGTTTTGATTTCGAAATGTTATAACTTTGAAAGTATTATGATTTTAGAAAAGGATATATTTGAAATAGAAACGATATCGAATTGATTTAGTTTTGAAATGGAAATGATATCATATTTATATGGTTTTGAAATTGCAATGATATTTCGGTTTAGAGTATGAATTATTTTTGAAATAACTGCGGTGTTACAATAACGTTTGGTTGTTAAAGAGACGGGTATCAGAAGTTGTCATACTTTCTGCCAACTCCAAAAACCACTTTGACAACCGTGTACACGGTGGATATTCCAGAATGAAGTAGGATGAAGGCGACGTTCTTTTGAGGTATATATGTGCACCCGACTCCCATGAGTTGGCATAAGGCGGCTAAAACAGGAGTGATCGACGGGCTAAGAACGTAGCACCTTTTATCAGACACACTCCTTCGATACCATTCTATTACTTTGTGATTGATTTGGGCCCTTTTGATTTTAGGGGTGTGGTTCGAGGCGGGCGGTAGTAGCTACTACGCATTACCACCGGCCCAAAAGAGTAATTGGTATATCAACCCTGGCACTTCCTAGTTGTGTCGTGTCATCTACCCTAGCGCGCCTTGTACGAGTTTGGTTTTCTCCCGTAGCACATGGGGTATTTAGGGTAGTCTTCGGATCTGGAGATACGCTGATACTAGATGGACTACTAGGACTATTACATGTTAAGGGCTATATGGGTAACCCCTTAACGCTATATAAAGTAAGTTTATTTTACTAATAGACATTATTATAATAGCGTGTATTACTACATAGTAAATAGTTTAACGGATCCTTAGAAGATGTGAATCCCAAACACCTCTTAAGTTACTGCACTCACGTTAGACACTGGATAGGAGATGTCAAATCCCATAAACATCTATGACGCCATTTTACTCATATTATTTACCGTTTATTTAACTTACATAAGATCTTTTAGTTCTGACTCGAGTGTTTTGTCTTTTCAATTCTCTCGGGTCGATCTGAGCTTTTCAGGATTCGAAGACTTTATTTCTGGAGGACAAAGACGAGGACTGTAGTACTATTATTTATTATATTATTCCACTACATTCATACTATTCCGCTGCATTATTTATTATTCTCTAGTATGTGTAACTCTGATATGTGTTGTATAAGTAAAATCGAATGTTTTGTAAAACACCTTCATGAACTAATATTTGATTATTATATTTTTTCATTCCGTTGTGAGATTCTGTTTTATTATATTTCTTTCTCTGCTTTTCTTATTTACCCCAATAACAATCCGCTCTTTTATATGGTTTGAGTCTGACGTGTGTGGTTTATCATCGATTAAAACGTACAAAAAGGCAGAATGTTACATGGGGAGTCCGATCGGGAATGTGAATACCCGGATTGCAAGGGCTTCTTTGTAAATTGCCTTCGGTTCTGTTCGAATCCAGAACAGACTGTATGGATGTATGTCTAACATTACACTTTGAGATGTAAAGCTGGTTTCTATCAAATACATTTCTGTTTGGTGGCGGAGAATTTATCCTCTTAGCTTAACACCCTTCTCTGGGACGTACGAGCTCAGAGGTTATGTAGTTGATGGTTATTAGTGATACATTCCCAATTTGGTAATGTGGCATGCTAAATGCTAGTGGTCATTTGTTGATCAAAGCATGGCTTTTGTAAAAAGCGTAACTTTGTGGACGAGACCTCATCAGGACCTCACAACTCGAAAATGGTCGAAACAGGAACGATGCAGCAAGGTTATCGAGGGTAGCTCCCCTTAGGGTATGTCCATTTCTTTTCTGAATAAAAAGTGATATCATGGTATGGAGCCCACATATTTAACTTATGTGGTTGTTGCTGTGTAGCTGTTGGTGAATCCCGGGATAATGGTTGGTAACGACCAGGGGATGGCATACTCATGTCAGTAGTCATCTAGTTACAGAGGTAACCCGATCTTGTGTTGGCAGAGACCCGGTTAAGTTCTCAAGCTGTCCCTCCATAGGCGTACCCATGTGGCATAGGAAGTTACTTAGCCTGGCTATTTGTTGGAAATCCAATTACCAATACGCTTCCTGTACGATTTTAGTTGTAAAACCTACCATCTTACATGGTAGCTATAGTAGGCATACTATAATGGTACATATGCTGGCTAAGGTTAATATTGTACTTGCAAATGTTTTCTGCACTATGCACTAATAATAATATCAAAAGGTTTTCGCATACCAAGCATGAGATTGCATTGTTTGTGTGCCGAGAAGCCTTATGGTAGTTTCATTTTTCAAAAAGCATTGTGGATTTCTTTCTATTTTCTTTTGTTTGTTTTTTCAAATAAAACTGCTTTTCTTTGCTCATACCAGTCTCATGACTGACCTGGAGTTTATTGTTCCCTTTCTAAACTCTGGTTGCCCACAATTTTCCACACATGCAGCCTAGAGTCAGATTTTCATTAATCAGATAGTAGATGTAGATTCGATATACTTGAAGTCTTTGGATTTTGGCTATCACGTTGTGCTTCTCTTCAACATTCTAGAACGGAATTGCTTAGTTCAACATGATGGTGGTTCGAGCTATGTTTGGAATTAGAGTCTCTAGAACTTTGGCATTAAAGATATCTTTCCGCTGCCGCTGTTGTGTCTTCTGCTATTGTCCATCTCTGATACATGTAATGATATTCTTGGTATCATTGTTGTATTGAAATAATGTAATTCATTGGGATATATGTGATATTATTCTTTTGCTTCCGCTGTGTTATTATACTTAATGTGTTATCAGCTCTGGCGAACCAGATTCGACGTTTGAATTTGCGGCATTCAAATACGGGAGATGTATTCGTGTGTCGATTTTCGAAGGTCGAGTCAGGGTTGTTATAAGTGGTATCAGAGTTGAAGGTTGATTAAGAACTTTAGCTCAAAAGTATAATACATTAGGTGACTCATTAGAGATAGGGTTATATATGCCCTAAAATGAGAATATCCCTAAGATATCCATTCGTATGCATCAGTACATTCTCTTACTATCCACTGATAGTGAGTATGAGTGCAAGAAGAGGACGAGATAGGGGACATGGAAGTACCGCTTCAAATGGTTGATACCCTGTAACAACAAGAAGCAACTTTTTCTCCATAATTTCTTTTGATCATCATCCGATTTCAATTCTTTGATGCTTTTGGCAGCTACAAGAAGAACCTTCGGTGTGGTGGTGGTCGTACGAATCTTTGTTTACGTTATAGAAAAGGTTCAAATTCCTAATTCGTATTCTCTTCATCATTTTCTAACAGCTTTTCGTTATAAACTTTAATAAATATGAAAATTTATTTGAAATGAATTGGTTAACGAAATATGAAACTAAATTAAATTGTATCTGTTTGTCTATTCTTTGGGGTCCTGACATATTCTACAAACAGTTAGTTATCCATTCGAACTAACCAGTGCCTCTGCATATCTCGTAGAATGGATGACTTGAATATTTCATGAAATATTGAATGAGTTCGTTCTCATAATTATTGATGATATTCTGATTGGGTAAGCCAAAAGCAAAATAGATATTCAGTTTGATGTGGTTAAACATTTTCCATCCATTCTTTGTTTGCCTCCCTGTCTAGCAAATTTCGGGGACGAAATTTTCTTAAGGGGGAATCGATAACGATCCCGGTTTTAAGTTAAAATTAATTTGGCAATTAATATAAAATTTTGGATTAAATTATAAATTAATTTGAATTTTTCCAAATAAAATAAGATATTTGTTTGTTTATATATAAATTGATTATATATTGAAATTTGGATTTTAAATTCAAATATAAATGTATTTAAATATACATTGGATTAAAACTATATTTTAAAATTAATAAGAATTTTTTTCTAATTATAATATATATGTATATATATATACATACATATATATATTTGGAAGTTATGATTTGAGATCAATATATCAATTTTCTAAAAGCAAATTAAAGATTAATTGAACATTTTTAACTCAAGTATTTCCTATAGTTATTAAAATAAGTATAACAACTTGAGTTTAACTTAAATAATATTTATTAAAGGTTTAGTGTTCTTTTAAAAAAAAGTATTTGAACTAAAATGGTTTGTATATGTATAATAAAGATATAAACATTGATTTTATAAAAGATTCATTCCTTTTGCTTTCTTCTAAAATGAACATAGTTTGTATACATATGAATATAATACTTAAAATAAATTTTATTAAAACCATAATATATATATATATATTTAAAAAGTAAATAGTATAAAAATTATATAAATATATCAAAAACATTAATGAATGTCATAATACAAGTGGAAGATATTAAAAACATGTAATAACAAGTGTAAACTAAGTGATGAGCAAGATAAACAAGTGTCACGATTTTATGTTTTCTTTCCATTTTTAAATTTAACAAGAAAAAGAAAAATCAAAGTTATAAATATCACTACCTTCCTCTTTTCTCATTTCGTTCAAACTAAATGGAACTCAAATTAATCAAAGAATTGGATCAAAACTAAAAGCCTGAAGCTACAAACCGAGAAAGAAAACCCAACCAAAAAAATCAAATTTAAAGCTTTCAATCTTGAATCATGTATCAACAACAATCAAACTTCAAGCTTAACTCAGCTAAACAAAGATTAAAAGCAAACCTGGGAGCAAGAAGATCAACTTAGTTAAATCAAACAACAGATTTCAAACCTGCAACCTGATACCTGAGCAAGATTCAAGAAGAAAAACATATGCAAGATCTAGATCAAGTGCAGATTTAAATAGAAACAAATCACTTTCCAGGCTCAAAGTCTGCTCTCTGTTCAAAGCAATATCCAGGTGTGCAAACTAACCTTGAATCTGATATACATCTTAATGAATGTTTGGAGTTTGATTGTCATAAATGTTGTATGAATGAAAGAAAATTGTTCGTATGTATATATCCATGGTTAGATAGGCTATGCATGTTTAAATATACCTCTCTGTTTATATTTACAGGCCAAAAATCCATCAAATAAATTCATATCCTTTTATTTTAACTAATTCAAGTTAAGATTTCTTGAAAGAAGATGTTGATAATAATGTAAAATCATTTTTAAAAATAATTTCAGGTAAAAAATATCAAGTGAATATTGCGAAAATATTGATTTACAATAAAATCATTATAAATCATCAAAATCAAGCATTTCAATTTTTCAATCTGATTACATAATCGTGTTTGTATTACAAAATGATGATTTTAGGTAAAGGTCTGATGATTTTTAAGCTTATAATGGTTGAGAATTTTTGAGTTGAATGGAAAAGGCATTTTTGTCAATATCCCATTACTGACGAAGTTATGGTCGACGTGATCAAGTTGGAGGGTGGCTTGTGTGTTGTAGATCGATGGAAAAATGCTTGTAAATTTTTCCGATAATCGAGGGTGATGGGCGAGAACATTTTAGGGTTTAAACTGGGTGTTTTGTCAAACTGGTTCTCGGGGAAACTGTGTCGTCGTCGAGGTAATTCAGGTGATCGAACCAAGGGGGATGGGAACGTGGCGTTGTGGCGAAGCGATGTATGAGGTGGCGATGATTTTGATGGCCGTAGGTGTCATGGCGTGATGTTTTTCTAATGGTGGGGTTTGGATTCGTATGCTTGAACGGCTCATTTTCGATCCTCTGGTGAACTCGTGGAACTAGGAAGTCAGGATAATCGGCGAGGTCTTCGTGGACATGTGGATGGTCGTAAAATGGATTGAAGTCAATCGATTAGATGGTGCAAGTGTACATGTGATAATGTATATCAGGTGTCGTTTGTAAGTTTGGTGAAAATGAGGAGTACTCAGGTTCAAGCTCGAGAAAATGTAAGTTCGACTCGAAGCAAAAGAAAATATGGGGAACTTGAAGTAGGGCCCGGGTATATCAGAATTTAGCTCGGGTTTGTTAAATTGATTCCAGATTTCAAATTAAAAAAGAAATAACAATTTTAAAGTTTAAAACTTAATCAAGATCAAATAATTTATTAACCATTTCTTTTAAAATAATAAATGTTTAATTAAGATGGAATTTATTAAAATTTGAATTTTTTTTTTAGTTTAAAGTATTTCAATACATGTATAATCTTTGTTTCTAAAAGTTTATTTTAAATAAACTTAATATTGTTATTTTGGTAAATTATTTAAAAGATGAAGTGTTTTAATCCTTAATGTAATTTAAAGGATAAGTTAAGTGGTTAATGAAAATTAATTACAAGGTTTATCAAATAAAGATTTTTAATGATAATTAAAGTAATTAATTAAGATAAATGGATTATTTTATAATTAATTTAAAGTTTTAAGTGATTAAATTTATTACTTAATGAAAGTAATTAAATGACAATTGCTTAATGAAAGTAATTTAGAAGGATGATGACCCAATGGAATTAAAAGGATTAATTACGTAATTACTTAAAGATTAAATTATCAGGGTGATTAATTTAATGATGTGATTAATTAAAGGTTAATTAATTAATAATTAAGATTTATTAATAAATAATTAAGGAATGAATTAAGGTCAATTAATTACATAATTAAGGTTAACTAAATATTGATTAAAAGTTAATTAATGAATAATTACTGAATATGATTAATTAAAGAGAGATTACTTAAGGGAAGTAATTAGAGGATCATTACTCAATGTAATTAATTTATGATTTATTAATATAAGTGATTAAGGATAATCACTTATGGTAATTTAATTACTAAAATTAATTAAGGATAATTAATTTAATGGTAATTAATTGAGGTTAATTAATTAATTATTGTAATTAATTAAGGATAATTAATTAAATGATAATTAATTAAGTGTTAATTAATTAATGTAATTAATTAAGAATAATTAATTAAATAATAATTAATAATTAAAGGTTGATTAATAAATGATTAAAGGATAATTAATTAAATGGTTTGTAACTAATCTATTACTTAAATAGGAAAGGAGAAACCAAGGCATTTATGTAGCGACACCTGTCTTTTTCCATGACTACGCCCTTTTTACCTTAACGTCAGTTAACAAATTATTGTTCAAAAAGAGCATTTCGTATCCGAACGTTCCCTTTTCCAGCAACTTCATCGTCCGCAAACACCACTGTGACCAACCGTTTGATAATCCTAACCTTGCCGACGTCGCTTTTCCTCTCCTACGCTTCTTCGACATAGATGTGCGCATCAATGTTGTTCCTCCGCCGCCTTAAAGAAGATTTTTCAAAATTAGGGTTTTCAAGGTCAGTACTCATTACTTCCCAATCTGAATTTGGGTTTTTTTCGTTATTCATTACATGTAAACGAGTGGTATGATAGTTTTAAATCGATTGAGTTTCAAATGTGATACTCATGAATTTGCCCGTTTTCCTTCTGCTGTAGTGTTTTTCAATTCGAAAAAAGCTGGACAGAATTTGTTATATGTTTACCTTCCCAATCAACCCACCTTGAGTGATTGTAACTGAGTACGGAGATAATGGTTATTTTCAACCAACAAATCTAAGAAACACTTTCTTCTTCGATACAACACAGAATGGTTATTCATAGGATTATTCGGTATTGTTTTTCAAACATTTCAGTATGTACTTCAGTATATATTATATCATATTTCTTCTGCTCTGATTGAGTTTCAATTTATGCTTCAGAGTGTGAAACAGGAAATAAATGTAGTTATATGTATTTCTTTACAGTATTCATGTCTACCTTTGCCGTATGATTATGATTTTAAATACCTAAAATCCAAAATATTTGAATACCAGTCATACATTAATTTAAGTCAGGTTTTTTTTACTCTGCATTGTTCTACCTTTCACTATTGGTAACTTGCTGTATGAGTTACCAACAAGTCAGGTTCTATATGTCAATCTTTTCATTTCTATATCTGTGTACCGTATAAGGAAATATGATAGACCATGTGTATATTGTGCATCATTTTTATTTCCACCTTATGTTAGGTGGTTACATGAAACTTACAACGGTAAACCAAGACTGTAGAAACCGTTTAGTGGATTGTCACTATTTTTTTCTACATCTTTGGACCTGGAATTGTTGAACATAACAATAGTTTACAACATTTATATATAATTTATTTCAGTTCCATTTGTAGTAATATGGTCATCGTTTTTCTTATTATTCATGACTAGAAAACACTTTTAACAGTTTCAAAATATTAGCTTTCCCAGATTCCAACTGTGTAAAGTATTAATTTTTTTTCAGTTATACCACATTTTTAGCTCTAATAGTTATGTATATTTCGATTTTAAAACCATATCTGAAATAAATTATCAAGCCATCTTCAAATAATTGTTTTGAAAAATAATGTTGTCCTACACCTTTAACTGGAAATTATAACTGCTTCTTTGTTGAACTGCAATCTCTGATTTGTTTTTTTTCATAAATCAATGATACGATTTGAAGATGCAATATAGTCAACAAGTTAACCGTTTATTTGCTTACAACATGAAATCATGTACGTTTGTGGTTATTTATGTCCGGTCATGCATGTAGTTATGTGTTATATTCCTTATTTATGCCCCACCGATCACTAGAGGGATCATAAGTTCTTTTTGTGTTATGATATTTTAATCAACCGGCTGCATGATGATTTTATTTCTCTTAACAAACACATACACCTACCCTCCGCGACATTTGTGCTTCCAATATGTACTTACAGCTAACATCTGGCACATGTATTTAGGACTGAATGACAAGTGTTTGCTGATGTGTTTAAATAAGGCAATATCGCATTCATAATTGTCATCTAAGGTTTACCTGAACTATGTGTTACACTTAATACACACACATACACACATCACTTAATATAGTTAATAATTAAAAGATACTAGCATTAGTATCCTCTCGGTCTGAATTTGGAACATATACAATAGCGGTACCCGTGTTATTTTTAGGAATGAGTTGATAGAGAAAAGCTATTTCGAACGTCAAATAATCATATATCTTGCCAATTTACAGCTGCAGATTATACTGTCAGAAATCACTATTTATCATCTACATGATGACCTATATACTAACTTGGTCTAAGTGCTTATACTTATATCACTGTTATAGCGGAGAAATATACAATCAACTTCCCTTCTTCTTATTCTCTACTACTACTAAGTACATATGTTTGTGTTTATAATAAGGACGTCCCTGGTAAACTTGAATAATATTGTTAAGGGATGTGTAGCAAACAGTATAGACAAGGCTGGGAACATGAAGCCTTCCGGTTGTGTTCACATTTCAACTTCGTATTCATTATTTCTCCTAATAAAATGTGTCAGTACATTTAACTAAAACGTAATATATTCTGTGGTATTTTTTCAGCATAGCACATATAGTCATGTAACTTGCTCCCTGCTGTCTTTTTGGGAAATCAAATAGGATGATATTTTCTGCTGAATAACGTAGACTTATAACTCCAGGCAAGGTATTTATTCGTTGCCACTTTCCCTCCGAAACAATTCGTACTCAGTTTTGTCCTACTGTATTTATTCTTCAATACAGTTTTTACTGAGAATTTCTTAGAAATGAGTTTTATTCGATTATTATTACTTTTAATCATTTTCTTACTCCAGAGATATATTTTTATTCAATTTTCATCGTTTAATTACTTTATCAGCTCCCGTCAGCAACATACTGTTCTATATATTATACATATATATATATATATATATATATATATATATATATATATATATATAATGACATGTGCATCTAACTTTTTTCATTATTTCCACTGCGCACTAAATAGCACAACATGGTTAATAAGGTTTAACATATATAGGTCGACTTTATTCATTCATATCATAATGTTATTAAATTTACTAAATACTACATACGTTTACTGTGTTGCTGTCCTATTTCATGGTCATGCTTGCTTAATTAATTTATTAACTATTTGATATTTATGCACATCTTTTAATACATGTCGTTAAATTTTCTCATTTTTTTACGTTATTGTGAAATGCAATTACAATGCTAGGCAGTTACGTGATTATAATGTTCAATATTTAGTTAATTATAAGTTTAAATCAATGATTAATTGTTACATATGTAATTTGTGCCATTGATCAGTAATCGAAATATAAAATTTCTTACATATATTATTTACTAAATAACTTTGTTATATAATTTTGATTTTTAAAGTTAGTGTGTATTATTTGTACCTCATATGGGTTTACCGTCCTGGTTTTATACACTGCCAAGAACTCAACTTAATGTTTAACAATGTAAACAACAGTTGGCTGAGACTGTAAATCAATATGCACTTTTGATTCCTCCATTGACCTTAACCTCTTTCAATTTACATTTATTATTTAACATGGATTTAATTCAATTTTAAATATTGGCGCATCCAAGCGTTCTTGGTTAGCATTACTCTAACTGTCAGTCATATCACTACGGTAATAGTCATTTATCACCTACCGCAGTGGTTCGCTATTTGTTTTTTTCCTTGATAATATCATCTGCTGCTCATTTCCTGTTTTTCAAGAACTAAAAATATAATTTTTAATCTCAAATATAATGTATATTTTTAAACAGCTACAATTTTAAAACAAAAATATGACAACATCCTTTTCTTCTTCAAATCAACTTTATTCTGTGTTCTGTAATCCATGTTAGTATTTTGACTTCTTTAACTACTTTGGGTTTTCGCAATTAAGTTCATGTAAACGCGGGTCACGGAAATTTTAAACCAACTGAGTTTTAACCGTGATAATTATGAACTCAGTTTTTTTTTTACTGATGTTGTACTATTTTGTAGTTTGAAAAAAGTTAATCAGAATTTTTTATCTACTTCTCTTTGCATTCGAACCACCTTCATTGATTGTAACTGAGTTGGGGGTCAATGATATTTTTAAATCAAACAATTTCTTTTATAGCAGATAGGGTCAGTATTTATACCAGATTTGTTTCATTTTCAGCATAGAATATATAGCCATGTAACATACTCTATGCACTCTTTTTCAAGAAATCAAGTAGGATGATATTGTATGCCAAACAACGGAGAGTTATAAATCCTGCCAATGTATTTATTCTTTCTCACTTTTCCTTTGAACCTATTCATTCTCAGTTTTGTCCTACTATATTTATTTTTCAACACAGTTTTTAAAGTGAATTTCATAAAAATAGGGTTTTTTTCCAGTTTTTACTACCTTCAATCAATTTTCTTAATCTACAGATATACTTTTAATCAATTTTCACCATATAGTTACCGTATCAACTCCTGTCAGTAATTTTTTTCATCATTTCCACTTCGCAGTAAATATCATGACTTGCTTATCAAGATTTAACGTTGATCGCTTGACGTTATTCATTTCATACTGTTATTGAATTTGCTGCGTACACATTTGCCGTACTGCTATCCTGTTTGCTGGCCCTGCTTTTTTAATTGTTTCGAACAGTTACTTCAACTTAAGTAAGTTAAAACACTTTTTGAAATTTATGCACATCTTGATATACACGTCATTAAATTTTGTCATTTTTTTTAATTAAATGTGTAATACAATTACAATGCTCGGTAGTTAGTTAATTATAATGTTCAATATTTAGTTGATTAGTATTTTGACTCAATGACTAACTATAACATACGGTAAATTTTTACACTCCTCGGTAATTAAAATATAAAATTACTTAAATAGTAACCAAGTGTCGTTATGTAAGTTTAATTTTTATGGTTAATGCATATAATGTGTACGTCGTCTCAGTGTACTCCTGATTTTATACACAGTTAAGAACCGAACTTGGTATTTAACATTTAAAATAACAGTTGTATGAAACTGTAAATCAATATGCACTTTTGTTTCCACCACTGACCGTAACCTCTTTCAATTTACATGTATTATTTACCATGGATTAATTTCATTTTTAAATATTGACGCTTACAAAAAATATCGGTTAACATTTCTCTAACTGTCAGTCATGTCGCCATGGTAATGGTCATTTATCACCTACCATAGTAGTGTATTGTTTTCTCCTTTTCTTTTCTTTGACAGTATCATCTGCTGCTCAGTTCCTACTTTTCAACAACTACAAATAGCATTTTTTATATCAAATTAAATATAGATTTTTTACCAGTTAAAATTTTAACACCAAAAATATGACAACTTCCTTTTCCTCTTCAATCAAATTTATTTTGCATTATATTTGCATATAAATTGAATTGTATATGATGTCTAAAATTTCTGTTTACTTATAAACTGCATTCTATGTGAAGTTTAAACTTTCACTCAGCAACATGTAAACATGTTTTTTCTTTACGCAAAGCCACATGGTGTACGTATCCCTATATTTACTATTATACTATGAAAATGGTAATAACGATCTATTCCATTTCTATATAAAAATATCAGTTTCGACCTATGTAACGCATTAGCTTTTAAGTTGAACTGAAAATTGTTTGTCATAAGCCTTTACAAAATAGTATCTTCTGTTTGTTGATTTTTATTATCTTACTTTCCACGTTTTCCTTAAACTGGATTTTGACGAAATTGCCACTTACTGGCGCTAGCTTAAAAATGTTACAGGCTGATATCAAAGTATGTTTTTCTGTTATGTGAGTTCTTCTAATTCCATTTGTAAACACATTCCAAATATTTAATAGTTTACCAATCTTTTTATCAACATTTGAATACGATATTTTGTTATGGTTACATTAAAATTTTAGGCAGTAATGCATTTTATTCCACTTTATTCACTTATATAATTAATTGGTTAGCACATTGTAAAAAAAATTGGTATTCCGTTGTCTACATATAGGCTTACACCATATATAAAAATAACGAAGTATCGTCTCCAAAACTTCCTCTGTCTACTTGAGTTTGATGCTTTTGCATAACCGGCCAGTTTCAAAGTTAAGTTAGCTTTTAGCAGAGCCAAACCTATAAGATGACCAGTACTGTTTAAAACGTTCCACCTAATTTGCAGAACTTTTTAGTTATCAAATATGGATAGTAGCGAGGTACGAAGGAATGCTACAGCTCAACAAAGATTTTCAATTGAGGAGCGGAAAAGAAATAGATCTGCATTGTCAGTAGATGATGTGAGACAGAGGCAAGTCTAACAACAGTCGTATGGAGAAAATGTAATATCATCATCCAACAGGCCAAATAAGAATTTAATACGGAGTGGAAAAAATTGTAGTTCAAATCTGTACAAGGATTTGTAGTTGATTCACAAATTAGGTGTACGTCATCCAATCTTATAAATTTGTTTTAATGATAGGGAATAAGGAAAATGTACGATTTAGAGCAAAGACGGGCACATATAACCTTACTTGACAGAGAAGCCTCAGGTAATTTCACATGACCTTATTCTTGCTATTTTAAGGTTGATAATAGAAATGGTTTCATTCAAATTTACTGTTACAGTTTTATATGCTATTATGGTAAAAAATGAATTTTCAGGCCCAATCAATAAATCTAATGCTCAACAGAACATACCAAACTTCTTTCAAAATCATACCACCAACGGTGCAAGTGCATGTCCCTTTTTCAACTATATATATTTCTATTTGAACATGGTTGGAACCCTATTGGAACAGGAAAAATGGTTGAACCATGGACTTTTGGCGGTCCTACCTATGCATGTTCACACTGTGACACAACATGTCACAACCCAAAATTCATCGTTCAAAAGTCGACATCAAATACCTAGCTTTTATTCGACTACCGGAGATTCGAACGTCAAATTTCAGTTCGGATGGAGCTTATAACAACAATTAGATGAATATAAAACAGCGGAACAGAATCAATATCATAAATATCATCACAGTTACAACATCAACATAATATCCATACTACATCAGAGTATATCATACGAACACCACAACTCCAAATAAACATCATAGTAATGCAACAGTAATCATATATCCAAAAGTCTTCATTGAAAAAAATGATAACGGACTCCCAAAAGCTAAACACCTACGATTCGTGGATGATTGAACTACAGATGCAACATTTTCTTGCCAATTAATGATGTCAATATTATACTTTCTAACATTGCAACAATGTAGAAAGTCGAAGAATTAGTGCACACAGAAACTGGCTACAGTACGGAACCTAGAACTGCAGCTCAACATGGCATAATCACTGTGGTACTGATCTTACTACAATATTTTTTGATAACACATATACAAATTTGTAATATATTACTGTACTTTTCAGGCTGACTCAAAAAAGGATCGTGGTAAGCAGAAGATCCGTGGAAGAACTTCAGAGAAGAAAAGGAAGAAGTGATGTCCAAACGGTTGACCACTATGAGAAACCACTTTGTCCACCAACATCTGCATTGTGTGTTCTTTGTCCGTTTTTATTTTATTTGCAAACTCTTTGTTTTATTCAATTTGTGCTTTCATTTGCTGTAAAACTGTTACTCTTGCTTTCTGTACTTTATTTCCCATTTGAACAGCACTTCATGTTTGTATCAATACCAATCTTTGTCAATAAAACCACTAGTTTAATAAAATATTAGCACGCTGCCTTAAATAAATCTTTACTTTCAATCGTGACACGATTCAATCTGTATGTTATCACACTGTAAATTTGAGCTCATTGTGAAGTTGTAGTTTACCTGCCGTGGCTTGAAACTCAATTGTATACGATTACTTTTATATTCAATGAATTCAAAATGTGTAGCATTTTACTCTACTTATTAATTTATATTCAAAGGGAATATGTAACTATACTTTTATTTCATTAATTTATATTCATTATGATTACAATATAAGTTATATATGATGTTTCAATATAGAGCGTATATATAAGTTATATAACTTAAGTCATATTACTCTGTTTTCATTATGATCACTTATTTCACAAGTGTGACTTAAAACAGTAATACGATAAAACAGTAATATGACTTTATACGGCAATACGCTGTTTCAAAAAGAAATATAACTTAAGTTATATTTGTTGTTTCATTGTAATCCCATGTCTGTACACTTATATATACGTGTAGGAGTTGTGATTACTAATTCTTTTATAGTCGTTTAACTTAATAAATACTGTGAGAATAATGTACATCTTATTCTGTCAGCACTGGCATTGACTAACTCAAACTTTGGGTTTTCATCAATCAACGGTGTCTGCTCAGATGTGCAATACTCTTCTGTTTTTAACACGGCACAAGACAGTGGATGAACTTAGGATTTGCAGTACTATGTCTGCTTGCTTACTGAAGATTAGTTTTTTATTTTCTGTTGTCCCTTTTTTTACCACAACAGCTCTGTTATAGTCCATGTCAAATTTCATACTTTATGGTGCGTCCCCTTTTCGTTTTTGTTTCCAAAATCAGTTTTTAGTATATGTATTTACTTCTTCTTCAATATAAATATACTGCTATTTTCGTTTTAATTTTGGTTATACTATATTTAGCTTACTGTTACAAGCATACTAATGTCCAATTCTTTTGTACGTCACAAGCACTGCTGCAAATAGGTCCCAATAGCGATGTCGCTTACTCTTATTAAGTACGGATACAATTATGAGAGAGGGGGCAGCAAAGAGGAGGTTTGCGCGACTCTTTACTGAACTATATCACCCATAGACACATTTTAGTTCGTTCTTCAATCTCTCTCCTGCTCTGTCATATACATATAGTAAACTACTTTATATCTACAAACCTTTGGCCATTGTTCATATCATGTACCACATCATTATGCATGCACATCAGTATTTTAACATTTAGATGAGATATTATCTGTTTTATGGGTAAAACTGATGGAAGTGGATCATTAATAGCCTGCACTACATTTGTTTCACAGGTTATCATCACTATTTTTACACTGTACAAACTTAATTGTGTACTTCAGTCAACACAAATTTCTTTCTATTTTAATAGGACATTGCACCCATTATATTTATATTTGAAAATACAATTGGTAGTGAATATATTGATCAAGTATTACCATTTTTGACTGTTTGGATTTATAATTAGAGTTCTTAAAAAATTGGACAAATTTTAAATTTAGGAAAAATTCAAAAACTAATTACAAATTTAAAACAGTTTTATAACTTATTACGAAAATAGGTCACTTCGTGCCACATCAGCGTCACGCATACTGGCGGCATTTCAAATGCCAACAGTTCATTTTTTCTTCGTTAAATAGTTTGCGGCATTTCAAATGCCGCAACCTTTTTCTCTTAAAAAAAATTCTAGGCGCATTTCAAATGCCGTCCACTGGAGGCATCTCAAATGCCGCCAACTATTTTTTTTAAATTGTATTGGCCGCACTTAAGATGCCTCCAATACGTGTAGCGCTGATTTGGCCAAAGTGATCTATTTTTGTAGTAAATTATTCAACCGTCCTAAATTTACAATTATTTTTTAAAATTAGCCTAAATTTAAAATTTATCCTAAAAAATTCCAAATTATTGTTCACGTTGTGTTAACTTACTACTGCTTTTCCTTATTTTTCCCAACATTAACTTTATTACAAATAGTTTAGCAGCTATATTTGATGATTGTTACAAACCATCCACTTTGATACAGCACATCACCTTTATTTTGTGAATTTCATTGCAATTATTCTTATGAAACAATTTATGGTCTTCGCAAATTTAAATGATACTGTTTTTTTAATTTACAAGTTAATTATGGATACAATGTTTTCATATGAAGTAACTTTGTACTGTATTGTCAAGATTGATGCAAAGTTGGATGAAGTTATGAAGAATAGTCGTGGATGAAACATGGATAAAAGACGGACTTAGCTACGGAAAACCGACATCTGTGATCTACAACTACTTTTTAATTACTTCAATTGGACATAGTTAAACTCTATTTGCATCTTTGTATTTTGTTTCACAATTATTTAGGATAGGAACATTGTATCTACCATTGTTATTCTATATGTAAATTTTAATTTCCATTGCAATAGCCGTCGACCACATTTCAATAATTAAACTGTGTTGATCACGAACGTTTACTACTACAATATTATTTACTCTCAGTGCATTTGCACCTGGAGCATTTAATTTCAACCAACATTAACTAATTGCATGTTCATCATAACAGAAAGTTGATGCAATACTTTAATTTTAATATCAAACTCCAATATGAGAGTATGACTCGACGAATACTAAATTAAAAAAATTTAAATAATAGACAACAATCAATAAATTTAAACATACATCAATCTAACATACTCGGCTGCCGGTGTGCGTAGCACGGGCCACGCACTAGTTAATGTTAATAAATCAGGATTAGTAATTTATTCATAAGTATTCTGGTTTAAATTAATCAAATGATTAATATATCTTACTTATGGATGTTTGAATTGTATTAAATGCTTTGAATTGTATGTTATCTCCGAACTGTGATACACTTTATGTAAATTGTTTGAATTGAGCTATGTGTAATTTATTTATCTGTGATAAATTTACATATTTATCTGTGAATCTGTGAATAAAGGTAAGCATTATAGGACTATATCGCTTATCGATATTGCTGTATTTGGATTGTGATGATTGATGATATTGTATTATTGTGTGTAAAACCCCTGGACTACACCACACACACACAAATATGGATTTCACGAGGGTATCAGTTAAGTCACAGGTATTTAGAAATCTAAATATTATTTAAAAGTTGAATTTTGAATCCAAATGGTTTGGAAATATAATTCGGTTGAATATGAAAAGCTTTTGGGAAAGGAAGTTTTGAAATTAAAATTTAGTTTGGACATATTATATCTTGTTTCTAAATTTTGAAATTATCTTGGAAATTATGATTTGAAAGAGTTATACAAGTTATACAATATATTTATGGATTTTAAACCATTTTGAAGCATACTAAATAAATTATTTTGGAAGTTTGAATTTAATTTAAATGGAACTTGCCGATGTTGCGGTAGTTCGCTGATCTTTTGGTTTATACTTTTAAAGGCTATAACTTATGCATATTTGATCGGATTTTTTCAAAACAAAAAGTATTTGTTTTCAAATGATAATGGCTTTCATATAACGAAAGAACTTCTAGTTTTTGTTGAAAGGGATTCAAATTTGAATTGTAAATAGTTTTGAAAGCTATGAATGAATCTTTGTGAAAGATTGGTGAACTTTGTGAAGTGAATCTTTTGGTTTAAAGATTAAAAGTAGGAATTTGTTTAAACCATTCAAAAGAAAGGTTTTTGGTAATAATTTGTGACTTAACTAAGATCCCATATATCCATATGGTTTTTAAAATTAGCGCTCATTATTCGATTTAGCCAGGAGAGGACTTTGTGTCAGAAAACCCATTCCGAATAATGATTCGACGAATTGGATAGTAATTGAAGATCGGTGGTGGAGACCGGGTATTTTCGAGAATGAAAGGATTACCCGTCGAATGTCTCTGCACTGAGTCGTGCCAGTATAGAGATCTCCATATGTGATTGGGAGTCCGATCGAGATTGTGAATAGCCGGATTGCAAGGGCTTCTTTGTAAAGTGCCTTCGGTTCTGTTCGAACCCGGAACAGACTTGTATGGATGTATGTCGGACATTACACTTTGAGATGTAAAGTTGGTTTCTATCAAATACATTTTTTTGGTGGCAGAGAATTTATTCTCTTAGCTTAACACCCTTCTCTAGAACGTACGAGCTCAGAGGTTATGTAGTTGATGGTTACTAGTGATACATTCCTAATTTGGTAATGTGGCATGCTAAGTGCTGCTAATCATTTGTTGATCAAAGCATGTCTTTTTTGAAAAGCATATCTTTTTGTATGAGACCTTATCAGGACCTCACAACCCGAAAATGGTCGAAACAATAAGGATGCGGCAAGGTTATCGGAGGTAGCGCCCTTTAGGGTATATCCATATCCTTCTAGATAAAAAGTGATATCATGGTATGGAGCCCAGATATTTAACTTATGTAGTTGTTGCTTTGTGGTTGTTGGTGAATCCTCGGATAAAGGTCGGTAACAACCAGGGGATGGCATACTCGTGTCAGTAGTTACCTAGATACAAAGGTTACCAAGCCTTGTGTTGGCAGAGACCCGGTTAGGTTCTCGGGATGTCCCTCCAAAGGCGTACCCATGTGGCATAGGAAGTTCCTTAGCCTGACTATTTGTTGGAAATCCAATCACCAATACGCGCCCTGTATGGTTTTAGTTGTAGAACCTGTCATCAAACATAGTAGCTATAGTAGGCATACTATAATGGTACATATGCTATCTGAGATTAATATTATACTTGCAAATGTTTTCTGCACTATGCACTAATAATAATATTATCAAAAGGTTTTCGCGTATCAAGCATGTTTGACTATCATAAGGAGAAATCTCCCCCAAGTGTTCGATTGCATTGTGTGTGTGCTGGGAGGCCTTATGATAGTTTCTTTTTCCAAAAAGCATTGTGGATTTCTTTCTATTTCCTTTTGTTTATTTTATTCAAATAAAACTGTTTTTGTTTGCTCATACCAGTCTCATGATTGACCTGGAGTTTATTGTTCCCTTTCTAAACTCTGGGTGCCCACAATTTTCCACACGGGCAGCCTGGAGTCAGATTTTTAGATAATCAGATAGTAGATGTAGATTTGATATCCTTGAAGACTTTGGATTTTGGCTATCACATTGTGCTTCTTTTTAACATTCTAGAACGGACTTGCTTAGTTCAACATGATAGTGGTTCGAGCTATCTTTGGAATTGGAGTCTCCGGAACTTTGGCATTAAAGATATCTTTCTGCTATAGCTGCTGTATCTTCCGCTATTGTCCATCTCTGATATATGTAATGCTATTCTTGGTATCATTCTTGTATTGAGACAATGTAATTCATTGGGATATATGTGATATTATTCTTTTTCTTCCACTTTGTTGTTATACTTAATGTGTTATAAGCTTTGACGAACCAGATTCGACGTTTGAATGTATGGCATTCGAATACGATTGATGTATTCATGTGTCGATTTTTGCAGGTCGAGTCAGGGTCGTTATATAAGTACAAACCCAAAGCTACTACACAATGGCTATGTAGTCTTCAGAAACAAATATAAAATAAGCATAACAAAAAATCAGTCACAGATATTCAGATCACAAAGGCGGAAACATATATGAATAAAACATATAGAAGTGTACATCAAAGTAGTGGTCATGCAAGATCCACTACATCACAAAAGAACAGGTATAAGTGCTAGACAAAAGAATATGTATACATCAAGGAGTCTCTATCTCGAATGTATAAAACAAAAACTACTAATCTAAAGTAGTTAGCTAAAAATCAAATGATGGTCCCTGATAAGGAGTCAAGTAGAAGCACCTGAAGTACCTCTGTGTGACCCAAATATTATTTAAGAAGAAAATAGTAAACGGATTAGTCTATCTATAAATATCATATAAAATGAGATAGGATAAGAGATATGACAAAAACGTATGATAACAATAATGCCATACTGTGACAAGTATAAATTTAACAACAACAAAAACATACAATATCTCAAGAATCTCAAACACCAAAAAGAATGTCATATTTTTTATTTTATTCACCAACCCACAAATATTGACAAATATTTGAATGCCAATCTCAAAAATTGATGAAATACAAATTCCAGTAATCATCAAATAGAAATCCAGAAATCACAAAGGGGAAGACCTATCAAAAATGGGAGCACGAAAACACACCAACACGTGTATCACAAACGGGACGCTATCCCATGGTCGCTAACCAAAGAGCCGGTGCAATGACGTAGTACAATATCAGTACGCCCGAGGAACCTGAAACTCAAATAATTCGAAACAATGACGTGGTACAAAAACGGTACGTCCAATGAACCTACTAAGCTGGAACAACAACGTAGTACAAGGTACGTCCGATGACCCGAACTCCATAAAAGAACATTGGTCGCTAGCCCATAAAAGTGAGTCGAAACTCTAAAGAACGATCAAAGACCATGGGTCATTAGCCCATCAAGATGAGATGAAGCTCCATAAAATCGAGGTATAGTCCCCCACGTGGACAGAGAGACATCGAATATTGCTAATCTAAACCATAAAATGATCACCATTGATCAATAAAAAGTGAGAATTACATTAAACTAGTAAATAAATGTGTTTAGCTTCATGTCCCATAACCACTCGCTTAACTTAAGTATTTACGAACAAATTGTAGATTTCCACTCAAGAATTATCACAAGATTTCAATCAAATAAGTCCAAGAATCAACCGGCGAAGTAAACGCAAGCGTTTCATACCACTTGTTTTACTAAGCCGTTTAATTAGATTTCTCATACGAATGAGGTAAAGGTCTCTATACTAATAGTGTTGAAATCATTTTTGCAAAAGAGTATGAATATTTACTACTAGTATAGAGACCTTTACATTTTAAAGTGACAAACCACAGAAATGATTGTAGAAACAATCAATCACCAAAAATTCACATATGAAGACGTGAATCAAAACCATAGTAATCAATATCGAATCCATCCAGTGGATATTCCCAAAAATCTAAAAAGAAGTCATAAAAGTCGATAATAAATGACGACGAGCAATCATATCAACCAAAAATCGATATAAATGGAAATCCATCAAAAAGAAGCATGATCGTTGAAATTAGAAGCTCCAGACGTTTGGTGGTTCCCCCAAACGCCCGAGCTGAGAGACTGGGAATTTTATTCCAGATCGCCTAGATGTTTGGAAAATAAGATCAGACGTCTGAGCTGATGGTCTGTAATTTTACTCCCGTAACTCCAGACGTCTGACCTTAATACCAGACGTCTGAGCTGAAGCTCGTAGCAAAAATATGCTAGGCCAATGATGGCCAAATTATCTCAAAAATGATCGAGCGAGCAACGATGGCTAGGGATTTATGCCAAACAACAACCTTGCCCTATAGGCTCTTCAATACACTCCAAACAATACGTTAAAGCATCCAATGTAGGATTTTCATAGATTTTGACTTCAAAATACAAAAAATTAGAAAATTTCACCAATCCAATTCAATTCAAAGCAAATGAACAAGAAATGTTTGTTTGGAATCCATACCTAACAACTATCAAAGGTATAGACACAGATGTGAGTTCAAGAACTCACTTTTAAACCCAAAAGCAATGAATGAGGAGCTCTAAAACAAGGCAAGATCAATCTCTCCTACACTTAACTTCAAGAACCCTCAATGTATGATCAAATAAAAAATGAATTTTCCAAGTTAGGGTTGAGGAATTTCTTAAATTCAAAGAGAGATTGAGACAGAGAAGAAGAAGAGGATGCTTACCTAAGCCTCTCCTTGAGTTAGAGCTTGAATTTCCTAAGAGAACTAGTGCTTAGGAATTTCTAATCTCTTTTCTTTTCCTCCATTTTCTAGGTCATGAGAGTGTTAGGAAATTAGGAATGAAATGAATGAAAATGAGTGGAGTTTGGGTATTAGATAGAGAAGTTGGGTTAGTGGGCTGAAATCCGAACCCAAACCCAATGCCTAATAGGAAAATAGCGAATTTCTACTCAACTCCAAACATATCGATGTTTATACTCGAAAAGGTCGCAAACACCGTTTTGAACTCAATGGAAGTGGTCTCGAGTTCTAATTCGACGGTTTACAAAAAGTAGCATTTTAGACATTAATCCAACTTGAAAGTGTGTGGGATCGTGTAATACGGAATATACTTAAATCTAACTGTGGAAACAGATGATAATAGTAAAGTAAACGGAAATAAGTAAAATAGAACAAGCAAACCAGAAATTTTTGTACTGGTTCGAACTTCCCATTCTACGTCCAGTCCCAGACTCCTTCTAGAATATCAACTACAATAACGCTCACTTAACCTGGAGGAACAAGTATATGCAGTCTAAGAAGTAGAACTGACACCTGAGCAACTGAACAGGATTTTCGCCTCCGCAGCAGAAGAGGACTTCACTAATACAAAATAATATATGACAATGTGTGTTCTTAATAACACTGATTTGTCACTGATAGTACAAACCTCCTATAATCAAATCCTCAAGTATATGAAGTGTATGTGAAGATATGAAGAGTAGGTAATGCTATGAATCGAAGATTATGAAAGTTATTTGTAGATTCAAAGTAGTAAAAAACGTATGTTCGCTGTTTGAATGCAAATATTAAAGCACAAGAAGAGTATTAGGGAGTTGGAATGAAAATCAGTTAATGTGAAGCGTTTGGGAGTATGTATATATAGTAGTTGAAGAGTTACTGCCATTGGTGAAGGGTTCTGACGAAGAGGAGCATCAAATTCCGTTCAGAGAAGAGTTGCTTCCTTTCCCAGAAGAAGATGTCTTTTCGAAAATATGGCAGTTGGTCTCGAGTCAGTCGATTGGTCGTTCTTGGTCAGTAGATTGACTATGCAATAGATTTAAAAAAATAAACAGTGCATATCGTATATGTACATAGTCTGTCGACTGGATGATCTTAGCCAGTCGACTAGCTGAGGTATTTTTTCCATAGTATGCTTCCGTATTGTTTAATTATGGGAAACATGAAGTGCGCACTACTTGAGGATAGATTTTAACAAATTTATATGACTCAATCATTAGTACAAGACAGCGAGAACATAGATTAAAAGTCTTGATATAACCATAGTCCTTTGATTATCTCTTTTTGTCGTGAATTTTCTTTATCTTCTAACTTTCTTTGTCATGAATCAAAACTAGTGATTCAACATTCTCCCCCTTTTTGATTGATGACAAACCTGTATATAAAAGTCCTAGAGAACAAATATAAAAACTCCCCCTGAATATATGATACTTCTTGTACCTGCATAAAGATGATTAGGACAATTCTTCTCCTCCTTTGTGTTCGACAAAAAGGAGATATAACAAAAATAGTTTCAATATAAAGTGCGGAAATAAATATCAAAGTGAGACTATTTAGTACAAGTCTCAAAAGATAAATAATTAGTAAGTTTCAATATTTTTAAATTGACAATAAAGTTATAGATAAGCAAATAGTTCATATCATACTCACCCACCAAAAAAAACTATTCATCAAGATCCCAATTGTACTCTTCCTCCGGTGTGGGCTCCTTTCCTGGTCCAGAAGCGCCTTGAGCACCACTGCCTGCTCCACTAGTGTCGCTGCTAGTATGCTCCTCTGATGTAGACCATGTAAATCGAGGTGCTGGACATATTCCTTGGGCGACAGACGTGGCAACAGTTGAAGAAGAACATGATAATGCATCCCATAATGTAGAAAAGAAGCCTTTGATTTTATCAAGCTTCTTATCCATTTTCTTGAACCAAGAATCCAAAATAAGTTGATTGCGGGAGAGAATTTCTATGGATTCATGGGTGCTAGAGGAAGTATGTAACGACCCAGAATTTTTAATAATTTAAATTTGAATATTTAATTAATTTTAAATATTAATAAGTGAATTTATAAGTCAAATAAATTTTTATTTGAATTATTGGATTTAATTGAATAATTAAATCGATAAATTTAATATGTTAAATTATGGAAATAATTGAAAATTGAGTTAAATATGATTGAAAATGATTTGTAAAATTTTATTTAATCATATGGAAGTTAGAACGATATTTTAGAACTTTTAAAATCGAATTAAAAGTTAATTTGTGAAAATTGAATATTTTAATATTTAATAATCGACTGTAAAATAGTCAATTTTTGAACAGTCTCAGAATTGAACGAAACCAGTTCCATTGGATCCGTAATAGTTAGTTATTACCGGATTTCAATTTTCGTGTCAATCGGAGCTATCGTTTGATCGTGGCAGCTCGAAACGCATCGAATTATTTTTAATTTAAATTTGGCGAGTCAAAATAGCCATTTTTCAAAAAGTCTCGGAATTCAACGAAACTACTTTCATCGGATCCGTAATGTGATATTATTGTAAGGTTTCAAATTTCAAGTCAATTGGATTTACCGTTTGTCCTGTACGAATTAAAACGCCTAGAAATCGGTTTAAATCGGTTTAATTTAAATTGAACGTTTTCAGCCATAACTCGCACATACTTCAGAATTAGCTTCCGAAACCTGTTCCATTGTGTCCGGAACGCGGGATAAACCCTAGGTACGCTGGTTACGGCGTCTAAATCGGAGTTCGGAATTTCCGGGTGAATAGTGTCGAACGAAACTCTATAAATACAACCACCATCTTCATAATTTTATAAAAAAATAACAAAACCCTAATCTAACAAACCCTAGCCGCCACTTATTAACCAATGGCCAGAAATGCTCAACACTCATCTCTTAATCTCTTCCAATCCATCAAGAATTAGCCAAAGTGCTCAACTACAAAGTCGAAGAGCTCGACGAGAGCTTCGATTCCATACGGTGATGATCGAATTTGGAGCGACGATGGAGGAGCTATGGTGGGCCGTTTGCTACAGGTTTGGCACGAAATTCGAGGCTCATGTGCAGGCCGAGCTCCAAGTGGTTGATGGTGGTGGTAGCTCTCGCGAAGAGCTTCGATTTGCAAGTGGTTTGATGAATTTTCATCGAGTATTGAGCGAGCAAATTGAAACCCTAGTTGCTATGAGTATGGGTTCAAGTGACGGCCGTGACCTAAGATGAAGACGTGAGGAAGAAAGGGCTATGCACGGTCCAGATTTGTGATGAAGGATCTGATGGCTGTAGATTGATGTGGGTTTAAAAATTTTAAGTTTTGTTGTAAATTGTTTATATAAAACTCGTGTAACTTCAAAAATACATAACTTTTTCATACGAGGTCGAAAAAATGCAAACTCAGTTGCGTTGGAATCGTATGGACGAGCACTACGCGATGGAGTTGGTTTGGAGTCGTTTGGAGTTAGTGAGAATTTTGGGTAAAATTAAATGCGCGTTTAATTTTATTCGAAATAAAAGCTAAAACGGAATTTAAAACCAAGGTGAGAACTTCTCACTCAATCGAATAGATTTCGATTTTATTTTAAATAGTTAGATTTAAAATATTTGAATGCATGTTTGAATGATGACTGTATATATTGATTGTTAAAATAGACATTATGCGCCGTTAGTAAGCGGATGTTATTTAGTAAAAACATATACCGCGAATATTTCATAAACAGTGAAATTGGTATTATATATAGTAGCAATATATATATATTGGCATATGTATATATTGCAGTTGATTGATTTCCCGCATTTTTTGTTTAGCGGATGAGACCCTATTACGCCGTTATTAAGCGGATAATATTTAATAAGAACATATACCGCGATAATTTCGTACTGGAGCGAAATTGGTATTGTGCTAATGTTTTTGGATGCAGGAAACAGGTTGGAGGGATCCAACTGGATTCCTCAACAGTTTTTATTTGATTATGGATATTTTGATATTCGTTGATTATCATATACGATATATGATGGATCGTTGTAGTCGTGATTGACTATTTGGTGTGTAGCATCATTGGACCCAGATTTTGGGATTTTAAAATGTTTTTTAAAAGTGATTTTTGAAAAGATAAAATATCTTTGGAATTGATCCATTTCAAATAAATAAACGTTATAAATTTTAATGTTATAAAAATTATGATTTTTAAGGAATATAGTTAAAAGCTGATTTTTGAAAATAAGGAATTAATGACTTTATAAAAGAGTTTTAAATTGGGATTCTGAACTTGTTATAAAAAGTTAAATATAGGATTTATAAAATTTAATTATTTTATAAATCAGAATGGTGAAGTTTTTTTTAAGAAATTAAAGACGTTTTAAAGAATAATGTAGATTGATTTATATTAAAGGATTTACAAATGAATATTTGTAAATTAAAACGTTGGGATTATAAAATGAGATTTTATAAGTGTTTGAATGAATTGAAAATGAATTTCATTAAAGAATGAAATCAATAGAATTATAAATGGTGAAGTTGTAAACGAAATTTATAAACAGTAGATTTATAAATTTTATGAAGTTATTTGAAGAATAGATTGGGTTAAATAAATGAATCTTATAAGTTATAAGATTTATAATTATGAAACTCTAAGGAATGATTTTGTGAAATAATCGTTTATAAGTAGTTAACTTATAATATGAACTTTTAATCTAAAATTGAGTTATAAACTGGAATAGGTTAATAAAGGAATTTGTAAAAAGAAGTTTTTATATATATATAGAAATAGAATTTATAAACGTTGTTTTATAAATTCGCAAACGACTTATTTTGATAAGTTAATTGTTATAACTTATAAATGGAGTTATATTCACATTTTTAAATAGTGAATAATCCTTTGAATTAAAATGAATAAAAGGATGAAATTGTTAACGTAGTATATTCACGTTTTTGAATAGTGAATAACACGTTAAAGGAAATATTTTTAGATTTGATGTTTTAAATAGAATTAAAACAATCTAGTGATGTTTTAAAAGGTGTTGAGATTCGAAACCATAGATTTCAACATTTATTGTTGAAATACACGTTTTCGAGAAATGAAAGGAAATAGTGGACTATAACACTGTTGTTATAGTAAATGATTTCCGAAAGGAAATGTTTTGTATAGTATTGGGATTTATATATTTATTTTAATTTCGAATCCCCATACTAGTGATTTTGGGTTGTCGTAACGATGTTTTACGCAACATTCGTTTTGGCCCAAATAAATATGTTTAAGTGAATGATTTCCTTAATAGAATGAAATATATACTTAATTCGATTTAAGTATATTGAATATTTTCCAAGTGTAGGAAATAAATAAAATTTGTGAATTACTTATGAATAAATGAGTATGGAAATGTTCTCCAATATGAAGTGAATAATTAGAATTTATTTTTTTGAAGATAAATTGAAATGGATAATTGAAATCGTATATGCATGAGTATTTTGGAATATAAATTCACTAAGGAATTTATATGTGAAAGTGAAACTTGTTAAAAATAAATATTGATTTATTTTTGAAGTGTTGAAATTATATATATCCTGTAAAGATATTTTGGAAAATAAATAATTTGGAAAATTATTTGAAATCTGGTGATGTGTGCATATCCAGTGATAGTTCAATAACCGACTATCAGTATTTCCCTTCGAATGGGTATTTGATGTGAACTGTTTGAATTTGAATGCACACTTATTTTTGAATAAGCGCTCACTATTCGGGTTAACCGGGAAAGGACCATGGGGTCGTATAACCCACTCCGAATATGTGATACGTCGTTGTGAATTGCATTGAAGATCGGTGTTGAAGACCGGTATTTGCGAAAGCGATAGGATGACCTGTCGATTGACTCTGCACCGAGTTGCTCCGGTATTGAGTTCTCCATATGTGATGGTGAATCCGATCAGGATTGTGAATATCCGGATTGCAAGGACTTCTTTGTAAGTGCCTTCGGTTTTGTTCGATCCCGGAACAGACTTGTATGGATTGTATGCCTGACATTACAAGTTGAGATATAAAGCCGATTTCTTTCAAATATATTTCTGTTGGTGGCGGAGAATTTATTCTTTGCTTAACACCCTTCTTTGAGACGTACGAGCTCAAAGGTTATATAGTTGAAGTTATCAGCGATATATCCCATTTTGGTAATGTGACATGCTGAGTGATGCTGAAATGATCATTGTGTTGATTATTGTGATAGGATCATTTATTTGATCGTCTATCTTAGTGATCATTGTGTTGATCATTTGTTGACCCAAAGCATGGCTTTTATATAAAGTATGTTTTTGTGGACGTGACTTCGTCGAGCCTCACATCCCGGAAATGGTCAAAACAGGAAAGATGCGGCAAGGTTATTAGGGGTTGCTGTAGCTCCCCTTAGGGTATGTGCATTTCCTTCTGGAAAGGGGTGGTATCATGGTATGGAGCCCAGATACTTACTCATGTTGAAAACACTCTATTTATTATGGTGTGATGTTGGATATCGAGCGCTCGGTTGAAAAGGTCCTAAAGGACCGGGGAATGGCGTGCTCGTGTCAGTAGTTACCCAGTTAAGGGGTAACCCGGCCTTGTGTTGGCAGAGTTCCGGTTTGGTTCTCGGGGGTGTCTTTCCAGAGGCATTCTCAGTGGCAATGGGAAGTTCCTTGGCCTGACCATTTGTTGGAAATCCAAAGAAACAATACGAAACTTGTACGGTTTTAGTTGTAGAACCTGCCATTTAATATGGTAGCTATTAGTAGGCATAATATAATGGTACCTATGCTGGCTAAGATTTATATTCTACTTTCGAAATGAATTTTTCCTACACTATGCACTAATAATAATATCAAAATTGATTTGATTTTAATGCGTATCAAGCATCTTTGACTATCATAAGGAGAAATCTTCTCCAAGTCTGCGTTTGCATTGTGTGTGTGGCAGGAGGCCTTATGGTAGTCTCATTTTTTAAAAGCATTGCGAATTGATTTAAAATATTCCTCTATTTTGATTTTAAAGTTAAATAAACTGTTTTGAGTTCTCACACCAGTCACATGACTGACTTGGAGTTTATTGTTTTCCTTCCTAAACTCTGGGTGCCCACCAATTTCCACACGGGCAGTTAAGAGTTCAGGTTTATCAGGATATTCTGGATATTCAGGAGTTGCTGGAGGCAAGCTGGATGGCATGGCGTAGTACTAGTTATATAGTATTTCTTTTCCGCTGCACTGTTATAATATGTTGTTGTATACTCTGATGATGATTTGATGTAATGTAATATAATGTGATGTAATAACTGATATAGTTCTTTGTTTAAAGATTATTCATTTATTATTATATGTTGTTCCGCTGCGAATTGTGAGATTCTGTTGTTGTTCTGTTGTTTCCTTTCTGTCCCGTCCTATTTTCTTCTGCCTTTCTTTTTCCTCTGTTCTCTTTTTCTTCTATTTTAAAATTCTTCTATCTTCTATTTTTCAAATTCTCTGTTTTCTTTCTCTGTTTTCTAAAAATTGTCTATCTTCTTTTCCTCTCTATTTCCTATCTTTTATCTCTTCTTCTTTTTCTCTCTTTTTTTCTTTTCTTTTCTTTTTAAAACCCCATAACTATTCGGCTTTTCCGGCAACGAAAATCCGCAATCGTTACATTTGGTATCAGAGCTCTGATGGTTAAGCGACAACCATGGTTCTGTTGGGTATTTCTCATTAGAGATAGAGTCAGCAGTACTCTAGAATGAGTTTGAGTGTAATAATAGCTATGAGAGCGTATTTGTTAGTGAATAAAAATTGTTTTATATTGTGTTGACTTATCGGTTGATTGTTTATAGATTTCGATCGATCTAGTCTAGCTAACTATCGTAGATAGGGGTTTCTAAACTCTTAAACAAGATAAACCGACACAATATTGTTTAAAATTGGGTAAATGAAATAATTTTACCTTGATTATATTTTATATATAAAGGAATAATTTTTCAGAATTATTAAAAGTATATAAGTTGATTGTTAGGTTGTTTGGATAATCTAAATAAAAGAGTAATTGTATAAATAAAAGAATTATAAGCATTGAATTATAATTAATGTGATTTACAATTGTGAAATAAACTTATATATAAAAAGAAGTGAAACTATATGAATATGAGTTGTAAATAAAAATGAATTTAAAGTTAACTGAAAATTTACTTTAGAATTGGAATTTGGATTGATTTATAGATATGAACTTAAGTGTTGTTGAATGGAATTGATTTTGGTATCGAAGTAAATAAATCAAGTGGATTAAATGGAATATGACTTAGGAGTTATATAAATGAAATTCAACTTTGGTAATTGAATTGAATGAATGAATTGAATGTTAATCAATTGAATGTGAATTAAGTAGATATGAAATAATGAATGTAAGTATTAATTCATTGAAATCTAATGTTATTAGAAGTTGAATAAATTGAATTGAGAATGAATGTTAATAAAATCCAATGTTAATGAATCAAATGTGATTTAAATTGAAAACCATTTCATTTAATATTAATGAGAATATGAATGAATATTCATTTGATTATGAATGGTAGTTGGTTGATGTTTGCATTTGTTGTTTGGTTGCATTTGCTATGTGACTTATATAGTTATTATGTTGCTATACGATGTATATTGAGATTATTGTCTATGTGCATGTTCTCATGTTGTTTGTTGAGTATTTAGTAGGTGCGGATCGCGTTTGCTTCGCATTTGGAGTTCGCTTTAGCGCTATATTAGCCGTATATGCTTGCTAATAAAATATAAGGTACATATCTCGGATTAAATATCGTACTTTTACACTTTTTTCCCTGCGGGATGCCTCATTACTTGATGAGATGTATATTTGTGATATATATACTGTCATTTTTTTTTCGGATCGAGCCGCGCAAAGGAGACTATGGCGAATTTTTCCGGAAATTTAAGGCGTTAGAAAAATTTTGAGAAAATTTAGAAAATTTTGAAAACTATAACTTTAATTTTAGAATTGAAAGTTAAATGATATAATTGTTTTTGAAAAGATAACTAAGTATGATTGGAAAACTTAGTAAAGTATTATAAGAAGTTTAATTATGAATTTTGGAAAAATTAATAGATTTTGTGACTTTTCTTACTTGTAATTTCGAGGACGAAATTCTTTTAAGGGGGAAAGATTGTAACGACCCAGAATTTTTAATAATTTAAATTTGAATATTTAATTAATTTTAAATATTAATAAGTGAATTTATAAGTCAAATAAATTTTTATTTGAATTATTGGATTTAATTGAATAATTAAATCGATAAATTTAATATGTTAAATTATGGAAATAATTGAAAATTGAGTTAAATATGATTGAAAATGATTTGTAAAATTTTATTTAATCATATGGAAGTTAGAACGATATTTTAGAACTTTTAAAATCGAATTAAAAGTTAATTTGTGAAAATTGAATATTTTAATATTTAATAATCGACTGTAAAATAGTCAATTTTTGAACAGTCTCAGAATTGAACGAAACCAGTTCCATTGGATCCGTAATAGTTAGTTATTACCGAATTTCAATTTTCGTGTCAATCGGAGCTATCGTTTGATCGTGGCAGCTCGAAACGCATCGAATTATTTTTAATTTAAATTTGGCGAGTCAAAATAGCCATTTTTCAAAAAGTCTCGGAATTCGACGAAACCAGTTTCATCGGATCCGTAATGTGATATTATTGTAAGGTTTCAAATTTCAAGTCAATTGGATTTACCGTTTGTCCTGTACGAATTAAAACGCCTAGAAATCGGTTTAAATCGGTTTAATTTAAATTGAACGTTTTCAGCCATAACTCGCACATACTTCCGAATTAGCTTCCGAAACCTGTTCCATTGTGTCCGGAACGCGGGATAAACCCTAGATACGCTGGTTACGGTGTCTAAATCGGAGTTCGGAATTTCCGGGTGAATAGTGTCGAACGAAACTCTATAAATACAACCACCATCTTCATAATTTTATAAAAAAATAACAAAACCCTAATCTAACAAACCCTAGCCGCCACTTATTAACCAATGGCCAGAAATGCTCAACACTCATCTCTTAATCTCTTCCAATCCATCAAGAATTAGCCAAAGTGCTCAACTACAAAGTCGAAGAGCTCGACGAGAGCTTCGATTCCATACGGTGATGATCGAATTTGGAGCGACGATGGAGGAGCTATGGTGGGCCGTTTGCTACAGGTTTGGCACGAAATTCGAGGCTCATGTGCAGGCCGAGCTCCAAGTGGTTGATGGTGGTGGTAGCTCTCGCGAAGAGCTTCGATTTGCAAGTGGTTTGATGAATTTTCATCGAGTATTGAGCGAGCAAATTGAAACCCTAGTTGCTATGAGTATGGGTTCAAGTGACGGCCGTGACCTGAGATGAAGACGTGAGGAAGAAAGGGCTATGCACGGTCCAGATTTGTGATGAAGGATCTGATGGCTGTAGATTGATGTGGGTTTAAAAATTTTAAGTTTTGTTGTAAATTGTTTATATAAAACTCGTGTAACTTCAAAAATACATAACTTTTTCATACGAGGTCGAAAAAATGCAAACTCAGTTGCGTTGGAATCGTATGGACGAGCACTACGCGATGGAGTTGGTTTGGAGTCGTTTGGAGTTAGTGAGAATTTCGGGTAAAATTAAATGCGCGTTTAATTTTATTCGAAATAAAAGCTAAAACGGAATTTAAAACCAAGGTGAGAACTTCTCACTCAATCGAATAGATTTCGATTTTATTTTAAATAGTTAGATTTAAAATATTTGAATGCATGTTTGAATGATGACTGTATATATTGATTGTTAAAATAGACATTATGCGCCGTTAGTAAGCGGATGTTATTTAGTAAAAACATATACCGCGAATATTTCATAAACAGTGAAATTGGTATTATATATAGTAGCAATATATATATATTGGCATATGTATATATTGCAGTTGATTGATTTCCCGCATTTTTTGTTTAGCGGATGAGACCCTATTACGCCGTTATTAAGCGGATAATATTTAATAAGAACATATACCGCGATAATTTCGTACTGGAGCGAAATTGGTATTGTGCTAATGTTTTTGGATGCAGGAAACAGGTTGGAGGGATCCAACTGGATTCCTCAACAGTTTTTATTTGATTATGGATATTTTGATATTCGTTGATTATCATATACGATATATGATGGATCGTTGTAGTCGTGATTGACTATTTGGTGTGTAGCATCATTGGACCCAGATTTTGGGATTTTAAAATGTTTTTTAAAAGTGATTTTTGAAAAGATAAAATATCTTTGGAATTGATCCATTTCAAATAAATAAACGTTATAAATTTTAATGTTATAAAAATTATGATTTTTAAGGAATATAGTTAAAAGCTGATTTTTGAAAATAAGGAATTAATGACTTTATAAAAGAGTTTTAAATTGGGATTCTGAACTTGTTATAAAAAGTTAAATATAGGATTTATAAAATTTAATTATTTTATAAATCAGAATGGTGAAGTTTTTTTTAAGAAATTAAAGACGTTTTAAAGAATAATGTAGATTGATTTATATTAAAGGATTTACAAATGAATATTTGTAAATTAAAACGTTGGGATTATAAAATGAGATTTTATAAGTGTTTGAATGAATTGAAAATGAATTTCATTAAAGAATGAAATCAATAGAATTATAAATGGTGAAGTTGTAAACGAAATTTATAAACAGTAGATTTATAAATTTTATGAAGTTATTTGAAGAATAGATTGGGTTAAATAAATGAATCTTATAAGTTATAAGATTTATAATTATGAAACTCTAAGGAATGATTTTGTGAAATAATCGTTTATAAGTAGTTAACTTATAATATGAACTTTTAATCTAAAATTGAGTTATAAACTGGAATAGGTTAATAAAGGAATTTGTAAAAAGAAGTTTTTATATATATATAGAAATAGAATTTATAAACGTTGTTTTATAAATTCGCAAACGACTTATTTTGATAAGTTAATTGTTATAACTTATAAATGGAGTTATATTCACATTTTTAAATAGTGAATAATCCTTTGAATTAAAATGAATAAAAGGATGAAATTGTTAACGTAGTATATTCACGTTTTTGAATAGTGAATAACACGTTAAAGGAAATATTTTTAGATTTGATGTTTTAAATAGAATTAAAACAATCTAGTGATGTTTTAAAAGGTGTTGAGATTCGAAACCATAGATTTCAACATTTATTGTTGAAATAGACGTTTTCGAGAAATGAAAGGAAATAGTGGACTATAACACTGTTGTTATAGTAAATGATTTCCGAAAGGAAATGTTTTGTATAGTATTGGGATTTATATATTTATTTTAATTTCGAATCCCCATACTAGTGATTTTGGGTTGTCGTAACAATGTTTTACGCAACATTCGTTTTGGCCCAAATAAATATGTTTAAGTGAATGATTTCCTTAATAGAATGAAATATATACTTAATTCGATTTAAGTATATTGAATATTTTCCAAGTGTAGGAAATAAATAAAATTTGTGAATTACTTATGAATAAATGAGTATGGAAATGTTCTCCAATATGAAGTGAATAATTAGAATTTATTTTTTTGAAGATAAATTGAAATGGATAATTGAAATCGTATATGCATGAGTATTTTGGAATATAAATTCACTAAGGAATTTATATGTGAAAGTGAAACTTGTTAAAAATAAATATTGATTTATTTTTGAAGTGTTGAAATTATATATATCCTGTAAAGATATTTTGGAAAATAAATAATTTGGAAAATTATTTGGAATCTGGTGATGTGTGCATATCCAGTGATAGTTCAATAACCGACTATCAGTATTTCCCTTCGAATGGGTATTTGATGTGAACTGTTTGAATTTGAATGCACACTTATTTTTGAATAAGCGCTCACTATTCGGGTTAACCGGGAAAGGACCATGGGGTCGTATAACCCACTCCGAATATGTGATACGTCGTTGTGAATTGCATTGAAGATCGGTGTTGAAGACCGGTATTTGCGAAAGCGATAGGATGACCTGTCGATTGACTCTGCACCGAGTTGCTCCGGTATTGAGTTCTCCATATGTGATGGTGAATCCGATCAGGATTGTGAATATCCGGATTGCAAGGACTTCTTTGTAAGTGCCTTCGGTTTTGTTCGATCCCGGAACAGACTTGTATGGATTGTATGCCTGACATTACAAGTTGAGATATAAAGCCGATTTCTTTCAAATATATTTCTGTTGGTGGCGGAGAATTTATTCTTTGCTTAACACCCTTCTTTGAGACGTACGAGCTCAAAGGTTATATAGTTGAAGTTATCAGCGATATATCCCATTTTGGTAATGTGACATGCTGAGTGATGCTGAAATGATCATTGTGTTGATTATTGTGATAGGATCATTTATTTGATCGTCTATCTTAGTGATCATTGTGTTGATCATTTGTTGACCCAAAGCATGGCTTTTATATAAAGTATGTTTTTGTGGACGTGACTTCGTCGAGCCTCACATCCCGGAAATGGTCAAAACAGGAAAGATGCGGCAAGGTTATTAGGGGTTGCTGTAGCTCCCCTTAGGGTATGTGCATTTCCTTCTGGAAAGGGGTGGTATCATGGTATGGAGCCCAGATACTTACTCATGTTGAAAACACTCTATTTATTATGGTGTGATGTTGGATATCGAGCGCTCGGTTGAAAAGGTCCTAAAGGACCGGGGAATGGCGTGCTCGTGTCAGTAGTTACCCAGTTAAGGGGTAACCCGGCCTTGTGTTGGCAGAGTTCCGGTTTGGTTCTCGGGGGTGTCTTTCCAGAGGCATTCTCAGTGGCAATGGGAAGTTCCTTGGCCTGACCATTTGTTGGAAATCCAAAGAAACAATACGAAACTTGTACGGTTTTAGTTGTAGAACCTGCCATTTAATATGGTAGCTATTAGTAGGCATAATATAATGGTACCTATGCTGGCTAAGATTTATATTCTACTTTCGAAATGAATTTTTCCTACACTATGCACTAATAATAATATCAAAATTGATTTGATTTTAATGCGTATCAAGCATCTTTGACTATCATAAGGAGAAATCTTCTCCAAGTCTGCGTTTGCATTGTGTGTGTGGCAGGAGGCCTTATGGTAGTCTCATTTTTTAAAAGCATTGCGAATTGATTTAAAATATTCCTCTATTTTGATTTTAAAGTTAAATAAACTGTTTTGAGTTCTCACACCAGTCACATGACTGACTTGGAGTTTATTGTTTTCCTTCCTAAACTCTGGGTGCCCACCAATTTCCACACGGGCAGTTAAGAGTTCAGGTTTATCAGGATATTCTGGATATTCAGGAGTTGCTGGAGGCAAGCTGGATGGCATGGCGTAGTACTAGTTATATAGTATTTCTTTTCCGCTGCACTGTTATAATATGTTGTTGTATACTCTGATGATGATTTGATGTAATGTAATATAATGTGATGTAATAACTGATATAGTTCTTTGTTTAAAGATTATTCATTTATTATTATATGTTGTTCCGCTGCGAATTGTGAGATTCTGTTGTTGTTCTGTTGTTTCCTTTCTGTCCCGTCCTATTTTCTTCTGCCTTTCTTTTTCCTCTGTTCTCTTTTTCTTCTATTTTAAAATTCTTCTATCTTCTATTTTTCAAATTCTCTGTTTTCTTTCTCTGTTTTCTAAAAATTGTCTATCTTCTTTTCCTCTCTATTTCCTATCTTTTATCTCTTCTTCTTTTTCTCTCTTTTTTTCTTTTCTTTTCTTTTTAAAACCCCATAACTATTCGGTTTTTCGGCAACGAAAATCCGCAATCGTTACATTTGGTATCAGAGCTCTGATGGTTAAGCGACAACCATGGTTCTGTTGGGTATTTCTCATTAGAGATAGAGTCAGCAGTACTCTAGAATGAGTTTGAGTGTAATAATAGCTATGAGAGCGTATTTGTTAGTGAATAAAAATTGTTTTATATTGTGTTGACTTATCGGTTGATTGTTTATAGATTTCGATCGATCTAGTCTAGCTAACTATCGTAGATAGGGGTTTCTAAACTCTTAAACAAGATAAACCGACACAATATTGTTTAAAATTGGGTAAATGAAATAATTTTACCTTGATTATATTTTATATATAAAGGAATAATTTTTCAGAATTATTAAAAGTATATAAGTTGATTGTTAGGTTGTTTGGATAATCTAAATAAAAGAGTAATTGTATAAATAAAAGAATTATAAGCATTGAATTATAATTAATGTGATTTACAATTGTGAAATAAACTTATATATAAAAAGAAGTGAAACTATATGAATATGAGTTGTAAATAAAAATGAATTTAAAGTTAACTGAAAATTTACTTTAGAATTGGAATTTGGATTGATTTATAGATATGAACTTAAGTGTTGTTGAATGGAATTGATTTTGGTATCGAAGTAAATAAATCAAGTGGATTAAATGGAATATGACTTAGGAGTTATATAAATGAAATTCAACTTTGGTAATTGAATTGAATGAATGAATTGAATGTTAATCAATTGAATGTGAATTAAGTAGATATGAAATAATGAATGTAAGTATTAATTCATTGAAATCTAATGTTATTAGAAGTTGAATAAATTGAATTGAGAATGAATGTTAATAAAATCCAATGTTAATGAATCAAATGTGATTTAAATTGAAAACCATTTCATTTAATATTAATGAGAATATGAATGAATATTCATTTGATTATGAATGGTAGTTGGTTGATGTTTGCATTTGTTGTTTGGTTGCATTTGCTATGTGACTTATATAGTTATTATGTTGCTATACGATGTATATTGAGATTATTGTCTATGTGCATGTTCTCATGTTGTTTGTTGAGTATTTAGTAGGTGCGGATCGCGTTTGCTTCGCATTTGGAGTTCGCTTTAGCGCTATATTAGCCGTATATGCTTGCTAATAAAATATAAGGTACATATCTCGGATTAAATATCGTACTTTTACACTTTTTTCCCTACGGGATGCCTCATTACTTGATGAGATGTATATTTGTGATATATATACTGTCATTTTTTTTTCGGATCGAGCCGCGCAAAGGAGACTATGGCGAATTTTTCCGGAAATTTAAGGCGTTAGAAAAATTTTGAGAAAATTTAGAAAATTTTGAAAACTATAACTTTAATTTTAGAATTGAAAGTTAAATGATATAATTGTTTTTGAAAAGATAACTAAGTATGATTGGAAAACTTAGTAAAGTATTATAAGAAGTTTAATTATGAATTTTGGAAAAATTAATAGATTTTGTGACTTTTCTTACTTGTAATTTCGAGGACGAAATTCTTTTAAGGGGGAAAGATTGTAACGACCCAGAATTTTTAATAATTTAAATTTGAATATTTAATTAATTTTAAATATTAATAAGTGAATTTATAAGTCAAATAAATTTTTATTTGAATTATTGGATTTAATTGAATAATTAAATCGATAAATTTAATATGTTAAATTATGGAAATAATTGAAAATTGAGTTAAATATGATTGAAAATGATTTGTAAAATTTTATTTAATCATATGGAAGTTAGAACGATATTTTAGAACTTTTAAAATCGAATTAAAAGTTAATTTGTGAAAATTGAATATTTTAATATTTAATAATCGACTGTAAAATAGTCAATTTTTGAACAGTCTCAGAATTGAACGAAACCAGTTCCATTGGATCCGTAATAGTTAGTTATTACCGAATTTCAATTTTCGTGTCAATCGGAGCTATCGTTTGATCGTGGCAGCTCGAAACGCATCGAATTATTTTTAATTTAAATTTGGCGAGTCAAAATAGCCATTTTTCAAAAAGTCTCGGAATTCGACGAAACTAGTTTCATCGGATCCGTAATGTGATATTATTGTAAGGTTTCAAATTTCAAGTCAATTGGATTTACCGTTTGTCCTGTACGAATTAAAACGCCTAGAAATCGGTTTAAATCGGTTTAATTTAAATTGAACGTTTTCAGCCATAACTCGCACATACTTCCGAATTAGCTTCCGAAACCTGTTCCATTGTGTCCGGAACGCGGGATAAACCCTAGGTACGCTGGTTACGGCGTCTAAATCGGAGTTCGGAATTTTCGGGTGAATAGTGTCGAACGAAACTCTATAAATACAACCACCATCTTCATAATTTTATAAAAAAATAACAAAACCCTAATCTAACAAACCCTAGCCGCCACTTATTAACCAATGGCCAGAAATGCTCAACACTCATCTCTTAATCTCTTCCAATCCATCAAGAATTAGCCAAAGTGCTCAACTACAAAGTCGAAGAGCTCGACGAGAGCTTCGATTCCATACGGTGATGATCGAATTTGGAGCGACGATGGAGGAGCTATGGTGGGCCGTTTGCTACAGGTTTGGCACGAAATTCGAGGCTCATGTGCAGGCCGAGCTCCAAGTGGTTGATGGTGGTGGTAGCTCTCGCGAAGAGCTTCGATTTGCAAGTGGTTTGATGAATTTTCATCGAGTATTGAGCGAGCAAATTGAAACCCTAGTTGCTATGAGTATGGGTTCAAGTGACGGCCGTGACCTGAGATGAAGACGTGAGGAAGAAAGGGCTATGCACGGTCCAGATTTGTGATGAAGGATCTGATGGCTGTAGATTGATGTGGGTTTAAAAATTTTAAGTTTTGTTGTAAATTGTTTATATAAAACTCGTGTAACTTCAAAAATACATAACTTTTTCATACGAGGTCGAAAAAATGCAAACTCAGTTGCGTTGGAATCGTATGGACGAGCACTACGCGATGGAGTTGGTTTGGAGTCGTTTGGAGTTAGTGAGAATTTCGGGTAAAATTAAATGCGCGTTTAATTTTATTCGAAATAAAAGCTAAAACGGAATTTAAAACCAAGGTGAGAACTTCTCACTCAATCGAATAGATTTCGATTTTATTTTAAATAGTTAGATTTAAAATATTTGAATGCATGTTTGAATGATGACTGTATATATTGATTGTTAAAATAGACATTATGCGCCGTTAGTAAGCGGATGTTATTTAGTAAAAACATATACCGCGAATATTTCATAAACAGTGAAATTGGTATTATATATAGTAGCAATATATATATATTGGCATATGTATATATTGCAGTTGATTGATTTCCCGCATTTTTTGTTTAGCGGATGAGACCCTATTACGCCGTTATTAAGCGGATAATATTTAATAAGAACATATACCGCGATAATTTCGTACTGGAGCGAAATTGGTATTGTGCTAATGTTTTTGGATGCAGGAAACAGGTTGGAGGGATCCAACTGGATTCCTCAACAGTTTTTATTTGATTATGGATATTTTGATATTCGTTGATTATCATATACGATATATGATGGATCGTTGTAGTCGTGATTGACTATTTGGTGTGTAGCATCATTGGACCCAGATTTTGGGATTTTAAAATGTTTTTTAAAAGTGATTTTTGAAAAGATAAAATATCTTTGGAATTGATCCATTTCAAATAAATAAACGTTATAAATTTTAATGTTATAAAAATTATGATTTTTAAGGAATATAGTTAAAAGCTGATTTTTGAAAATAAGGAATTAATGACTTTATAAAAGAGTTTTAAATTGGGATTCTGAACTTGTTATAAAAAGTTAAATATAGGATTTATAAAATTTAATTATTTTATAAATCAGAATGGTGAAGTTTTTTTTAAGAAATTAAAGACGTTTTAAAGAATAATATAGATTGATTTATATTAAAGGATTTACAAATGAATATTTGTAAATTAAAACGTTGGGATTATAAAATGAGATTTTATAAGTGTTTGAATGAATTGAAAATGAATTTCATTAAAGAATGAAATCAATAGAATTATAAATGGTGAAGTTGTAAACGAAATTTATAAACAGTAGATTTATAAATTTTATGAAGTTATTTGAAGAATAGATTGGGTTAAATAAATGAATCTTATAAGTTATAAGATTTATAATTATGAAACTCTAAGGAATGATTTTGTGAAATAATCGTTTATAAGTAGTTAACTTATAATATGAACTTTTAATCTAAAATTGAGTTATAAACTGGAATAGGTTAATAAAGGAATTTGTAAAAAGAAGTTTTTATATATATATAGAAATAGAATTTATAAACGTTGTTTTATAAATTCGCAAACGACTTATTTTGATAAGTTAATTGTTATAACTTATAAATGGAGTTATATTCACATTTTTAAATAGTGAATAATCCTTTGAATTAAAATGAATAAAAGGATGAAATTGTTAACGTAGTATATTCACGTTTTTGAATAGTGAATAACACGTTAAAGGAAATATTTTTAGATTTGATGTTTTAAATAGAATTAAAACAATCTAGTGATGTTTTAAAAGGTGTTGAGATTCGAAACCATAGATTTCAACATTTATTGTTGAAATAGACGTTTTCGAGAAATGAAAGGAAATAGTGGACTATAACACTGTTGTTATAGTAAATGATTTCCGAAAGGAAATGTTTTGTATAGTATTGGGATTTATATATTTATTTTAATTTCGAATCCCCATACTAGTGATTTTGGGTTGTCGTAACGATGTTTTACGCCACATTCGTTTTGGCCCAAATAAATATGTTTAAGTGAATGATTTCCTTAATAGAATGAAATATATACTTAATTCGATTTAAGTATATTGAATATTTTCCAAGTGTAGGAAATAAATAAAATTTGTGAATTACTTATGAATAAATGAGTATGGAAATGTTCTCCAATATGAAGTGAATAATTAGAATTTATTTTTTTGAAGATAAATTGAAATGGATAATTGAAATCGTATATGCATGAGTATTTTGGAATATAAATTCACTAAGGAATTTATATGTGAAAGTGAAACTTGTTAAAAATAAATATTGATTTATTTTTGAAGTGTTGAAATTATATATATCCTGTAAAGATATTTTGGAAAATAAATAATTTGGAAAATTATTTGGAATCTGGTGATGTGTGCATATCCAGTGATAGTTCAATAACCGACTATCAGTATTTCCCTTCGAATGGGTATTTGATGTGAACTGTTTGAATTTGAATGCACACTTATTTTTGAATAAGCGCTCACTATTCGGGTTAACCGGGAAAGGACCATGGGGTCGTATAACCCACTCCGAATATGTGATACGTCGTTGTGAATTGCATTGAAGATCGGTGTTGAAGACCGGTATTTGCGAAAGCGATAGGATGACCTGTCGATTGACTCTGCACCGAGTTGCTCCGGTATTGAGTTCTCCATATGTGATGGTGAATCCGATCAGGATTGTGAATATCCGGATTGCAAGGACTTCTTTGTAAGTGCCTTTGGTTTTGTTCGATCCCGGAACAGACTTGTATGGATTGTATGCCTGACATTACAAGTTGAGATATAAAGCCGATTTCTTTCAAATATATTTCTGTTGGTGGCGGAGAATTTATTCTTTGCTTAACACCCTTCTTTGAGACGTACGAGCTCAAAGGTTATATAGTTGAAGTTATCAGCGATATATCCCATTTTGGTAATGTGACATGCTGAGTGATGCTGAAATGATCATTGTGTTGATTATTGTGATAGGATCATTTATTTGATCGTCTATCTTAGTGATCATTGTGTTGATCATTTGTTGACCCAAAGCATGGCTTTTATATAAAGTATGTTTTTGTGGACGTGACTTCGTCGAGCCTCACATCCCGGAAATGGTCAAAACAGGAAAGATGCGGCAAGGTTATTAGGGGTTGTTGTAGCTCCCCTTAGGGTATGTGCATTTCCTTCTGGAAAGGGGTGGTATCATGGTATGGAGCCCAGATACTTACTCATGTTGAAAACACTCTATTTATTATGGTGTGATGTTGGATATCGAGCGCTCGGTTGAAAAGGTCCTAAAGGACCGGGGAATGGCGTGCTCGTGTCAGTAGTTACCCAGTTAAGGGGTAACCCGGCCTTGTGTTGGCAGAGTTCCGGTTTGGTTCTCGGGGGTGTCTTTCCAGAGGCATTCTCAGTGGCAATGGGAAGTTCCTTGGCCTGACCATTTGTTGGAAATCCAAAGAAACAATACGAAACTTGTACGGTTTTAGTTGTAGAACCTTCCATTTAATATGGTAGCTATTAGTAGGCATAATATAATGGTACCTATGCTGGCTAAGATTTATATTCTACTTTCGAAATGAATTTTTCCTACACTATGCACTAATAATAATATCAAAATTGATTTGATTTTAATGCGTATCAAGCATCTTTGACTACCATAAGGAGAAATCTTCTCCAAGTCTGCGTTTGCATTGTGTGTGTGGCAGGAGGCCTTATGGTAGTCTCATTTTTTAAAAGCATTGCGAATTGATTTAAAATATTCCTCTATTTTGATTTTAAAGTTAAATAAACTGTTTTGAGTTCTCACACCAGTCACATGACTGACTTGGAGTTTATTGTTTTCCTTCCTAAACTCTGGGTGCCCACCAATTTCCACACGGGCAGTTAAGAGTTCAGGTTTATCAGGATATTCTGGATATTCAGGAGTTGCTGGAGGCAAGCTGGATGGCATGGCGTAGTACTAGTTATATAGTATTTCTTTTCCGCTGCACTGTTATAATATGTTGTTGTATACTCTGATGATGATTTGATGTAATGTAATATAATGTGATGTAATAACTGATATAGTTCTTTGTTTAAAGATTATTCATTTATTATTATATGTTGTTCCGCTGCGAATTGTGAGATTCTGTTGTTGTTCTGTTGTTTCCTTTCTGTCCCGTCCTATTTTCTTCTGCCTTTCTTTTTCCTCTGTTCTCTTTTTCTTCTATTTTAAAATTCTTCTATCTTCTATTTTTCAAATTCTCTGTTTTCTTTCTCTGTTTTCTAAAAATTGTCTATCTTCTTTTCCTCTCTATTTCCTATCTTTTATCTCTTCTTCTTTTTCTCTCTTTTTTTCTTTTCTTTTCTTTTTAAAACCCCATAACTATTCGGTTTTTCGGCAACGAAAATCCGCAATCGTTACAAAGTAGGTAAGCGAATATCGCCTTCTTCTTGTTGCGCTTCCGGTTCTCTAATTGTAGAACCTCTAGATTGTTGTTGTTGAGCTTGTTGATGCTTTTAATCTTCGTGTGAAGTAATACGTGGCGGTCGTGTTGGTAGCTTCATAAGACTGATGGTCCTTATATTTATCATTCCGACAGTAGATAATTCGGAATCCGGCTGACGAACACCCGCATCTAGAAGAAGTCTCATAATATATTCTCCAAAGTAGATAACATGCATATTCCCATGCGTGAAGGTGAGAAATTCATCCATAATATGGCGCAAACAATTAACGCGTATATTTCCCCATATGGCATAAAGAGCATTGAAATTTTCCAGATATATTAATTCGTATGAGCCGGTTCAGGGGAGAATAAATCGCATAAGCGTCTTGTGCAAAATTCTTGCTTTAGGCCGAAGAAGTTTAGAACGCAATTCAGTCATGTCGTCACTCATGAACATATGACTGATTCTATCTCTTTGTCTTGGATTGCATTCGATATCATTTAAATCTATACCGTCATTTGGAGATTTAAGGATATGTGCCATTCTATCAAGGGAAAAGAAAACTTGTGGTCCACATACCAAACTCCATACACAATTATTTGGATTCGATGGTTGTCGATGGACAAGATTTAAATTTGCAAAGAAATGTTTTACCATAAGATGATTAATGTTGTGGTGATTTGCATTGTAGTCAAGGAGTGACTCTAATCCACATCTCCGCACTAATTCTTGAAGTGAGTAAGCACCAAAATCCGAATAAACCATGAACGAGCCTTCAAAAATTCTAGAGTTTTTCATCTTCTCCCATCTTTCGATTGCAGTTGCATCATATAGCCAATGAGCAACATGAGTATCAACAAAGGATAAAGAACCTTGTTTTGAGCGTTTTGATCTTGGAGGGGCCATTAATTTGATGGTTTTGAGGATTTTTTGAAAGAAAAATAGGGGCTAGGGTTTTGGAGGAAGTAAAAAAACGAAGAAGGTAAAGTGAATAGATGGTGTAAAAAGGGTTTAAAATGAAACGATAGTAGCCTTTTTTGTACAGCCAGTCGACTGGTCGAGGTAGGTCAGTCGACTGGTTGCTAACCCGAGATTTTTACTCTGTAATCAGTCGACTAGTTAAAAACCCGAGAGGTTTTACACCCTGTAAATAGTCGACTGGCTGAAGACAAGAAATGCAATGAAGCTTAAAACAAAATTTTATTCAAAAAGCATATACATAATCGAAATCCAAGTGGACATAGAACAATAAAACACAAGAAAAGATGATTATTTAGGAGTTTTTGGAGAGCATTCATGTGGTTCAACCTTGGTGTTCTCAACATAAGGTTGCAAAGGAGACCAATAATTTTGGCGTTCCCAAGAGTTTGGAGATGCCGGAGTTTGATGTGAAGTTTGCTCCCATTGATTCCAGCCGGATGAATTTGGTTGACGAGATGTTGAGGATTCAACAACGTCATGCTTAGATGATTTGCCACAGAATTTGAAGGCAATTGATTCTATAAGGCTAAGGCGACTGAAATTCATCCGTTGTTCATAATACATTTCTCTTTGTTTATTGATTTGCTCCTTTTGATAATGATGGATTTCATCAATTTTTTATTTTGTTTTTGGAGAAAAAAACAATGATCTTCGAGACTTCTTAGTTTTTGGAGAAAATCCAGTGTGATATTGAGCCGGTTCAGGTCTAGGGGTAGGAGTTGGCAAGGAAGGAGTAGAGCTACTGGAAGAATGATAGCTACTGGAGGATGTTAGTGTAGCAAAATATAATTTGGAGTTAGAGGAGACGTAGGAATCATGAAAGGCAAGTGATATTTAATGAGGAACTTGAAGTTTTTTTTAAATTTTTTTAAGGATGATTGCAAAAATGAAAGGAATATAGATTTATAGATGGAATTGAGCTGTGTTTGTGTGGTTAGAAATAGAAAAAAGCTAATAGCCAGAGAGAAAAAAGAATGGATGAGAATTGTTTTTTAAAAAAGAATGGTTATGAGCCCACGAAATAAAAGACACAGTAGAAAATAACACATGGCACAACTGGTAAGACATTGAACTACCAGTTACGAGACCCGAGTTCGAACTCCAACCGCTACACATTTATTTATTTTTGAACGAAAATTTCCAAAATAATTAGAATCAATCTTCTAGTTAAAACAAGGAACATACATAGCTCAAATGGCAAGAGAAAATTATAATTCTACAACCTAGAGGTCATTAGTTCAAGTCTCTCTAGAGTCATAATTTTTTTTGGACAAAAATTTGAATGAAAGTTTTTATATATATTTCATCAAATTGTGTTATGAAAAACTACAAATACAAATAGTATATACACATATATATAAAAAATTTACAAATCTTTAAAAGAGACTATTCAAAGTTCTCGTCTTAAATTGATGAAAGTATTTTCATTTAAAGGTTTTGTAAAAATATCTGCCAATTGTTTATCAAAGGAAACAAATTCTAGATTTATCAAATCCTTTTCAATATTATCACAAAGAAAATGATGACGAATGTCAATGTGTTTTGTTCGTGAGTGATCGACATGATTTTTTGATAAATTAATAGCACTAGAATTATCACAGTAAATAGTTGACTTAGATAAATTAAAACCAAAAGCTTGTAGTGTTTGTTGCATATAGATAACTTGAGCACATGTCAGAGCTGTAGAAATATATTCCGCTTCACATGTCGGTAATGAAACACTGTTTTATTTCTTACTAAACCAAGATACAAGAGACCGTCTAATGAAGTGACAAGTCCCACTTGTACTTTTTCTATCTGTCCGGCTTCCTCCAAAATCAGCGTCACTATAGGATATTAATTCAAAAGAACATTCCTTTAGATAGAATAGTCCAAAGTCCTTGGTTTTATTAAGATACCGTAGTATGCGTTTCACTGCTTATAAATGTGATTCTTTGGGATCTGCTTGAAATCGTGCACACAAACAGACACTCATCATTATGTCAGGTCTACTAGCTGTTAAATATAGCAACGATCCAATCATACTTCGATATAATTTTTGGTCAGTACTTTTGCCACTTTCATCTTTATCAAGATGTATGCTTGTACTCATAGGAGTTGGTTTGGTAGAAGTATTTTCCACACCAAAGCGTTTAATTAGATTGTTACAATACTTTTCTTTATTAATAAAAATACCATTTTCTAGTTGTTTTATTTGTAAGCCAAGAAAATAATTTAACTCACCCATATGTGACATTTCAAATTCTCTAGTCATTATTTTAGAAAAATCTTGACATAGTCTTTTATTTGTAGATCCAAAAATAATATCATCAACATATATTTGAACGATTAACATATCCTTCTTATTTCTTCTAATAAAAAGAGTTTGATCAAACCTTTCCAATTTCAAAACCAGAATCTATTAAATGTCTTTTAAGACGATCGTATCAAGCATGGGGTGCTTGTTTCAAACCGTATAAAGCCATTTTAAACTTATAGACATGGTTAGGAAATTGTTCGTGTATGAATAATGGAGGTTATTCAACATAAACATTTTCTTTTATAAAACCATTTAAAAAAGCACTTTTGACATCTATTTGATATAATTTAAAGTTATGAAATCATGCAAATGCTAGTAAGATTCCTATTGCTTCTAGTCTAGCGACTGGAGCAAACGTTTCTTCACAGTCAATTCCTTCTTCTTGATTATATCCTTGAGCAACTAATCTAGCTTTATTTCTAGTAATATTTCCTTGTTCATCTGTTTTATTTTTGAAAATCCATTTTGTACCAATAACTGATTGATCACTAGGCCATGGAACTAAATCCCAATCGTCATTTCTTTCAAATTGGTTTATCTCATCTTGCATAGCGATTAACCAATTTTCATCGGTAGATGCTTCTTTAATATTTTTAGGTTCAATATGAGAATGAAAAGCTACATGACCATTTGATTTAATCGACTTCTTGTTCTAACAGATGAATTGAGTTCTCCAATAACATTAACAGAAGGATGATCTCTTAATATTCTAGGTGGAGTTCTTAATTCATTGTTATTGTGAACAATGTTTTCATTATCTTCAACATTTGAAATTTCCGTGTTTGTGATATTATCAAGGAATTCTTCATCATCTCTTATACTTGGGATTTTTTTAAAGTTTTCATCAAAAGATACACGAAGTGTTTCTTCAATGATATTTGTTCTTTTATTATAAATTCGATAAGCTTTGCTTCGATCCGAATATCCTAAAAAGATTCCTTCATCGGATTTTGGATCGAATTTACCAAGCTAAACTTTTGTGTTTAAAAAAAAACATTTTGAACCGAAAACTTTAAAATAAGAAATATTTGGTTTTCGTCCATTAAGAAGTTCATAAGGAGTATTCTTAGTTAATGGTCGAATAGAAACACGATTCAAAACATAACAAGCTGTTGCAATTGCTTCAGCCCAGAAATGTTTTGGTAAGGTACTTCCATTTAACAAAGTCCTTGCACATTCTTGTAAGGTTCTATTTTTACGTTCTACAACTCCATTTTGTTGTGGAGTTCTAGGAAATGAAAAATTATGGAATATTCCCATTTTCTTACAAAATGTTCAAAGGCTTCGTTTTCGAATTCACCTCCATGATCACTTCTTATGTTTTTGATTTTCAAACCTTTAAAATTTTGAATTCTTTTGAAAAAAGTTTTGAAATTATCAAAGGTATCACTTTTATTTTTCATAAAGATAGTCCAAGTATATCTAGAAAAATCATCAACAATAACAAACACATATCTACTATGATTAATGGATTGTACTTGTGTTGGTCCAAATAAATCCATATGTAGTAATTCAAGTGGTTGTAAAGTTAAAATGACATATTTTGATTTAAAAGATGACTTAATTAACTTTCCTAACTGACATGTATCACAAATATGATCAATTTTAAAATTCATTTTTGGTAGACCTTTCACTAAATCATTTTTATAGAGCATGTTTATAGTTTTGAAGTTAATATGACAGAATCGTTTGTGCCATAATCAAGGATCATTTTCTTTGGCTATTAAACACATATATAAATTATGATTTATTTTCATATCCAGAACATAGATATTTCTGTCTCTATTTCCTTCAAGGATAAGATTTTGATTTTGATCAAAAATACTACATCTGTTTTCGGAAAAAGTGATTTTGAATCCTTTGTCTCACAATTGGCTGATACTAAGTAACTTATGTTTTAAATTTTTGACAAGTAAAACATTTGAAATAAGAGGTAAATTTGAAATACCATTATTGCTCACATCGCTTTTGCCGATGATATAACCTTTGGAGTTGTCTCCAAAAGTGACGGAGCCTCCATCTGAGTAAGTAATATTTGATAACATATCTTTGTTTCATGTCATATGTTTTGAGCAACCACTGTCGAGTATCTATTTTCCTCTTTTCTTGAGTGGGACTTACAAAAAATATGAGATAATATTGGTACCCACTTTTTCAATAGGGTCCTAAGAGTTAAAATCTTAGGAAACCAAACCCAAGAGTGCTCAGTACCCCATTTAAAAATGTATTCTTTATTTTTATAAACAGTTTCTAAAAAAGTGTTTATATATTTCTTCCTAATCAAACTGTTGTTTGTTTTAGGAACCCAGATTTTTATGCTTTTTGGTTTAGAATTCCTTTTTGTCCACATAGTAGTAGGATCAATATTTCTCTTAATTCTCCTTCTAGGTGAAGCTGTTGATTTCTTAACATATCCTAATCCTTTTCTACTACAAACAGATTGAGGGCTATCAATAATTTTAGATAAAGTTTCTCTTCCTTTATTAAAATTTGAAAAAATTTTGGTGATGCTTTCTAAATTAGTTTTGAGACTACCATTATCCAACTCTATCAATTTTACCTTAGTTTTGAGTTCATGATTTTCAGAAACAAGAGCGTCATTCTTCCTTTTTTGAGTTTCAATTTCTTGACTTAAAAGAGTGAGTTGAGAATTAATATTAGAGAATGGTTCTTGTAATTTTTCAAGTTCTTCCTCTAGTATTTTCTTCTCATCTTTAAGCATATCCCTTTCGAATTCTGCTTTGTTCTGAAGTTCACGAGTCTCCTTATGTTTTCTTTTAAGTTTTTTTTAGAGTGTGAACTAGCTCTGGGTTTATCTCTATCATATCATCAAAAGTAAAATCACTAACCTCGTTTTCAGTAGCCATGAAATAGACATTTGCTTGCTCATTTTCACTTTCACTATTGTTATCTGATGAAGAAGTATCTGAATCATCCCATGTTACAGTGAATGCTTTCTTTTTCTTATCTTTTCTGCCCTTGTTGAAATATTTTTTTCTTTAACTCTGGACATTCTTTCTGGATATGACCTTTCATATGGCAATTAAAGCATTCTAGAATTAAAGATGATGGTTTGTTTGGAAAGTTCCTTTTTCCATTATTTCTGTTATTTTTCCTGAACTTCAAGAACTTTTTGATATTTTTGGCAATAAATGCTATATCTTCTTCATCTGAATCTTCATCTTTTTCTTCTTCTGCATGGAAAGCTATGTTCCTTTTGTCTTGTGCTTGTACTCGTTTTGCCTGCAAATTCACTTCATAGGACATTAGATTTCCTATTAACTCTTCAGGTTTTATGGTAGAGAGGTCATTAGCTTCTTCACTTGCCAAGACTTTTCTTTCCCATTCATCTGTTAAAGAGTTTAAATTTTTTGATACAATATCAAAATCAGTATACTTTTCTCCTAATCCTAACAGTGAATGATAAATATCTTGAAATCTAGAGTACATATCATTGATGGATTCATCTTGTTTCATTCTAAAGTTTTGAAACTGATTTCTGAGCATGGAGATTTTGCTTTGTTTAACTTTGTTAGTTCCTTCATGACTGATTTTAAGTGTTCTCCATATTTTATAGGCAGTTTGACACATGCTACCACGATTAAATTCATTTCTATCTAGTGCACAGAATAACATATTCATAGCTTTAGCATTGTCAGTAGCATCTAATTTTTGTGTGTTTGACTAAGTGGAGTATTCTCCAGTAGGAAGAGTGTATTCATTTTGTGTAATATTCCATGATTCAAAGCTATTTGATTGCATATAGATTCTCATACGAGTTGCCCAATAATTATAGTTTGGACAATTGTAAAATGGAGGTCGTGCAGTGGATTGACCTTCAATAAAACTAGTGTTAGTGGTAGTGTTGGTGTTTTTTTCCATATTAGCAAAATATCAAATAACTGTGTAATGGTTATAAGATGCCTTGCTCCGATACCAAATAAAAGTGTGTAGGATCGTGTAATATGGAATATACTTAAATCTAAATGTGGAAACAGATGATAATAGAAAAGTAAATAGAAATAAGTAAAATAGAACAAGCACAACAGAAATTTTTATACTGGTTCGAACTTCCCGTTCTACGTCCAGTCCCAGACTCCTTCTGGAATTTCAACTACAATAACCCTCACTTAACCTGAAGGAACAGGCATATACAGCCTGAGCAGTAGAGCAGACACCTGAGCAACTGAACAGTATTTTCGCCTCAGCAGCAAAAGAGGACATCGCTAATACAAAATAATATCTGACACTGTGTGTTCTTAATAACACTGATTTGTCACTGATAGTACAAACCTCCTATAATAAAATCCTCAAGTATATGAAGTGTATGTGAAGATATGAAGAGAAGTTAATGCTAAGAATCGAAGATTATGAAAGTTATTTGTAGATTCAAAGTAGTAAAAAACGTATGTTCGCTGTTTGAATGCAAATATTAAAGCACAAGAAGAGTATTAGGGAGTTGGAATGAAAATCAGTTAATGTGAGGCGTTTGGGAGTATGTATATATAGTAGTTGAAGAGTTACTACCATTGGTGAAGGGTTCTGACGAAGAGGAGCATCAAATTCCGTTCAGAGAAGAGTTGCTTCCTTTCGTAGAAGAAGATGTCTTTTCGAAAATATGGCAGTTGGTCTTGGGTCAATCGACAGGTCGTTCTTGGTCAGTCGACTAACTATGCAATAGATTTAAAAATATACAGTGCATATCGTATATGTTCATAGTCAGTCGACTGGATGATCTTAGCCGTCGACTGGCTGAGGTATTTTTTGCATAGTATGCTTCTGTTTTGTTTAATTATGGGAAACATGAAGTGCGGACTACTTGAGAATAGATTTTAACAAATTTCTAAGACTCAATCATAAGTACTAGACAGTGAGAACATAGATTAAAAGTCTTGATATAGCCATAGTCCTTTGATTATCTCTTTTTGTCGTGAATTTTCTTTTTCTTCTAACTTGCTTTGTCATGAATCAAAACTAGTGATTCAACACAACTAATGATGCTATATTTAAATAAATCATTTAAATATACAATCGTAAAATACGCGAGTTGTTACAGACTCCCCTTCTTACAGAAATTGCGTACTCGCAAATACTTAAGAAGAAAACAAAGAGTAACTACCAAAAAAGCATATTAACACAAAAGAAAATTTGAAGTAAAAAGTTCACCTTAAAGAGCACGAGAGAGTAAGTTTGGATGTGTTCGCTCGATGAATTCTCTAGATTCCCAAGAAAAATCTGTAGGATTTGAGGACCATTGAACTTTCACAAGTGGAACACCTTTATTTCGAAGGTGCTTAACCTCCGAAGCAATGATACGCATAGGATGTTGCTCATAAGTCAAATTAGGAGAAACTTGAATTTCTTCAATACCATCGGACTCAAGAATAGAATCGGAATCCCTAAGGCATTTCCATAGTTGAGAGACATGGAAAACGCATGAATAGTAGAAAATTGAGCCGGTAATAAAAGACGATAAGCCACGGAACCAATATGCTCGGTGATGGGAAATTGGCCAACATATCGAGGCACTAATTTTCCCGATCGATTGAAACGCACAACACCCTTCATTGGTGAAAGACGAATAAACGCCAAAATCAAGAACACATGCATGAAGAAGATCTTTCAGAGTTTAATTCACACGCTCGTTTTATCCATCAGACTAAGGATGGTAAGCAGTGCTAAAATTAAGCTTCGTTCCCAAAGCTTTTTGAAGACTCATCCACAATTTCACTAGTAAATAATAGATCACGATCGCTAACAATAGAAGTAGGAATTCCATGCAATTTAACAATTTAGAGTTTGGCCAAAAGAGGTATGGTCTGATTAGACCGAACGAGAATAAAATGGGCGGATTTTGTAAGTCTATCTATAATCATCCACAAAATGTCAAGGCCTGAATGAGAACGGGGAAGACCGTCAATGAAGTCCATGGAGACTTGATCCAACTTCCAAACTGCAATGTCCAAAGGTTGCAGTAACCCATCGGGCCTTTGATGCTCGGCCTTTACAAGTTGGCAAGTCAGGCGACGATTAATAAAGTTAGCAATATCAGATTTCATTCGATCCCAATAATAAAGTCGCTTCATATCCGCGTACATTTTACTACTACTGGGATGAATGGTAAATTTAGAATGATGGGAATCTTCTAAAATATCTTTACGAAGGTCACTAATATTTGGCACAATAAGTCTACCAAATGTTCGAATGTCGCCACGAACATCGATTTCAAAGTCTTTCAAACCATCAACATTTCTATCCCGACAACTTTGGCTAAGATGGGCCAATTCGGGATCATGATTTTGAGCATCAAGAATGCAATCTAAAAGAGATGGATGTGCCTCAAGGAAACATAAAAAAAGTGATGAACATGAATCTGATTCACAATCTCGAATCTCACAAGTGGATAAAGTCTCAAGATTATTCCATTCGGATATCATCATTGAAACAACCGCTCGTTTCCTACGACTAAGTGCATCGGCAACATGATTCCCCTTTCCGGGTGTATAATGGATATTAGGATCATAAGATGAAAGGAACTTGAGCCAACGTTGTTGAAGCAAATTAAGTTCCTTTTGAGAAAATAAATACGTCAAAGATTTATGATCGGTATTGAGACCAAATTTCTCTCCCAAAAGATAATGATGCCAAATTCTAAGGGCGAAAACAATAGCCGTGAGCTCTAAATCATGAGTGGCATATCTAGTCTCGGCAAGCTTTAATTTCCTAGAAGCATAAGCGATAACATGTTCCCTTTTTATGAGAACGGCTCCCAAACCACCGCGACTAGCATCGGTATAAACAATAAAGTGTTGGTTCCCTTTGGGAATCACAAGAATAGGAGCATCAAAAAGGAGTTCTTTTAATTTCTGAAAAGAAGCTTCACATTTGTCAGACCAAATGTACTGAACTCCCTTCTTTGTCAAACTACTAAGAGGCACGGAGATTTTAGAAAAGTCTTTTATGAACTGACGGTAGTAGCACGCCAATCCAAGAAAGCTACGAATTTCCATCACACTCTCCGGTTTCTTCCAATTTTAAACCGCTTCAATCTTTGAAGGATCCACGGAAATTCCGGATTCATAAATAATATGTCCTAAAAATTTCACATAAGATTGCCAAAAGTGGCACTTAGAAAATTTTACTTTCAATTGATTGCTTCTAAGAGTTTCCAACATAATCTGAAGATGTTTTTCACGCTCTTCCTCGGTTTTGGAATAAACAAGAATATCATCTATAAAGATGAGAAAAAATCGATCAAGGAAGTCTTTGAAAACTCGATTCAAAAGGTCAACGAGATAAGCTAGAGCATCCGTTAAACAAAATGGCATAACAAGCCATTCATAAGATCCATAACGAGTACGGAACGATGTCAAAGGAATGCTATCCTCTGCAATATGAAGCTTATGAAAATCGGTTGCTAAGTTTAACTATGAAAAGACTCTAGTACCGCTAAATTGATCAAATAAATCATCAATCCGAGATAAGGGATACTTATTCGTGATGGTGAGATCATTAAGCTTGCGGTAATCAACGCAAAGCCTGTGTGTACCATTGGATTTCTTTACAAAAATAGCTGAATCTCCACAAGAAGAGGAACTAGAACGAGTGGTTGGTGGAGATCCAGGGATTAGATTGATTCTGAACTTAATTGTTCGCTTAGGGGGTAATCCTAAAACGGGCTCAAATATGCCGAAAAATTCATGAAAAACATGAATGAGGGAAATGACATCTTCCTCATCATCATTATCGTCATCATGAGGGTTTAGAGAATATAATGATGCCACCGAATTAGAATCTGAATCTTTAAGAACAATAGAAATCTGCTTAACAGTTTGAGGATGTCGAAGATATATAGTCCTCTAAGGACATTGGATGTGGGCTTCATAACGGTTAAGCCAAACCATTCACAAAATCATTCCGAAGCCTAAGTAGCGCACAACATGCAAATCATCTTGGAAAGAATAATCACATAAAATAATCTTGACATCTTTACAAAGAAAACTGAGTGTTGTGGATCCACCAACCGGATTCGCAATTCTCAATGAAGTCATCAAAGCCATAACATTTAAAGAAAAAGTATCAACAAGTTCTTTTGATATAAAAGAGTGGGATGCAACGTGTCAAAAAGAACTCGAATAGGATGATCATGAAACATAATAATGCCATCAAGGAAAGAATGAGAAATATCTTGACCAAGAGAAGTGTTATTAGGTGCTTGCACAACATTTAGTTTTCCCTCCTTCTTGCCTTGAAGTTTGGGACATGAAGATAAAAGATGACCCGAACCTTTCACAGAATTGCTCCCAAGTAAGATCCGCTTCAATAATTTCCCAAATCAAAAGTTCATACCAATCTAATGCTCTTTCTTGGAGCATGCTAGAATCCACTTGGACTTGGTGGAGATCAATAAGATTCATTGGAGAAAAGATACGGTCGCATGTTCTAAGCAAAGCTTGGACTTCTATAACGCTTTCGGAACCTTTGAATGGCTTTCCAACAAAATTGGTATTATCACTGCACAAGCGTGCAAATCCATATTTTGGGTGAGTAGGTTTTGGAATAGGTCTGATAGCTTGAGCATTCTTTACAAGATCTAAAAGCTGTTGGGCAGACATAAATGCTCCATCCTAAGGAGTAGCACTGGATTGACCAGTGCTGGGATGACAAGGTCTGACCATTTCTCTTTTTTAAGAATGAAAGAAAAAAGAGGAAAAAGGTTATTCTCGGAATGAATATCAAACAATCATGATTGATAAAACAGGGCATCACAAAAGAAAATAGGATAGAATGGGTCCAATGAATCGAATAAATCCTAAGGCACGATTCCTAAGAAAGATTTAGGACAATGATCCTTGCTATAATATTCTATATTGTTCCAAAGTTTGGCTCTGATTCCAAGCTGTAACACCCCGGCTCTGTACTCACGCTAGCCAAGGTAACTATGGAGTAATGCCGTCAACTAACACGAAGAATAAGGCTGTTGAGGAGCAACCATCTGTGTAATTGCTTTGTGCGAGCACCGATACGCCAGACAGTATCATATCATTTCAAGAGGAAATCCGATATATTAAGTACAAACTCAGAGCTACTTCACAGTGGCTATGTGGTCTTCAGAAAAATATATAAAATAAGCATACCATAAAATCAGTCACAGATATTCATATCACAAAGGCGGAAACAGATATGAATAAAACATATAGAAGTGTACATCAAAGTAGTGGTCATGCAAGATCCATTACATCACAAAAGAATAGGTACAAGTGCTAGATAAAAGAATATGTGTACATCAAGGTGCCTCTATCTTGAATGTATAAAACAAAAACTACTAATCTAAAGTAGTTAGCCAAAAATCAAATGATCCTCCCTGATAAGGTGTCAAGTAGAAGCATCTAAAATACCTCGGTCTGACCAGAGCATTATTTAAGAAGAAAATAATAAATGGACCATTCTAGCTATAATATCATATAAAATGAGATAGGATAAGAGATATGACAAAAACATATGATAACAATAATGCTATACTATGACAAGTATACATTTAACAACAACAAAAATCATACAATATCTCAAAAATCTCGAACACCAAAAAGAATATCATATTCTTTATTTTATTCACCAAACCACAAATATTGACAAACATTCAGATGTCAATCTCAAAAATTGGTGAAACACAAATTCCAGAAATCATCATTTAGAAATTCAAAAATCACAAAGGGGGAGGCCTATCAAAAATGGGAGAACGAAAACTCACCAACACGTGTATCACAAACGGGATGTTATCCCATGGTCGCTAACCATAAAGCCGGTGCAAGACATAGTACAATATCGGAATGACCGAGGAACCTGAAACTCAAATAATTCGAATCAACGACGTATTACAACCACGGCACGCCCAATGAACCTGATAAGGCGAAACAACGACGTAGTACAACGGTACGTCCGATGAACCGAACTCCATAAAAGTACATGGGTCGCTAGCCCATAAAAGTGAGTTGAAACTCCAAAGAACGGTCAAAGACCATGAGTCATTAGCTCATCAAAATGAGTTAAAATCGAGGTATAGTCCCCCACGTGGACAGAGAGACATCGCATATCGCTAGTCTAAACCATAAGATGATCACCATTGATAAAAAAAAGTGTGAATTACACTAAGCTAGTAAATAAATAAGTTTAGCTTCATGTCCCATAACCACTGGCTTAACTTAAGTATTTACGAACAAATTGTAGATTTCCACTCGAAAATTGTCACAAGATTTCAATTGAACAAGTCCAAGAATCAACCGACGAAGTAAACGCAAGCGTTTCATATCACTTGTTTACTAAGCCGTTTAATTAGATTTCTTATACGAATGAGATAAAGGTTTGTATATACTAATAGGTTGGAAAGCGGGTTTAAAAACAAGCTTTGTATTAAAAATAGTGTTGAAATCATTTTTGCAAAAGAGTTTGAATATTTACTACTAGTATATAGACCTTTACATTTTAAAGTAACAAATCACAGAAATGATTGTAGAAACAGTCAATCACCATAAATTCACATACGAAGATGTGAATCAAAACCATAGAAATCAGTATCGAATCCATCCAATGGATATTCCCAGAAATCCAGAAAGAAGTCATCAAAATCGATAATAAATGATGACGACTAATCGGATCAGTAAAAAATTGATATAAATGGAAACCCATCAAAAAGAAGCAAGATGGCTGAAATTAGCAGTTAGAGACGTCTGGTGGTTCTCCCAAAGGTCTAAGCTAAGAGATGGGAATTTTATTCCAGATTGCCTAGACGTCTAGGAAATAAGATCAGAGTTTGAGCTGATGGTCTGGAATTTTTTTCCCGTAGCTCCAGACATCTGACCTTAATACCAGAGCTGAAGCTCAGAGCAAAAATATGCTAGGCAATGATGGCCAAATCATCACAAAAGCGATCGAGCGAGCAACGATGGCTAGGGATTTATGCAAAACGACAACCCAGCCTTATAGACTCTTCAATACACTCCAAATAACACGTCAAAGCATCCAATGTAGGACTTTTAGTAGATTTCAACGTCAAAATACGAAAAATTAGAAAATTTCATCAATCCAATTCACTTCAAAGCAAATGAACATGAAATAGGTGTTAGTACTTCATAACTAACAACTATCAAAGGTATAAACATAGATGTGAGTTCAAGAACTCAGTTTTAAACCCGAAAGTAATGAATGATAAGCTCTAAAACAAGGCAAGATCAATCTCTTCTCCACTTAACTTCAAGAACCCTCAATCTATGATCAAATTAAAAATTAATTTTCCAAGTTAGGGTTTAGGAATTTCTTAAAATCAAAGAGAGATTGAGATTGAGATGGTGAAGAATAAGAGGATGCTTACCTAAGCTTCTTCTTGAGTTTAGAGCTTGAATTTGAATTACCTAAGAGAATTAGACTTAGGAATTTCTAATCTCGTTTCTTTTCCCCCATTTTCTAGGGCTTGAGAGTGTTAGGAAATTAGAAATGAAATGAATGAAAATGAGTGGACTTAGGGTATTAGATAGAGAAGTTGGGTTAGCGGGCTGAAACCCAAACCCAAAGCCCAATAGGAAAATAGCAAATTTCTACTCAACTCCAAACATATCGATGTTTATACTCAAAAAAGTAGCAAATGCCATTTTGAACTCAATGGAAGTGGTCATGTCCTAATTCGACAGTTTACAAAAAGTTGCATTTTGGACTATAATCCGAATAACGATGTTATATTTAAATAAATCATTTAAATATACAATCGTAAAATACGCGGGTTGTTACACTGAAGCAAGAAATTGATGAACTCCCACTGTTTATATATAGAGAAAAAGATGCATGGGCCTAGAAAAACAATAATAATAGGCAAATCAAAATAAGGGAAGTCTTGGAAGACAATGGACAGCATAATTCAACTGTTCACTGGCATAAAGCAATTTGGAGTAAATCTAACTACCCCAAAATGGCTCACACTACTTATAAAGCAATCAAAGGTAGATTAAGTACAAAAGACAGACTCAAAAGTTGAGGAAATTTATGAAAATGGGAAATTTTAACACACAGACACTTATTTTTCGAATGCAAATATAGTAAACATGTCTGGGCTGTTCAGAAACATAAAAACATGCAAACAGAAGCAATGTTAAGTTTAAAAGATGAAATTAAATACCTAAGTGACCAGACAAACCTCACGAGCCTTATGAAGGACGCAGGAAAATTTCATTGACAACAACTATTTGGTATCTCTGAAGAGAACTAAATGTACAAGCTTTCACCGGAAGCAAAGAAAAGACAGAGTTAGAGCCAATGGAAAACATTGCAAGAGAAGTTAAGATTAATGCTGGAAGAATAAGGAGCATTACCAACTCAGAGGCAAGAGAAAAACAACTACTGGAGAACTGGAATTGGAAGGTTGCGAGGCCAGGAAATCAAGCAAGCACCGAGGAGCCGCGATAGAGATCAAAGCTGATGAACCCTGTGACGCCCCACCTCTATGCTCACAATAACAAAGAGTATTAAATTCAAATACTGTCTGTTATTACGAAGAATAAGGCTAGATAGGAGCGGCCATCCGTAGTTAGGCCTTATACTAGTATTGGTTATCTCGATAGGAGTGGTATGTATTTTTGTTTTTCATCTCTTATTTATTTACTCCCATCGACATACCCAATTCCAGTATAAAACGAACTACGATGGTTCATAATAGTTTAGGACAATATATATAATAAAGTAAGTGCGGAACACAGATAACAAAAGTCTCATATATATATAACTGATGTCAGTTGATATACATGTGATACAATACATATGATACAACTATAACTGTCGACCCTGGAAGTTACATATACAAGTACATTATCGTATATAATATACATGAATAAATATCTTCCTATACTATGACACGACTACTCCAAAAGGTATGAAAAGACTTCATAGCTCTATCAGCAACCCAAAGCTAGATATCTACAACCTGAAATAATTCGGGTCTGACCCGAGTATTACATTCAAAAGAAAATAATACACGGGTCAGTCTAATTCAAACTCAGTTATTAATGCACAGAAGCCATAATAACCAAATATCAAATAGACGGCAGTCACAGAAATCTCGTATATCCGACTCTTCAATAAGAGAACCGGATAACGGTAAATATAAGACGTAACAGCAACAAATCAGCAGATTCAAACTATCAACAAAGATAAATGAAAAGATTTTCAATGAAGATAATTTAGAAAAGATTATCAACGAAGATAGTTTAGAAAACATCAGAATTTCCTTAACGGCAATTAACAACAAAATCTAATTATTAAAATAAATAATTAGAAACTCACAATCTAATTATCAAATAGATAATTAGACAACATCAAAATGATCGAATCAAATCATAATACTATATCAAAAATATTGAATTGGCAGCACGAAACAATTTCAGCAACTGAAATATCAATTTAAAATGTCACTTCTGTTTGGCTGCAGTACACGCACGCGTGCACTGCCTTGCCAATACAGCATATGAAATATGCAAAAGATCAGTAAATGCACAATGAAAATTCACAAACGAGCACAAGGTCAAACCAAGATAAAGACAGGTTCAACACAAATGCAATTCAAATAGAATCGCAACACGAGCACAAGGTCAAACCCAGATAAAGACAGGTTCAACACAGGTGCAAGTTTGACACAACTACCCTATTCAAAATAACTTCAACCAGCACTGACCCATATACAAGTCAAAGACAAGTTCACTCCCCAAAGAACCAAGTGGCAGTATGCAAAACGGAGAAAAACACATAAATGCAAGAGTCATGTGCAAGCATCAGGTCGAGAAAATGGATACCAACAAACAAACGAATGCCAAAGCTCAATGAAACCCAAATTTGCAAGCATACAAAATGTACATAGACAGTTTTCAAAGCTAAAGAAACACTTCAGGACAAGGTGCAGACGACCAATATAATACACTATATGCATACAGGAATACAATTGTAGTCCAGACAAGTGTCAGACTCTCCACCGAGCTAAATGAAATTCAAGTGAAGATAGTGGCAACTACACAAAGCAACCAGATAGAGATCAGACAAAGTGCAGCCTTAACTGAATCAATGTGTGTAAACTACACAGTGAAGACACGTACAACTAGTAGTAACCAAGGAAACAGTGCGAAAGACACCCGGCTAGCATGAACAAGATAATAGTGACACTGGTGCAGTAGGCACAAATGACAGAATGCATATACAATGAATGAACAGACACAATGAGACACCACGGCAGATGCAAGCACACTCGAAGCACAGTGCATATATATGCATATGAACTCAGCGGGACAGGAAGGACGGGTATAGGAATGCAACAGTGGACAAGGGCTTAACAAAGCAACTCAAACTCACGATGGAAGCATACTCAAATTCAAAGTAGCAGTCGTTCTAATGTCAACAGAATAAAGTCAGGAGGAAGACTTTACAATTCAAAAGTAAGAGGACCTAAGTAAATGCAAATCAAGCAGTATTTTCAACTAAAATCAAAGTCATTTGCAGTTCGAATTATACTGTACCAAAGTACAGATCTAACAGATAACCATTCAAAGCCATAGTTAAACAACGTAAGTTCAATAAGCAGAAGATTCAAGTCAAAAACCCCAAGTAAAACAAACGAATAATGGTCGAAGCCAATACACCCAGCAGTAGCAAAGCCGATTTCAACAGAGTAAAGTGGAAGACTATTTTTTTCTTTTCTTTTTAAACCGACGTAAACTTTAAAATTGTCAGAGAAGCAATGAAAATCATCTAGGAATCACAATCCCCAAATCAATGTCGTTTTAAATAAATGACAGTTTTGAACAAGTGATAAAACAGATTAAATCACTAGCTGAGATAAACAATCACAAAAATATACAGATTCGAGCAAAATCTCAGTCAGGATGAACAAAACCAATAAAACACGAATTGAACCAAGACAGATAAAAATCATCAACAACGAAACACAATCAAACTATAGAAGCACTATACCAAGCACGAATTAGATGTGAGTGAATAATTTACTCACCTTTTTTTGAAAAGCACGCATACGATGTCTTCGAATTTGCAAAAACCCCAATTGTAGAAGATTGAACGAGCGCCAGAAATCGACAGCAAAGCCCTGAGTTTCGAAAAGAGGGACGAACGCGAACTAACGAAGCAGCCATTTTCTTCGATTTCTATGCCCTAATTTCGCAACGAGGACGAACGAGCAAGCTGCCATATTCGTTTGCTTGTTTTATTTTGTTAGGATTGAGAAAATGACAGAAGGGGACGAGCCGAATAGAAATAAAAAGGGAACAGCTAAAGTCTTAATCACGACACAAAACAAATAATGAAAAACCTGGGCCAAAATTAAAATTTTAAACTCGTATAACCCTTAAACAAATTTCGAACGAATTGCAACAGATTCAAAAACTCCAGCATCAATTAGTTAGCGACAATAATTGTTTAATGACGATAATAAATTTTCACAAAAGCTCGGGTTGTTACTGACTCCCCCCTTATAAAAATTGCGTTCCCGCAATTTTCATAATTAAGGTCTTCACTAGCAATAAATTTTCTAACATAAACTGGTTAAGCTAGAAAAATAAAGGTGGAGAATTCAAACATCAAAGAAATCTTTTAATTTCATAAAAGAAATTCACAATTCTCAACAAAATCTAACTATCAAGTAGATAATCAGAAAACAACAAAGGTCCAATTATCAAAACGACAATCAGAAATCTCAATTCAACAAATATTCGGTTATCAAAAACGGTAATCAAATCAACAAATATTCGATTATCAAAAACGGTAATCAAATCAACATATATTCGATTATCAAAAACGGTAATCAAATCAACATATATTCGATTATCAAAAACGGTAATCAAATCAACATATATTCGATTATCAAAAACGGTAATCAAATCAACAAATATTCGATTATCAAAAAAGGTAATCAAATCAACAAATATTCGATTATCAAAAACGGTAATCAAATCAACAAATATTCGATTATCAAAAACGGTAATCAAATCAACAAATATTCGATTATCAAAAACGATAATCAAATCAACAAATATTCGATTATCAAAACGATAATCAAATCAACAAATATTCGATTATCAAAAACGATAATCAAATCAACAAATATTCGATTATCAAAACGGTAATCAAATCGACAAATATTCGATTATCAAAAATGGTAATCAAATCAAAAAATATTCGATTATCAAAAACGATAATCAAATCTCAAATATCTAATTATCAACAAAGATAATTAGAACTCATATCAACAAATGTCCAATTACCTGTAGATAATTGGAAACAACAAATATCTAGAAATCAATTAAGACACTCTAGAAAATCAACATAAAAGGTCGGATCGATCCCATCAGATGGCGAGTTTTTAAGCTACGCTGCACGTGCATCTCAGAGTGGCCGAAGCCTACCAAGTACTCAACATAATTTTTGGCGCCCATCAGATTGACCCGGAGATCCACAGAGTGACCCGAAGGTCTAGTACTGGTATTTGACCCGAAGGTCCGCAGAGTGGCCCGAAAGCCCAACAAATGACCCGAAGGTCCATCATATGACCCGAAGGTCCGGCAAATGACCCGAAGGTCCAACATAGTGGCTCGAAAGCCAAATAAAATCATCAGAATCATCAAACAGCAAATATTTCAATTAACGAGTCCGGAATTAACCAAAATAGCAAATGCACATGTCCCATAACCATGAGTTTTACTAAAGCGTTTAATTCTCTTCATCGTTTCCTTGAAAGTGCAAAATTGTGTATTCAAAAAATATAAAATTTCACATTCTCAAACGGACAAGTCCGGAATTAAGCGAATCAGTAAAAGAAAGGGGTCATAGTCCTCGATTTTGCTGAAATGTTTAAATTGCTTCCTCATTCTTTTGAAAGCGCAAAATGAAATGCTTCTAAAAAAATTTCATTTATTTTATAAAAGTAAAATTTACATTCTCAAACGAACAAGTCCGGAATTAAGCGAATCAGTAAAAGAAAGGGTTCATAGTCCTCGATTTTGCTGAATCGTTTAAATCTCTTTCTCATTCTTTTGAAAACGTAAACTGAAATTTTTTGAAAACAATTTTATTTTTAAAACGATTTGCAAATCCGTGATTAAAAAAACAGCAACATTAGTGACAATTTCGATAATAAAATTTTACTTCTCAAAACATCATAGAAACGGATCTCAAAATCAGCATTGCGGAATAACCGTTTGAAAATCCACTTTAAAATTGACGGTTACCGAAGTCAATGCGACAGTAATTTTTAAACGTCAAAATCTTATCAAAATGAATCTCATTAAAATATAATACCAGTGAATTTTCATTCATTCAAAATGTCAACAAAACACCGTACTTCAAAATGTAGCACTAGTGTGAAGATCCCGTTATAAAAATAACAGCAACAAAATACGTTTCATAACCCAGCATCGGTTCAACGTAAAATTAGTGTAGTAACATGCAACTCATGTTTGCACACACACTACAAAATAAACAAAGAAATTACTCAAATATATCTTCAATGAAGATAATTCAAAATAATCAAAATCTAATCAACATGTGATTAGCATCAAAGAAAACCAACAAAAATTTCAACAAATCAAATCCACTGATTAAACAACATAATGAAATTAAATTCATTTTCATATTTTTGATTTTTAAATCAAAATAATTATCAGCTGTACTCAGCGAAGCAGTACCGTTTCTGCTGCGCACTCTGATAAACAGAACACAAATCAATCAATCATCAAAACACAGTTTCACCTTTATTTTTAAATAAAGATATATAAAAATTTCATCATAATTTCAAAACTTTAGTTTTGACTCAAAGCACAACTAAAAGCATCGACAAATAGTTGTAACACATGTTCCATCTAAGTTATATTTTATATTATGTCCATAAACCCCAAGCACTGATACCAACTATGACGCCCCACCTCTATGCTCACAATAACAAAGAGCATTAAATTCAAATACTGTCTATTATTACGAAGAATAAGGCTGGATAGGAGCGGCCATCCGTAGTTAGGCCTTACACTAGTATTGGTTATATCGATAGGAGTGGTATATATTTTTGTTTTTCATCTCTTATTTATTTACTCCCATCGACATACCCAATTCCAGTATAAAACGAACTACGATGGTTCATAATAGTTTAGGACAATATATATAATAAAGTAAGTGCGGAACACAGATAACAAAAGTCTCATATATATATAACTGATGTCAGTTGATATACATGTGATACAATACATATGATACAACTATAACTGTCGACCCTGGAAGTTACATATACAAGTACATTATCGTATATAATATACATGAATACATATCTTCCTATACTATGACACGACTACTCCAAAAGGTATGAAAAGACTTCATAGCTCTATCAGCAACCCAAAGCTAGATATCTACAACCTGATATAATTCGGGTCTGACCCGAGTATTACATTCAAAAGAAAATAATACACGGGTTAGTCTTATTCAAACTCAGTTATTAATGCACAGAAGCCATAATAATCAAATATCAAATAGACGGCAGTCACAGAAATCTCGTATATCTGACTCTTCAATAAGAGAATCGGATAACGGTAAATATAACACGTAACAGTGTTAAACAACAAATCAGCAGATTCAAACTATCAACAAAGATAAATGAAAAGATTTTCAATGAAGATAATTTAGAAAAGATTATCAATGAAGATAATTTAGAAAACATCAGAACTTCCTTAACGGCAATTAACAACAAAATCTAATTATTAAAATGAATAATTAGAAACTCACAATCTAATTATCAAATAGATAATCAGACAACATCAAAATGATCGAATCAAATTAGAATACTATATCAAAAATATTGAATTGGCAGCACGAAACAATTTCAGCAACTGAAATATCAATTTAAAATGTCACTTCTGTTTGGCTGCAGTACACACACGCGTGCACTGCCTCGCCAATACAGCATATGAAATATGCACAAAATCAGCAAATGCATAATGAAAGTTCACAAACGAGCACAATGTTAAACCCAGATAAAGACAGGTTCAACACAGGTGCAAGTTTGACACAATTACCCAGTTCAAAATAACTTCAACCAGAACTGATCCATATACAAGTCAAAGACAAGTTCACTCCCCAAAGCAACAAGTGGCAGTATGCAAAATGGAGAAAAACACATAAATGCAAGAGTCATGTGCAAGCATCAGGTCGAGCTAATGGAGACCAACAAACAAACAAATGCCAAAGATCAGTGAAACCCAAATTTGCAAGCATACAAAATGTATATAGACAGTTTTCAAAGCTAAAGAAACACTTCAGGACAAGGTGCAGACGACCAATATAATACACTACATGCATACAGGAATACAATTGTAGTCCAGACAAGTGTCAGACTCTCCACCGAGCTAAATGAAATTCAAGTGAAGATAGTGGCAACTACACAAAGCAACCAGATAGAGATCAGACAAAGTGCAGCCTTAACTGAATCAATGTGTGTAAAGTACACAGTGAAGACACGTACAACTAGTAGTAACCAAGGAAACAGTGCGACAGACACCCGGCTAGCATGAACAAGATAACAGTGACACTGGTGCAGTAGGCACAAATGACAGAATGCATATACAATGAATGAACAGACACAATGAGACATCACGGCATATGCAAGCACACTCGAAGCACAGTGCATATATATGCATATGAACTCAGGGGGACAGGAAGGACGGGTATAGGAATGCAACAGTGGACAAGGGATTAACAAAGCAACTCAAACTCACGATGGAACCATACTCAAATTCAAAGTAGCAGTCGTGCTAATGTCAACAGAATAAAGTCAGGAGGAAGACTTTACAATTCAAAAGTAAGATGACCGAAGTAAATGCAAATCAAGCAGTAATTTCAACTAAAATCAAAGTCATTTGCAGTTCGAATTATACTGTACCACAGTTACAGAGATAACAGATAACCATTCAAAGCCATAGTTAAACAATGAAAGTTCAATAAGCAGAAGATTCAAGTCAAAAACCCCAAGTAAAATAAACGAATAATGGCTGAAGCCAATACACCCAACAGTAGCAAAGCCGATGTCAACACGGTAAAGTGGAAACTATTTTTTTTCCTTTTAAACCGACGTAAACTTTAAAACTGTCAGAGAAGCAATGAAAATCATCTAGGAATCACAATCCCCAAATCAATGTCGTTTTAAATAAATGACAGTTTTGAACAAGTGATAAAACAGATTAAATCACTAGCCGAGATAAACAATCACAAAAATATACGGATTCGAGCAAAATCTCAGTTAGGATGAACAAAACGAATAAAACACGAATCAAACCAAGACAGATAAAAATCATCAACAACGAAACACAATCAAACTATCGAAGCACTATACCAAGCACGAATTAGATGTGAGTAAATAATTTACTCACCTTTGTTTGAAAAGCACGCATACGATGTCTTCGAATTTGCAAAAACCCCAATTGTAGAAGATTGAACGAGTGCCAGAAATCGGCAGCAAAGCCCTGAGTATCGAAAAGAGGGACGAACGCGAACTAACGAAGCAGCCATTTTTTTCGATTTCTTTGCCCTAATTTCGCAACGAGGACGAACGAGCAAGCCGCCATATTCGTTTGCTTGTTTTATTTTGTTAGGATTGAGAAAATGATAGAAGGGGACGGGTCGAATAGAAATAAAAAGGGAACGGCTAAACTCTTAATCACGACACAAAACAAATAATGAAAAACCCGGGCCAAAATTAAATTTTTAAACCCGTATAACCCTTAAACAAATTTCGAACGAATTGCAACAGATTTGAAAACTCCAGCATCAATTAGCTAGCGACAATAATTGTTTAATGTTGATAATAAATTTTCACAAAAGCTCGGGTTGTTACAAATCCTATATTAAATTAGGAAAGTTTGTGTTAAGTTATGTTAGTGTTGAACTGTCGGCTGAGTTGTCTAAGATTTACCCTTGTATTTTGCGGCTGTAAATGCTTTTGGGCTGCATAGCCTAAATAATATCATCAAACTATTTTCAAATATATATATATATATATATATATTCAGAATGCAATAGAAAGTTACATAAGTTATCATATTTATTTCAATTAACAAAATATTTAATAGTTACATTTTCTTATTACGTTTCTAAATTTATGAATGACAACCTTCAATTTCTTTATGTTTCATTAATCTCTTAACATATAATTCCTTATTTCACATCTTAGCAGCTTCAACATACTAAAATTGTTAAGATTTCATTTTATTACATTAACTGAAAACTACTAATTATCAGAAGGTTTAAGAACTAACTCTGGGTTATATTTCCAAATCATTTAAAATAACACACACACACACACACACACATATATATATCCATACCATTTTCAGATTAAATCATATTTAGAAATCAAAATTTAAGATTTGTTTATCAAACAAGGTGTAGCAAAACTACTACAATCGTTTACCCACTTTGAAACTCGAAAATGAACGTCGATGATGCGTGCACTTATCATCGAAATTATTTTCCAGCGATAGAGAGGGAAGTACAGAGCTTATTTCCTTTAAAAAATTTCTTTTAAAAAATTTCTTTCAAATCATATTGAAATATTTCTGTCCGAAAATATTTCTAAATGGTACTAATATAATGTTCCAAAATCCTTTGAAAGAAATTTCCAAAAATCCTGAAAATTAAGTTCTTAAATTTTTTCGTAAATTTAATTTTGCAACCAATATTTATAAAATTTCAGTTCCTAACAAAAAAACTAAACATAGCACATACAATTATATACATTTAAAAGATTATTCTTTTATATATAAAATAATACTAGGTAAAATTATTTCATTTACCTATATCTCAAAACATTATTGTGCCGATCTTTAATATTATTTTTTAGAAATACCTATCGATGTCATAGCGTCCTATATACCAACCAAAATTTATAAATACAAAACAGAACAAATTAACACAATACAAAACAATTTGTAACACTAACAAATACGCTCTCTCATATATACTCTCAACGGCTCATTCTAGGGTATTACTACCCTATCTTTAATGAGTCAAACCTCATAAAGCTAAGGTTATCGCTAAATCTGACTCCGATACCAACTGTAATGACCTACTTTTTTGGACTGCTTAAATCAACGATAAACCACACACATCAGACTCAAACCATTCAAAAGGGCAGATTGTTATGGGGTAAATAAGAAAAACCAGAGAAAGAAAGAAAACAATACAGAATCTCATAGTGGAATGATAAAATATAATAGTCAAATAAATAGTTCATTAAGCTGTTTACAAATAACATTGATTCCATTTTATAATATAGATCAGAGTTACATATAACAAGAATAAAAATAAATAAATGAAGCGGAGGGACATGATGCAGTAGAATAAATATAATAAATAATACTCTTAGTCCTCCAAAAGCAGTCTTTGATACACTGAAGAGCTCAGACTTACCCGAGTGAATTGAAAAGATAAAACACATGAGTCAGAACTAAATATCTTATGTAAGTTAAATTAACAGTAAATAAATATGAGTGAAGCAGTGTCAGAGATGTTTATGGGGTTTGACATCTCCTATCCAGTGTCTACATGAGTGAAATAGCTTAAGAGATGTTCGGATTACGATCACCTAAGGATCCGTTAAACTATCTACTATGTAGTACAATACGCTATTATAATAGTGTCTACAGTAAAGTAAAAATATTAATATAGCGTTAAGGCATTACCAATATCCCCCTTAACACATTCTATATAATGTCGTAGTCTATACAGATATTGTAAACTCCACCATAAACTTATGGTCTATTAAGGAGCACTCCTTAACTACGAGATAAACCAAATTCGTAGAAGGTGCGATAGGGCATGTGAGCACGACACTCGAGGCAATGCCAGGATAGATATACCGATTGTGGATCTAGACTGGTGGTAACGCATAGCTGCTACTACCACCCACCTTGGAACACACTCCCGTAATCAAAATTAAGGGTGGCCACCAAATCATCACAAAGTCACAAGAAATGTGTCCGATCAAAGGTGCAACCTCACTTGTCCCGATATGGCTCCTATTTTAGTCACATCTAAGCTGACTCACGGGAGTCATGGTCACGTAAATACCTCATACAGAATCATATAACAAACCATCCTACTTCATTTATGGAATCATCACCATGTGCACATTTGTTAAAGTGGTTTTCGATATTGGCAGAGAGTGTGACAACATCCGATCCCGATCTCTTTAACAATCAAACACTTATTACACATCGGATGGTTCTATTACATTTTCAAAACCATTTCATATTGATATCCAAATATCATATTCAATTCAAACCATGTCACTTTCGAAATCATAATTACTTTAAAAATCATATTTACTTAAATATGTCGTTTCACCAGCAAATATCGTTTCAAATCCCAACTTATGTTACAACATTTTTAAACTTATTCCATTTAAAATCAAGGCTTTAATTATAAACATTTCAACTCTACACCATCTAAAATTTAGAAAATAATTTAAATAGCCATAAATAGTTTAATTAGTTTAACATAGTTTTAAAATAGATATACATTAGGTTAAATAAGTTTAAAATAGATTAAATAAATTGAAAATAGATTAAAATACTTTAAATAGATTTTTAAAATAGTTTATATGGTTTAAATAGATTAAATAGGTTCATTATGGATTAATTTGGTCTAAAATAGATTAAATGAATTTAAAATTGATTAAATAGAATTAAAATAGATTAAGTAGTAGAAAAATAAATTAAAATAGTTTAATAAAATGATTTAAAATAGATCAAAATAGTTTAAAGTAAATTAAAATAGATTAAAATAGTATAAAGTAAATGAAAATAGATTAACATAGATTAAATATATTAATTAGTTTAAAATAGGTTAAATTAGATTAAAATAAATTAAATAGTTTAAATCGATTAAATTGGTTTAAGATAGATTAACTTATTTTAATGGTTGAAAATCTATAAATTAGAATTTAAAAGAACATTTATAGTTTATATTGAGATAATAAATTTTAAATTAATATTAAATTTAACTATTTCAATTTTAATAGATTTTCAAAACTACAGTTTCAACATTTCAATATTTCAATTCCGATAATTTCGTTTACACTTCAAATTCAACTTTAGAATTCCAATTTAAAATCCTTTAAATAATTACTTGAAACAATTCAATTTATATTGGCCAAATTCTATTTCAATTATCGTTTAACTTGATTCCAAGTTCAAAGATCTAAAATAACCAATCCGACGTCCGTGTATAATTCTCTACCCTATGGTCAAGTGATATAGATATTTATCATTTCAATCTGCGAATATTTAAATTTATGGTATATATCATTCCAACCTGCAATCCTAATTTTATTTAAATGAAAATCACTTGGGTTTATCATTTCAACCCATAACGATTTTCCCCTATTCTATATGATCGTTCTGGTATGTATCATTTCAACCCATAAGGAACTTGCAGTGCTATAACAGTATATAATACAACATCCAGTTATCCAATATCAGCGAATCAAACATACATCACATCATCATCTAAATCAACCAATAAACATTAATAGATAAATGATTATCATTAGCAGGTATTCAATTGACAATTGAATTCAAAATTAAATTAAACAATGATTAAATGCAATAAATGTCAAATTTAACTAGAACAACAATTTAATACACAAAACATCATTCAATCAATCAATTTCTAATCACATCATAAAATTTAATTTAACCAATATAAGATAGTTTAGCAGTCGTGATTGGGTTAAAACAGTCATTTTTGGTTTCAAATCGATTTAAAATCCAAAATAAAGCCCAAATTTGAGCAGTCTCGGAATTCGTCCGAACCAGTTCCAAAATGTCCTAAATTTTGATATGATCGCAGCGAAACAAATCGCGCATAAATCAACCTCGTACATAGAAGTTATAGTTGTTAGAAGATTGAAATCAAAGTTTAATTAAAAAAGAAAGGAAACGTCACCTACCCGCCATGTCATCGTCTCCATACCCAAACCCTAACCTCCTCTCTGATTATTGCATATGAAGCAGTGCCGCCGCCGTCTACCTAATGATCACACACCTTAGAAGTTGCCGCCACCACCTCTCACTTCGCCTGCGACTCCGTCTGCAACGTCCTGAAGGCCTGCAACCACCCCTAGTCCTCGATTGGAGGTGAAATTCCCCAGCCGCCTCCCCTCATGCTAAACCCTAGTTCAATTTTCAATGCTGATCCAACCATTAATGCACCAAACAAACAGCATCGATGAACTACACTTGTCCCTCTCCACGCGATGATAACTTCGATTCGACGATCCGTTGATGATCATCAAACTCCAATGAATGGTCGAGATTAAATCCTTGATTTCTGGACAAACGATGATCCAATTCGCGAAACAAATCACTGTAGTAGCTTGTGCTCGTCTAGAGCTTCGAATTGATATATGATATGATAAAGTTTTGAGGAGTTTGATTTTTAAAATTGGTTTGGAGATCGAGTTGAGGGTTTATAAATTTGATTTTGCGTTTTCCATTGAGAAGAAGAAGTAGACAGATGGAATTTTATGTACAGAATAAGAAAAAATGACTGCTAGGGTTTGGTAAACAAGATTATTTATATTAACAAGGCCCGATAAGAATGAGTAACACCCAAATTGATTTGAATTGACAATAAAGACCCGAAAAGCCTATTTCGCTTCCAAAACGAAAGTGGGTCATTCCATATATCAAAATAGATGTTTTCGATATTTTTAAACTCAATGGAATAGATTTCATGTCCCAAATCCATCGTATGAATAAATTAGTTTCAAAATCAGCTTATTTCAAATTGATTTCTACGCGTTTTGAGCCCATACGATCAACCGACAAGTTCAATCGCTATGAAACTTCAAATTCTATAACAATTCATCGTTACAGATCTGATGAAACTTGTTTTGTCGAAGTCCAAGGCAATGGCCGAAATTGCTATTTTCACATTAATTAAATAAATTAGTATTGAATTAATGAAATCACTTTTAATTTCAAATTTAATGACCAACAATTTTCATCATTTTTGATTACTTGGACATTTGCAATAGTTTAAAAAAAATTACATGTCGATTCATTGTTAAATGTTACACCAGTTAAGAGTTCAATTTTAATGAAATTAAATCCAATTAATTATAATTTAATTCCAATAAATTGATTTGATTTGATTTCCATCTTTTTATTCAATCAATTATTACTCTATAAACATAGTTTACTCTATAGACATAGTTAGCATCTGTTTATATGTTATTACACTAAAAGTCTACAATTATCACCCTTTTACCATATTAGTTGCACTATTTCAATTTCATTGAATTTTTTTTAATTTTATTATAATTTTAAATCCCAATAAATTAATTTATCTTTGTTTCACTCTTTTTATTAAATCTTGCCTTGTGAGTATAATTAACATTTCTTTACACTTTATTACATTAACAATTTGCAGTTATTGTCTTAACTCATATTAACGTGATATTTAATTACATTTATTTATAATTGATTAAATAAACTGGTAAAAACCAACAATTGTTGCCTTTTCTGCATTTAATAACATTTGTAAGTTTGTTATCTACATACAAATGTCATAGCCACTTACATAACACTAGTTTTTATCAATTTCAATTTATTACATATTATTTCATTAATTAATACCACATTTAAATTATCAATTATTCTTTTTATTCAATCATCAGTTAATACACACCTTATTACAAAAATTTAGAACCTATAACCACTTATGACTTTTTAATCAATTAAATTAGTTGGAGTTACATAAAATAGTTAGTAATTACCTTAAATGAATACCATTACATTTTATTCTAGTTATTTCTTATTATTAGTCTTAAATTTTTATTTTCTTTCAACATTATATTCCAAAATCTTATTAAATCAATAAATTTAATTATCGAAAAATTACGGGTCGTTACACCTACCCTATCTCTAATGAGTTACAAATCATAGGTTATTACCAACCCTACCTATGATGCGTCTTTAGCCCTATCAGGCTCAGGCGCTCGCTCAACCTAAGCTCTGATATCAAATGTAAAGTCCCAAATTTCGTACCATTCGAGTTGACAAAAAACCACATATGTCCAACCCGAACAGAATAAAAAGAAAGATCTTTAAAGATAAGAAAAAATACAGACGGAACATAATCTCACTCAAATGAAATAACTTATATTATTGAATAATAATCTTCACAGTAGAAAATTTTAAAATACATATATCCGAGTCTAACCGAGATTCAGCTTGGACAATTATAATACCCGTCCTTACACTTATTAAACCAACAATACACAATGCATCACAAAGTAGAATACATCCATACGTTAATGAAGATCTTCAGCTCTCCTCTAGAAACTCCAAGTGCCTTCAGCTAATCTGAAACCTACTTGGATCTGACTTGGGTATAAAAATACCCAAATAAGTCTGCAAACCAGTGTGAGAAATATGAATCTTAAGTGACAGTGTCATATATCAGAGATTGGTGACAAAAACCTTTTGAAAAGAAAGAGTATCTCATAAGACCATGCCACACATAAACACAGATGGGTATTTACCTTATGATAACCAAAACATTTTTATCAAATCATTTGATATTATTTTTAATGACATTTTTTGAAAACACTTTCAAGTAAATATATTCTAATAGACGAAATTGTTACCGTTATTAAATTCTACCATGCTAGACTCTACAATCAAAATGGCAGGAACAGAGCAGAGAATGGATTTCCAATAAATGACGAGGTGAAGGGACTACCTTCTGATAATGCATCTCTAGAGGAATGTACTGAGGCCCAACTGATGGTCCTATACTAACACAAGACCAGCCTACCTCTTACCCCGTTCATTACCGATCTATCCTAACATGCTCTACCACACACCACATTAATTTAAACTCGAACATTATAGCGGGTAGAAATATATCTAGAAAGGGATGATCATACCCTAATGGTTGCGAACCACCCAGCCTTTCTGCAACTACCATGTTTTGGTCATTTCCGGGTGTGAGACCCAAGGTAACGATTACCTTTCATAGAACATCAACTTTTCATTTTGAATGCCATATTTCCATTCTGTAATCACACAACTGATTTCTACAAATGTATAAATCCTGAGCTCATATGGCTCAGGAAAGGGTGTTAAGCTAAGAGAAGCTGCCTTCTCTGCCACCAACATATTATACGTTTATGGAGATCAATTAATGTTATTTTAAAATACAATGTCAGACATTTATTCCTACACGTTATCTAGGAACATGACAAACTGAAGGTACTATCCTACCACATCCTATTTGGGAATCACCCCTAAGATCCGTAGCGGAAGACCTTACAATATCGAAGATTTCAATAAGGGAGCACTACTGCCATCATAATGTATGGTATGGTAAATTTCACCGAGGATCTAGTGGCAAGTAGTGCTACATCATAAAGATCTCCATCTTCAATGATCTTTCTCTTCATCATGTTTTACTTCAATAGCGTAAATTGGTTCAATGTGGTTTTTAAATTGGAATCATCCAAATATGATCTTGGTCTCTCCAAAATCCAACCATCGATAAAAATGTGAATATGAGTACACATGATTTGTTACGCCTCTTTTCATTTTAACCTTTTACGGTCAATCAAAACCCTTTTAACTTCGGAAATCTTTAAGTCATTTACATAGGAAAATTTAGTTCCAAAAAATTTCTTTCTTTCTAGCTAAAAAATAATGTTATTTATGACACCGTTCATTGTAAACCCGAATCATTTAATATTGAGTAGAAAAAGGACATTATTTAAGACATCTTATTTCCAAAAAAAAAAATTAATAAAGATTTCTTATTTTCCACAACGCATCATAATTAATAAGTTTAAACCATGTTATCTAACTTGCTAAATTTAAATCAATTAGTATTCGATTAAAATGGATTCAAATAAATTATATCAATTTAATACTAATTTCCATATTCAATAGATACTATGGGCAGAATAACGGTGAAATCACCTTTTTAAATTTACATGGATAGTACAATTTTCCTCCCCATAACTCAATAAAGAGTTTGGCCTAGACATATTACTAAAAACCTTGTTCAACCATTTTTATTTAGGAAAAACATAAAAATGATCTTTTTATTTAAGCATCCGAACTTTCCCTTCGATTTGTTCTACCCCACACCTAGAAAGAGAAAATAGAGGCCAAGTAAGTTCAAGGAACTACTTGTTCCATTCCTAACCTTAGTTAAACACCTTTTTTTTATCTTCCCTTATCTCATAGGCGGGACAAATGTACTAGTTGTTTCTGCATACTTATTTTGTTATTACATTTAAGGAATTGATTTCAATTATATCGTTTAAGTGTTATAAACAATTCCTCTTAACAATTCATCCAAAGTCATATTAAAACTTCCAAATCATCTATAAAATACTAAATTGTTTATTTAAAGATATTTATAAAATATTCAGTAGAGAATGGTTAAGTTTAAATCTATATTTAGTTTAGTGAAACTGCTGTAGAAAAGTGCTGCAAATAGTGTTTTGTAAGCATATTCGATTAAAACAAATTTTCTATTATTTGGAAATTCATATTTATAACTCAAATCACTTTTAAAATATTTTAAAATATTTATAAAATTTATTTCATATTTTTAAACATTTGAAATATTCATTTTAAAGAATTTTACATTTTGGTCACTTTATTGCAAAAGCATGATTTCCTTGAAAATTTGATTTGTCCATATCTTAAAATCAACAAGATGAAATCTTAGTTTTTCTTTTCCATTTGAAAACTATGGTTATAAGGAACTAGAAAATTCTTATTTCAAAGATTGTCGATTTAATTTGCACCCTACACATTGATTTAAAGTTACGGATAAGAAATTACGAACTATCGCTACGCGACGTGTAACGAGCGCGATTTTTCGTCCACGAATGCCGACATCAATACGTCCACTGTATCAACTGTCGAGCAATCGAAGGCCGAAAAACCGTACCGTTATGGTGAAAGAAGAAGAAAAAGATAGAAGAAGAGAGAAATGATAGAAAACAGAACGGAACAGAAAGAAAACAACAAAACAATATCAGAATCTCACAATCGCAGCGGAACAACATATAGTAGATAAATGAATAATCTTTAAACAAAGAACTATATCAGTTATTACATTACATTACATCACATCATCAGAGTGTACAACAACAAACAACAACAAACAGCGGAAAAGAAATACTATATAATAGTAATACGCCATGCCATCCATCCTGCCTCCAGCAACTCCTGAATTCCAGAATATCCTGATAAACCTTACTCTTGACTGCCGGTGTGGAAATTGGTGGGCACCCAGAGTTTAGGAAGGAAAACAATAAACTCCGAGTCAGTCATGTGACTGGTGTGAGAACTCAAAACAGTTTATTTTTCTTTAAAATAAAGTACAGGATAATTTTTAAAATAGATTTGCAATGCTTTTGAAAATGTAACTACCATAAGACCTCCCACCACACACACAATGCAAATGCAGACTTGGAGGAGATTTCTTCTTATGTTAGTCAAAGATGCTTACTATGCAAAATCAAATCATTTTGATATTATTATTAGTGCATAGTGTAGAAAACATTTCGAAAGTAGAATATAAATCTTAGCCAGCATAGGTACCATTATATTATGCCTACTATAGCTACCTCCTGAGGAAGCAGGTTCTACAACTAAAACCATACAAGATCGTATTGTTTTTTTGGATTTCCAACAAATGGTCAGGCCAAGGAACTTCCCATTGCCACATGGAAACGCCTCTGGAAGGACGTCCTGAGAACCTAATCGGATCTCTGCCAACACAAGGCCGGGTTACCTTTCAAACTCGGTAACAACTGACACGAGTATGCCATCCCCCGGTCCTATGGGACCTTTATCCGAGCGCTCGTCAACATCACACCATAATAAATAAAGTGTTTCAACATGAGTAAGTATCTGGGCTCCATACCATGATACCACCCTTTTCCAGAAGGAAATGCACATACCCTAAAGGGAGCTAACCCTCATAACCTTGCCGCATCTTTCCTGTTTCGACCATTCCGGGGTGTGAGGCTCGACGAAGTCTCGTCCACAAAGCCACGCTTTATACAAAAGCTGTGCTTTGGGTCAACAAATGATCATAGAAATGATCACAAAGATAAGTGATCAAACAAATGATCATGTCACAAATGATCAACCAATGATCATTTCACAGCAACACTCAGCATGTCACATTACCAAATTGGGAATATATCGCTAATAACCTTCAACTACATAACCTCTGAGCTCGTACGTCTCAGAGAAGGGTGTTAAGCTAAGAGAATAAATTCTTCGCCACCAACAGAAATATATTTGAAAGAAATCAGCTTTATATCTCAATTTGTAATGTCAGACATACAATCCATACAAGTCTGTTCCGGGATCGAACAGAACCGAAGGCACTTACAAAGAAGTCCTTGCAATCCAAATAATCTCTAATCACATCCGGATTTCCCATCACATATGGAGATCTCTATACCGGGGATCAGCCAGTGCAGAGATAATCGACAAGAAACCCTTTCGTTTTCAAAAATATCCGATCTTCAACACCGGTCTTCAAATGCAATTCATAACGATGTATCACATATTCGAAATAGGTTATACGACCCCAAAGTCCTTTCCTGGTTAACCCAAATAGTAAGCGCTTATTTAAAAAAAGTATGGCATTCAAATTCAAGCAAATCACAACAAATACCCATTCAAAGGTAAACATTGATAGTCGGTTATTGAACTATCAATGGATATGCACAACATCACCAGATTCCAAATAATTTTCCAAATTATTTATTTTTCAAAAATATCTTTACAAGATATAGATTTTCAATACTTCAAAAATAAATCAATATTTATTTTTAAACAGATTCCCCTTTTCATTTATAAATTCCATAGTGAATTTACATTCTAAAATATCTATGAATATACGTTTTCAATTATTCATTTTCAGTTTATCTTCAAAAAGATAAATTCTCTAAACTTTTCATTTCACATTGGAAAAACATTTCCATACTTATTTATTTATAAGTAATTCACAAGTCTTTTTATTTTCTATACCTGGAAAATATTCAATATACTTAAATCGAAATTAAGTATATATTTCATTCTATAAGGAAATCATTTTCTTAAACATATTTATTTGGGCCAAAACGAATGTTGCGTAAAACATCGTTACGACAACCCAAAATCACTAGTATAGGGATTCGAAATTAAAATAGATATATAAATCCCAATACTATACAAAACATTTCCTTTCGAAAATCATTTACTATAACAACAGTGTTATAGTCCACCATTTCCTTTTATTTCTCGAAAACGTCTATTTCAACAATGAATGTTGAAATCTATGGTTTCGAATCTTAACACCTTTTTTTTAAAACATCGTTAGATCGTTTTAATTCTATTTAAAACATCACATCCGAAACAATTTCTTTAACATATTATTCACTATTCAAAAACGTGAATATACTTCGTTAACCAATTTCATCATTTCTATACATATTATTTTAAAGGATTATTCACTGTCTAAAACGTGAATATTACTCCATTAATAAGTTACAACAATTTACTTATCAAAATAAGTCGTTTGCGGATTTATAAAACAATGTTTATAAATTCCATTTCTATTTATTTTATAACAACTTCCTTTTACAAATTTCCTTTATTAATCTATTCGATTTATAACTCAATTATATACCGAAAGTCCATATTATAAGTTAAATACTTATAATTTATTTGTTTGCAAAAACGTTCTTTCAAACTTCCCAAATTATAAATCTGATAACTTATAAGATTCATTTATTTATCCAAAATCTATTCTTTTAAATAACTTTACAAATTCTATAAACCTACTGTTTATAAAATTCCATTTATAACTTCACCGTTTATAATTCTATGAATTTCATTCACTTATGAAATTCATTCGTAATTCATTCTAACACTTATAAAAGCTCGTTTTACAATTCCAATATTTTTAATTTATAAATATCAATTTATAAATCATTTATATAGATCAATTTATATTATTCTTTTAAAACGTCTTTAAACTCCTTTATAATTTTATCATTTTGATTTATAAAATAACCAAATTTTATAAATCCTATTTTTAAACTTTTTATAATAAATTCAGAAATCCCAATTTAAACTATTTTATAAAATCATTAATCCCATATTTTCAAAAATCAACTTTTAACTGTATTTCTCAAAAATCATAATTTTTATAACATAAAATTTTAACGTTTTAAAATAAATCAATTCGAAAATTTAATAAAACGTATAATTTCAAAAATCACTTTAAAAATTTCTTAAAAATCAAAATCTTCATTTTTAAACTTCAAAAATGGATCCGATGATGCAACACACCAAATAGTCAATCACGACTTCCAAACATCATATATCGATACGATAAACAATCAAATATCACAATATCTGAATCAAATAAATATTTGTGAGGAATCCAGTTGGATCCCTCCAACCTGTTTCCCTGCATCCACAGATATTAGCATAATACTAATTCCGCTTCAAGACGGAATATCGCGATATATGGGATTTATAAAATATTATCCGCTATTATGCGGCGTAATAGGGTCTCATCCGCTATACAATGTGGGAAATCAATTCCAATATATACATATGCCAATACATATGTATATTGCTATATATATAGATATATACTACTATATCTAATATCACAACCAAACAACAACCAATAAATAACTGCAAATCCAACTTTAAATTTTTGAGTGAGAAGTTCTCACCTTAGCTATTATTTGCAATCCATTTCCATCTCAGATTGATTCTTCACCATTTTACACCTTGTATAATTATTTATACAATCCGTTAATATTCGAACAAATCAGATGACTAACTTCATTTATTAAATTTAATTTAACATCTTTAAACTAATAATTTTCTTTAACACATTATCTCTTACCAACTTAATTAAATCGAATTCCCTTTTAATAATCTTTTAGTAACTGAACAAATTAAGTAAGTAAATTTGGATTAATAATTTTAATTAAACAGATTTCCTTTGGTAAATTTACTTAACAAAATATTAATTCTAAAACTACATTTCCTTTAAATAATTTTATGTAATCTAATTACTTAATTAAAACCAAAACTTTTCCTTTTAAAAATAAATTTTATTTAGACTACAAATACCTATACTTAAAAATAATAACAGTTTATATTATCATTTAAAATTCCTATATTCTTTTCTTGTCTGATATATACATACTTTTAAATTTTAAAACAGTTCAGTTTATTATTATTATATTTTTCTCAGGTTTAAATTAAATTAAACTTAACTTAAAATTTAAAACTGTTTTAAAACTTTACTGTGACCTATAAATTTTCCCTAATACCTATATATATACATATTTAAAGTAAAACTTATTTACTGTAAATTTTATACAAACTGAAAATTTCTAAACTATATATATTTTCTTCTACTTTCATATATATATATATATATATATATATATATATTAAAAATCTATTGTATTATCTTTCTGTAAATCTATAAATCTACATCTAAATTCTTTACTGCAATTTCTTAATTTCAAATCAAGATTTTAAAATTTTAATATTTAACTTACTGTAAAAATTTAAATACTGGTTTCACATTATTATTATTTTTTCTATTGATTCAAACTAAAAATCAATTTAATAAATTTCCTTACCGTTAACATTTTTTTTATTAATATTAAAATGAAATCAAAATAAACTTGTAATTATACCTCACTGCCCTAGCTATCACCATCCACCTCGGCATCACCCTTGAAATCCCCAATCACGCGCGTACGCGCCACGTTTGCCAACACTCCTTCGCCACTGACCCAAATCGTAACCTTGAAAACCCTGACTCGTCTGCCTCGTGAACCCCTTCCATCGCGAGTTTCCCCCATCGTGATACTTCGCGTCGAACCCACTGCCGCGCCACTACGCGAGTCGTCTTGACCTCGTAAATTGCCTGAATCGATCGCGCGTTTGAACGCAGCTGCTCGAAATCGAGCCCCAGCCGCCTTCGATGCTCGCCATTGCCTCGATGCCGTGCTTGATTCGATCGAGTGAAAGATGGAAGAAAGGGTCCGGTCATTAATCGGGTTTTATTATTTTGTTTTGATTTTTTTTTTCGAGTACGAACGAATTCGAAAATAGGGGCGGCCATAAATGTTGAGGTCGCGATTTTGTTTTACCCTTTCCTTTTTTTTTTCGAGTATTGATTTGTATGTTCAGCCATGATTTGAATTGTCTCTGCTTGATTTTTAAAAAGGGATGGAGGGAGACAGAAGAACGTGAATTGAGGCTGAAAGGAAGGAGAACGTGTTTGCCTGATTTAGCCGTAATCCTTGCCGTGATTTTAGGAGAGATGTTAGGGAGATAACATGCTGATATTTGACTAAATAAAATTTTAAATTCGAATTGAGTTTGATTTAAATTTCAACGCGTTTACTTACCGTGTGCTCACATATCAACTCTGAAAAATACGAAACTTGAAATCCAGTAATAATTCAATATTACGGACCCAATGGAACTGGTTTCGTCGAATTCCAAGACTGTGTGAAAAATGACTATTTTTCAATATCGATTCAAACGATTTAATTTCAAAACTGAACAATTCAATTTAAATTTCAATTCAAAAGCTTCTATTATCTTCAGTATTATCAATATGAAATTTACAGGCCTTTGAAATATTTTAAATCAGCTTAAATTGAAGATTCAAATTTTTATTCAACTTTCTATAGATTAAATTTTATAATTTAATCGCCAAATTCAAAGTTATATTAGGAATTCAAGCTAAACCATCATTCAAATATTTAAAATTAATTAAATATTTTTAAATTAAATTGTTCAAAATTCTGGGTTGTTACACGACGGCTCGATTTTGACCATTATGGTGAATTGTTTCGAAACTTGTCCGAAATATTTCAATTTTTTTTAAAATAATATTAAAACTATTTTAAATCATTTAAAACTATATTCCATCCTTAAACATATTTTTTTAGCTTTTTATCACATATTTGAATATTATATTATTATAATATTCACTTATACCTTTTTGAAATCATTAAATTATTTACTTTTATAAATTTACCACTTAAGAATATCTCTAAAGTTATTAACTTAAAAATTCAAAACATTTACTTCTATTTTTCAAAATACTTTCAACTTTCAACTTTAACCTTTTGTTTTCAAATCAATTTCTAACTTTTCTGAAACGAATTTTTTTATAGTTATTTCGAAAAGGGGCACAACTATACCATGTACACCATATATGATTTAAAAGAAGTTTGGTTTCAAATCAACTACGGATAAATATTTTAAAACATGATTAATGAAATAGTCATAGCAACCTTTCATTAAGATGTTGATAAAATCAACATTTGCAACCATACATTCATCTAGCAATTTCAACCAAGCATTCATATTACTAACTAAATGGTGTGAATTTAAACATATCATCGTAAAGATATAAACATGAATATCATAGAAATCAGCAAAATAGAATTCCAAATAAAGGAGTTTGCTTTATTTGTCATGTTTAAATATATGTGCATGTGTGTTTGTTGCTTCTTACTTCTTAACTAAACATCAAACATAATCAGTTAACCAACTAAACTTCCAAATCATTATCAATAGTCATGTTAACTAATTTAACATCATTTTAAAATTAATTCATACTTTATCTCTTAAATCGGACTCACCTTCATTCCCACCCTATCAGACTTTATCAGATTGAATCCAGCAGTATTTCATCGGCACTTTCTTTCGCTCTGGAGCTTTCCAAACTCCTTCTTTACAAAATATGGTATTTAATTATTATTTTCTCCTTCTTTTTTTTCTTGCATCATCGACACACAAAGTCATGGACTAAATGGAGATATGGCTTGACTATGGAATGGAATGCATGAACTAGGGGGGCTCGATCTTGGATGTGCTTAGCCTTGGATGGATGGGCTCGGCCTTTTAGGAAGGAGGGGGACATGCAGCTTATGGAGGAGGAGGTGGTGGTGGTGTATGGCCAAAGGTAAAGAGGGAAAAGGTGGCGGTTTGATTTCTAAAGGAAGTGGGTCATTTGTTTATTTATTTTCTTTAGAAAGGAGGAAGATGGTGGTGATATTGGAGATGATGGCCATGGAAGTGATGAAGAAAGTGAGGAAGAAGTGAAGAATGAGATGTGCAGGAAGTGGAGAAATGGTGGTGGTATTTATGCATGAAGTTTAAAAAGATCTTACTACCCTTAAACCAAAACTCATTTCTAACCACATATTAACTCCCCTTTCCAATGCAAGATTAGACCCTTAAGTATAACATTTAATGAGATGAAATGTTGCTTTATACTTGGTAATTATGGTGTTATTAAAGGACCTTTATTAAATCATAAATCAAGTCAAAGATTTTGCTTATTTTGTTACTTTGCAAAAGTAAACTCTTTTGTCTTTTTGTGATAATTGTAAATGTTTACCAAAGTATGTAAATATGTAAATATGCATGTTTAAAGAAATCATGTTGCAAAAAATATTGAAACAACTTTCGTTTGGTCATCGATCGTAAATCTAAAAAATGATCGTCGGTCACATTTTCAGTTTTAAATCAAATTATATATTTATGTAAAAATCTTGAAAATTGATTTCCAATTATCTTTAAATAATTGAAAAAGTTTCATTTAAGCTATAAAACTATATTAAATAATATTAAAATCCAATCGCAAAAATATGATGTCGATTTGTCAAAGCACGACGAAATTTGTCAATCATTATAAAACAACTCTATATGTTTATAAATTCATTATAAACCAAATTTATATTATTATCGTATCATTATATAACCATTAAAAGATATTTACCATTTACAACAAATTATTCTGTATATCAAATTTTATCCAAAATCGGCTTTTGTCACGTTTCAACGAAAATCCAAACTTCCTGATTTTGTAATAAAATTCTAAAACTAAGTTTATAATTATTATTTATCACATTAAATATGATTATTAAGTTTGAAAATTCTATATCTGGATATTTAAAATAAAATTAAATATCTCATTTTCAAAGTGGTAAAATTACGGATTGTTAAAGTTGCTGATCCTAACCGTGGTGGCAATGTATTTAGTACTGCCCAGCAAGGGAAAGGCCAGTCCTGTGTTGGTAGGGAATCTAGACGAGGTTCTCGGTGTGTTTATCTAGAGATGTACCATGACGAGCGGTACCTTAGTAGCCCGGTCATTGTATGGAAACCCAACTTCCTATAAGTGCCACCGATTTTAGTTGTATACCTATTATTCTGGGATTTAATAATTGAACAATTTTGGCTATGTTATATATTTACTTGAAAACCCTAGAAATTATGATAAAATCACTGGATTTTCTATGAAATGGTTTGGTTATAGCAAGGTAAAAATCGTCCATGTTTATATGCAGCATGGTCTTATGAGATACCATTGATTTTAAAAGTGTTTTAAAAGAAAAAATTCAGTTGTTTGAGTTTACTCACACCAGATCCATATCTGACCCAGAGTTTTATTTTCCTCCTTAAAACTCTAGGGGCTCAAATTTTTATGAGTAGCTAAGTAGTTCAGGTTTCTACGAATGCATTTTGGAGAGGCTTGGAGTAGGTGGCTTCATCGATAACTCGTCATTATCTTGTTTCTATTGTATCATGTGTATTGTATACCTGTTATGTAGGGACAAGCAGTTATGACTATCCCAGGGTAGATTTGTATTAGTACGACTCTGATGTATCATTTTGGAAATGACTTTGTAAAGTATTATATTGATTAATATATGTTATTCCATTACGTTGTGAAATTCTATGATTGTTTATTTTCTTCTTATCTTCTGTCTTCTTTCTTTCCCCTAACAATCGGTCTTTCCAACACTTAGTTATTCGGTATGTGAACACCGTGGATGTATTAGGGTCAATTTCTAGGGTTTGGAAAGGCGGTTCGTTACAACTTATTACTACATTATTCAGTTTTACATTTACATGAATATTTGATTAATACAAAAGGTTATTGTTTGTTTCAAAAATTTGACCACATAATGTGTTTTATGTATAATTTGCATGCTATATTACAGTATACGTATCAAAATAGCATTTCAAAGTTTTCATGACATTTTACTAATTTAGTTATCATCGAAGATGCCAAAAAATGTGAAAATGCAAATAGTGGAGGTGCTTAGTAATGCAGTGCTTACTAGTTACAAATAACAGATGGATGTGGTTTTGTATCTTTTTACAGTCATTTTTCTCCAAAAATTTTAGGTCATACTTTATGTACTTTGAGAATATTAAAGCAACTTTACTAGTGAAAGTTTATCAATAGTATATGCAAAAAATAGATAAAAAATTACTATACAAAGTCATACACTCTCACATTCATATAATAAAGAAAAATATAAAAATGCACTATCAAATAAATTATATGATAAATCCCATGTGTATAGCACAGGTTCACATTAGTATACAAATATAGCTTATCATTATTAAATGATTTTTGAAGTTAGGCCAATGTTTTAATTAGAAATCTTCTGAAAAGTATATTTTATAAGTATAATATTGAGACAATATATAAAAATGAATTAGTAAAAAAAATATTGAATAAATATATTAATTTTTTTATGAAAGTGATACTTATAGATATTTTTGGAAGTAGAATTGTGTTAACATGCCCTTTTAGTGTGTTAAGGATTTTGGTCAATGCGGGTGCACACGTATTCGATAGAGGTTATTAAACACTAGAACGTGACATTTAGACATGAAAAAGATATAAACATTTTGAGCAAATTTAAAGTATTTTGGAAAGAGTCGAATACTTTAAAAAATAGCTTATAAAGAGCTAGTTCTTTTGGGAAAAGAGATGTTTGAAGTCTATATTTGCAAAAATTTTGGAAGTAAAAGTTTATCTATTATTTTTGAGAAATGTATTGTAAATAAATATTTATTGTATTTGGATATATTTACTGATATTTGCAGCCATTGGACATTAGTGAACAACTGAGGTCACTGGTGTAACGAATAGCCTATTCATCCTCCAAATGTCGACACTAATACTTCCATGATGTTCGTGTGCCTAGCACTCAAGTGCTAGAAAGATAAAATATTTGGGTAAAAGAAAAAAGAAAAGGAAACAGAATAAGAAAGAAGGCACAATATCAGAATCTCACATGCGGAACGATAATATATAATATCTCAAAATGTCTTTACCAAAAAGAAAACTTTGATATACATACATCAACGAGAGTAAACTAACCTATAATCAGCCTGGACAATTACAATAGTATGTCATCACAAATGCTGATAGATACAAAACAAGTAATGTAATGGAAAGTAAATATGTAGATATGCTTGAAGGCATCCAGCTCGTCTCCTGAAACTCCAAAGTGTCCGTCGCCAATTTTGGAAATATACTCGGGCTGACCGAGCATTATAAGAAAATAAAACCCGGATCAGTCTGGTAAATTAGTGTGAGAAACTCAAATCATATGGATTTTTATATTTTTAAAATCCTTCGAAAATAAAGGTATCTTGTCAGACTAAGATGCAAATAAACACGGGCATGTTTTTGCCTTATGATAACCAAACCATTTCTATTGGAAAATCCAATGATATTATAATAATGTCTAGGGTGTAAAATAGAAATAATCAGGCAGTTGTGATGCATGTGAGTGTACATCACAACAATACTAGGTCTAGAATCAAAACCGCTAAGGCACGTTCGCTAATTGTGTAGGATTCCAAAGAAGTGCCTTCAAAACATCTAGGGTGATCCTCCTATACAAGGATTAGAGATATCCTTCTGATGCATCGTACACCCCTAGCTAATGTACCATAGGAAATACATAACTGGCCACCAAGGCCGAGTGCACTACTTATGCATGCATAACTATAGAAATCTATAGGGTAGAGTTACCTACACTCTTTGGGTTAGCTACATCCCTGGTCTACGTATCCTATCTCTCATTTTAGTCATTGTCGCTGATGAAGCTATGTTCGACATTCTGGCACACGAGTCGCCACTAAAACAGATTTCAGAACCACACATGGATTCCACATCCTGAATAGATCACAAACAACTATATGTGTCGAGCATCTCAATCAGATCATGAATATCCATATAGATTCCAGCATCTTGAACCAATCACAAACCTCTTTCAAATCATAGAACACATATATGGTTTTGGAGTGGTTATGGTTTCAAGTCATCTCATGTAAGTACACCCCCACTTACTGGACACTCCAAAACAAATCAATCGAGTTTCAGTAAACTCGGCTCCAGTTCTTTTGGAAATAAACAGATAATACATAAGAGTGGAGATCACCTAATAACTATTTAAGCGGAGGATTTCCTTATCATTTCCCTAGAAGAGAAAATGAGTTTATATGCATAATATAACATCATCGAAGATAACTATACTGTGTAATTCCCATGTTTCTTCTAGACATTTCCAGAGTCATATTTTGATAAATTTCAGCAATAATGAGAATGATCACATAAGGGAAACTTAGTCTTATATACTTTCCATATTCAAATAAACACACAACATGATCGTCACACACACAGTCACTATAAAGTCATGTAAATGACTTCAAATCCCATTTTTAATTAATCTTCCTTTATTAATTAAAACTTCTTTTATTAGTAAAATCCTTTTATATCTAATAAAACTTCGTTCATTAATTAAAACTTCACTTATTAATTAAACTTCACTTTTTATTTCTACACATTTCAATACTATCTAAAGTATTCTTATATTTATCTCGGTGGTATAAGTACATTCACAAGTCAATAGCAAGTTTTACTTACTTAATACGGAGTCGAATTGGTTAAAAATAAATGTAGCTTGAACATTGTTACTATAAACCCTTCTCCCTTTTATACTTTAAAATTTATAATTTTCTATCTTTTTCCAAAGATTCCATACTTGTTATAATTTTTAAAATTCCATTATTAAGGATCTAGGCATCTCCCATAATCATTTAACAGTATTTGACCACTTTTTAAAAGAGGGAATTAGGGAAAATGACAAACTTTGGAAAAATATTAGATTGAAGGACACCAAGTTTCATTTTTGGGCTCGAGGACAAACTTTGAAGAAAAAAAATTAGGCTGAAGGATAATGCTAGTTATAACTAGTATATATTCAGTTTTTATACTATACAAAAAGCTGGTTATAACTAGCATTATATTACGTTTTACACTGTACAAAATGGTAGCTATAATTGCATTGTTCTTCGGCCTAATTTTTTTTAAAGTTTGTCCTTCAGCCCGAAAATGAAACTTGTCCTTCAACCTAATTTTTTTTCAAAGTTTGTCCTTATGCCTGTTTTCCACTTTTAAAAATATTATTCAAGGGTTTAAAATCAAATGTTACTCAACATTATTTACTACAGACCCAAACACTTCATTTAATTATTATCTTTAAAAATCTCTTTGAATGATTTTATTTCCTTTTCAAAAGTATAATTAAATTGGTAAAAAAACAATTGTTTCTTAAACGTCATTACTGTAAACCCAAAATCACTTTTATACTTATTATTAACTTTGAAACACATCCCTTTAAACATAAGAGTACATCTTCACTTTTTAAACAAGGTGATATACCTTTTTAATTATTTTTACACAACCATTCATTATAACATAAGTGTTAGAATCCCAAGAACCACTTCTATATTTTCATCCAAAATACATAACTTCTTTTCCCACTAAACCTTCTTGAAATGATCTTTTATAGAAATCAAAACCCATTTCCTTTTATAAATTTCCTTTTCACAAATCTCCTTTCTAGTTACAAAGCACCATGTATAAATCTCCTGATTGTAAATCTCATACACTTATCACAAATCTTTTACTTCAAGATAATTATAAATATTTTCCATAAAACGATCATTCCATATATCATTATAAATTACTCTTTAAATTACTTATAATATGGTTTAAAACACTTTCTCAAAATATTCCTTAAAATATGTATTTATTATTTTATTTAAAAACCATAAAAGGATGCTTTATAATTTAAAACAATTTAAAAAAATTCTTAAATAATTATCAACAATGTATAAAGCCTTTATATTTTCTAGAAATAAGTACGTTTATAGTACTTATTAAAAATATGAAGATGCCCTAGGATGTCCGTAAAAGTTAACATTAAGATCGCTGAACACAATGCGATTTCAAAGTGCATCCATAACAACTTTTTCACTTTTAACTACCACAAGCTATTCCTAATTTCCACAAATGTCTAAATCAATTCAGCTATATCAAATACAAAAAATGTATGTAGGGAATAATCAAATATATATATAGACACACACACAATATATCACAATTTTGCCAATTTAACAATTGTTAAATACAAGGGATTTCAAAGTATGTTTATAGTGACCATATCGCTTCAAACATTCACAACACATTTTCCAACTTTACCAAAAAAAATATCAAAAATGTAAATAAGTCTGGGCTATGATACATGTTTAAAGGGTTATAAGATTATACTATATAATAATGTTGTCATTTGTTTTTCCAAAACAAGGCAGGGTCCAAAAATTATAACTTGCATTATTATCTATTTTAATTCATATTTTTCACAACAAATATTATATCACAATGATATACAAATAAATTGGTGAGTAAAATCACCAAAATTCCAACCTACACTTATGCATTCCTGCTAGATCTAAAATCTAATGGCGTTCGATTTTAGCTTAAAATTTCACTTGCTCCAAACTTAACTAAATCAACTCGAGTCGTAAAGAATCCCGATATAAGTGCAATGGCGAAAATGGTGTTTCGATTGGATCTCGTATGCAAAAGTCATCTAATTTATAAGAAATTGGATTAAAAATTCAATTAATTAATTTGATTAATCACCACTTACCGCCTAAACCGATTCTTTCGCATTTTAAATTTCTATGCACACACGAGTACTTGTGCATATCAAATTCAAACCCACTAACTTTAATTGCTAATCTCTCCCTCTATAAGCAACGATTCACGGTACCGCCTTCGTCAACGGGTCCCCCTTCGCTATCTCTACATCATGCACCTCATCGTTTCAAGTTGCGACAAACAATTGCCGCGTTTCACCTCTTATAGCCGCTCCTTCTACGACTAGCTTCAATCTCCTCGGCTTTACATGAGATACTCCACCCCATCATCGCCTTAACCTAACTCCCCTCAAATCAACGCCGAAGTGAAAGCTTGACCGTTAGCCAAAAAGTCAATCTACACCTACTACCATCGCGCCCAGAATCAAATGCATCAATGCGAAGCCCTCTCCAATACGAACTCAATGAATCCAACAACATCTTCTTTCTTGATCTAAAACTCGAGGAACAATTGAAAGAGTGGCGGCTACTATGTTTATAAGGGGCACTGAAATGAGAGAGGAAAAAAGAGGTTGTGAGAAAATAAGTTGAAGGGTTAGGGGTATTTATAGTAAATTATGTTATATTTTATTCTTTTAAGTTAATCGTCAAACGTTCTGAGCTCGCCCAATAACATGGGACGTCATCACCACGAATCTCGTCGGCATACAACAACTTGTTATTCAGGTCCCAATGACACAGGTTTCGTCAAAATCCAAGATAATGCCTCGGGATGATAATTTCACGTGCTGATTAAAAAGAATTATTATAAAAACAAGTTTACTCACTTTTAATTAAAAATTAAAAGTTTACCATTACTATTTATTTTTTAAAAAGAATTTAATAATCTTTAACAATTATTTTTGTAGCATTAAATCCAAGATCTAAATATTTAAATAATTCTGATTTTTAAATAAAAAGCGTTTGAAATTCAGGTCATTACATTCTCCCCTCATAAGAATATTTCATCCTCGAAATATTGAAACGAGGAACGAAAACAATAACCACGTATCAATAGGTGACGATTTGCAATTACTAGGAACCAAAGAACAATTACATAACAATGCTATATAGTACTACAATCACTAGCAACCATAGCTTATCGTTTAACCCGGTTCAAGAATCTTCTCATCACCCAAGGATGACAAACAATCTCTGAATTGTACCTTACGCTCAATAGCCTCACATATTACTCAATCGATCACTCATGCTATCCCCAAACAATTTGAAGAGTCATCCCCAAACTCCCCACAGGCCAACACACATAGCATACAAATATTACTAAAAATCGTATGATATACATATATCATCCGTATGCAATATCAATTCCAATCACTTGCTCGATCACATAAGTTTCACTTTCGTACTTGTATACCTCACCTGACCTCTCCACGACAGACTCTAATCCGGTTCCTTGACTAAAAACCCCTGTTTTCCTTACATAGCCATATACTATGATAGAAAACTTCAGGAACATATCAAAAATCTGTATCAAGTGTTTGTCATTAAGAATCGAGTGAAAAATCAAAACTCGAATCGGTGTAAACTACCTTGAAATCCATATACTTGAATCTTGGATCAAGAATTGTCATATGAATAAAATGATCTATGTATAACTTGCATGCTCTATTTAGTTGATTTATTTACTACACCAATTTACTTCTCATTTTAATTCACATCATTTCCCATGTTGAACATTACTCGATGTTATAATCATTTATGAGTCATTTTACACAACACTACCTTTATTTTATAAACAGTTATCAAACTTAACTTTACTTATATCACATTTCACTATCTTAAGGTCATATTATATATAATTCCACTACATTCTAGAAGTATATACAAAAAAAATCTTATTTATTTGATTACCATGGATATTCAATAAATTTAAAACTTATTTATATTCTACAATCTTTCAATTTTAAGAGTGATAAAAAATCATCCCTTTATTTTTTTAAAAAGACTTGGCTTTAATTTTTATACCAATTCGAAAGTTTTGGACAATCCTAAAAACGCCGAATATTCCATTTTATTCCAATAATTGTAAAGCTCTACTCAGCTGATCAAACCAGATGCACAACCAAACTACCATAATGCACAAGATACATAAGTGCACGAAATATTGTAACATCCCACTTCAGGAGGCCCAAAACTAACCTCTACTGATGCTGTAGTCATACATCATTATTATTTCTTGGCGATCGAATGCAGCATAGTTAGTATTGATACATTGGAGCATAAGAATATGAAAAATTTTGAACTTCCAATAAACAGAATTTCCCATTTCATGCAAATTATAATTTAAGATTTAATTACATAATCCTAGACGTTAACCACGTTTAGATCGCATATACATGTACAAAATATGATATTAGCGACATATGAGGATGTCCACTTATGATGATCAGAGAACTAATAAATATGAACGTTACAGTTCTTAATACATCACAGTAGAAAATACAAAATAGCTCCTATATAACTAACACTGCCTCACGTCTTCGAAATCTTATTTGTCTAAAAACCTAAAAGACTCCCACTCTCAGAATACTCAAATTAATTTTGAGTACCGAACATTTATGGAGAAACACAAATTTCGAGTTAGATATAAGTCTGGTATGAATAATCCCATATCGTCCTTTATCATAAATAGATAGCTAGTGAGACCATGCCGCTTAGCAGAACGGGTTTTCCCTCACTAGTATTAAAAAAAACATGCAAATCATTTACTATGCCCTTGCACCCAAAATGGTTTGTCGTAACATAATATGAAATGAAGCCATAAATCATATACATTGGATATCCTATCCACCCATTTATTGGATATCCCATCTAAAAGCAATATATTAGTTTTCCCATCTAAAATCAATTTATTAGAGTTCCCTTCTAAAGTCTTTAAAATGACTATCCATCATAATTTAATAGGACTATCTATCCCAAATCCATTTAAAATAAATGCAGATTATCCATCATACATTGTTTTATAAAAGTTTGTGTGGGCCATCCACTACACACTCCATAGTTTTTCTAGAATGACTATGAACCCTTAGGTTCCAAGTCCTAAGACTAACCACCTCTGGCAAAACATTCTTTGTTTTAGAAATTTGATGTGGGCTATCCAATGCACATTCCATGGTTTTCCTAAGTTAAACAGGAACCCAAAACTAGGTCAATTAAAATATCATGATCCCCATGATTATGTATAAAAATTCATGATCCCCATGATTATTTATTTTCACCAAGTATACCACCTGTTTAACCTAATCCCATTGGTAGCCCCAATTAGGTTAAATTAAATAAAAACACATTGATAGCCCCAATGTATATTTCTGAAAGCATATTTCTATTTGTAACCCCAAACTATGTATTGAAAACATAAAATCCACCCCGGTGTCCTCATGGTTTTATAATATCCAATTTATATAAGGAACCCCCTTACATTTTCAAAAAAAGATAAGTATTTTATGTTATAAACCTTCAAAGTAACCCCTTCAAATTAGCAAAATTTTACTTTTAAATGGCTAAAACGGCCTTTTAAACCCCTTCGAACGAAGCCCCATTCGAAAGTAGATAAACATCTAAAGTTAGACCCATCGGAAGCCTTCCTTTTGAAATCATCACAAAATCATACCTTTTAACCTTGTCGGAAGGTCCTACCTTCCGACCTTGTCGAAAGGTTCCTTTTCAAACTAGTCGAAAGGTTTCACCTTTCGACTTTGTCGAGAACCTGGATTATCTCCCTTATAAAATCATTTATAAACTTTTCAAAAGCAATGAAACTCAAAACCTTTCAAAATCATTGAAACTCAAAACCTTTTGAAACCATTGAAGGTAACCCCTTCGAAACCTTTCAAAACCAAAACATTTCGAAACCAAAACCTTTTGAACTCAAAAACTTTCGAAATCAAAACTTTTGAAACCATTCAAAAATAGTGAAGTGTTGGTGTTGGAACCAACCCTTCGAAATCAATGAAAAGAGGCGGCAAATTTTATGAAACAAAAGATAACATTTGACTTCATCTGGGTCGAAAGGTTTGGAAGCGGCAACTATGCTTCCGAACCTATTGAAAGGTTTCATTTAAAACAAGAATGCAAACCAGTCGAAACCTTTTTCTTTTAAACTATTTGGCAATGTCGAAAGCTCTTTGTCGAAAGCTGGCTGGTGTATTTTTTTTAAAACCAAAACTAAACTTCATCTCTTTCGAAAGCTCTAATTTTTCATCCCTAACATTTTGAATTCTTCCAATTCACTACATATCAATTTCCTGATACTATGTGCATTGGTATTTGACCTAGTCAAAAGGTTTGATACCTTTCAACCTTGTCGGAAGATTTCGAATGAAGGTGGAAGTTCTTGCCGAAAGAGTTGAAATTATGAAAATTTTACTTTAAAATAGTTCTTTTGTACCCCACCTGCCTTATTCAAAATTGCTATCGACTTTACTTATTTAGAAATTTAAATAAATTTGAAAAAGCCCCTTTCTCCTTTATAATTATACAAAACGCTAAAGTCTCATACCTTAAATAATTTTATATAACGATTAAAACATCATGAAAAATTCTGGAAAAAATTCAAAAAATCAATTAATAAGTTCTCTTCAACATATTAAAATTTCAAAGCATATGAAGATCAAAACCAATCGAAATTTAACCAAAACCGAATTAAAACGTGTTAATTAATCCTTTAACATTTAAAACACCTATGTCTAATCCAAAAAAAGGTTTAGATGGTTATATCCTAACCAAGACACGAACATGAATTGGTACAACCCATAGCAGATCCAAGTAGAAAAAAATGAGATGATAAAGAAGATTATTCACCTTGATTAGTTGATAGAGAATGGGATAATTTCCTAGCTTTAATTCCTTAACTTTATCTTCAATTTATGCTATTCTCTAAGCTTTTAATGGCCAGTTGAAAGTTGGTGAGGAGTTATGAATGAGAAGGTGATAATTTATTAAGGTAGAGGAAAAGATTTATAATAAGAGATGTAGCCTCATTTCCAAGTTTACACCTTAGGAAAATTCCACCTTTTAAATTTAGTTAAGTCTTATTTTAGTTCATTCATTAAGACACGACCATTCGATTTATTAATCTCATCTCCATATTTATGCACATTATTCTATTTAATTTATCCAATTAAATATCCTGAATAATGTTAATTAAAATTCAGGGGCATTACATTCCCTTTTGAAGGATTTCGTCCCTGAAATTTCAGTAAGGTCACAACAACAACCATATAGCCCATGCAAGAAAAGCTAGTATAACCTACCATCCAAATTTTATATAAATCTATATAGAACATTCTATCTAAAACATCCCAGGAAAAGTAGCCCTAATCCTATCTTCTATCTCCCAAATACAGTCCTTCACGTTGTCGCTCCACCGAACTTTCACCAACCCGACTCTCTTGTTTCTTAACCTCTTCTCATCTTCTGCCACAACACGAACTAGTAGCTTCACGAAAGTCATATCTGGTTCCACCACTAAGTCCTCCAGTGTCGTTGGAGAAATGGTAGTTTCTAGATCATAAACACCTTTCTTACGATGAGAAACATGAAACACATTATGGACCCTGGCCAAACTGCTTGGCAAATCTACTCGGCACGCGAGTCTCCCAATCCTCTATAGTATAGGAAATGGCCCAACATGTCTCGGTGCAAGCTTCCGGGTCTTCCCGAACCACACCTTTCTTCAGCGATACCTTGATGAAAACTATCGGTGCCAAAATTGGTGACTAACACCCAAATCCAGATGAAAGCACCAAATCACAATCATAGATAGAATGTATGTAGAGAGTGCGAATGTGAAAAATAGTGAAAATTAAAAAGAAAGCTATAATAACACAGGATTTATAGTGGTACGGCTAACTCCGGCTATATCCACTCTAGAAATTTTCTTTTTATTCATATGAAAATCTAGTACAGTTCAATCTAGAGTTCTTAAAACAACAACTGTAGAGTAGCCTTAGTGGAAAAGAGGAAGGGGAACAGAATCGAATCCCTTTTCTTAAGCCTCACTTACTGTATTTATAGGCAAAAACTAAGTTGCTGGGCTTCCTGAATGATTCGGGCCCATCAACACCGATGTAGATCCATAGATGACGACCCATAAATGAACCATAAATGATGACCCATAAATGACGATCAAGAAATGATGACCCAGAAATGACGACCCAGAAATGATGAACTAGAAATGAAGATGACCCAGAAATGACCAACCGGAAATGAAGACTCAGAAATAACGATCCAGAAATGACGAAACTGAAATGACGAACCAGAAATAATGAACTGGAAACGATGACCCAGAAATGATGATGTAGAAATGATGACCCAGAAATGACGATCTAGAAATGACGAATCAAAAATGACGGACCAAAATGACGGAATAGAAATGACGACCCAGAAATGACGACGCAGAAATGACGACCCCGAAATGACGACCTAGAAATGACGATCCAGAAATGACGATCCAAATCACAACCGAGCCACGTCTACCAACCCACTCTGGACAAGCCACTCGTGACTTCCACCCTTGACCGTGCCATACTAGTCTTCATACCTCCAATCCTTTCATAATTCGATACTCATTCAAGCCCGATCATATCTTTTGCAACTATCATCTTGTATCCATGTAACATTGTTGATTTTTAGTTAAATCTGCCTGTCGCGGGACTTGCCAAAAGGAGGGTTAACATTTTCACCCAAAAACATGCCTTGCGCTAGGAAGGCGTGTTTTGGATAGCTTTTGATCCGTCATATAAAGTCCATATGTCATCCATATCCATACCATCCGATCTATAATCCAATTCACATTATCCTGGTGCTATTGCCATATCCTTATTCAAAGCCACGACTGCTACGAGTCGATATCTGATCGCCGTCCGGTAACCAAATCCTTATCCAATTCTACATCCATCCGAAGCAGATAACCGAGTTATAATCCATCCATATCCAATAGCCAATAACCAAATCCATGACCTCTCTGGGTCGATATCCAAACCCAGGATTGCTCCGGATCATAAAAATCCTTAGCCATTCAAAGCCAAAATCCAAATCTGTAACCTTTTTGGGTTCTTTCCAAGCAAACTCCACATTCGATGACCTTTTCTAAGTAATTCCATGGTATTCCTGGTTCAGTGTCCTCGAATGCTGAGTAATGTCGAGGCTTAAGTCCTAAGCCGATTCTTGGTCGCTCCAGACCCTTGCCGAGCATAGTCCACACTCTATGACCTGATATTGTAACTGATAGATAGATAATATAGTGCGTAAGTCCCAAGCCAAAGCCTGGTCTCTCCGTAACCTTGCCGAGCATAGTCCATGCTTGACGACCTTTTAGCCAAAAACTAGACCAAAAGTCAATCAAAATCTAATCTGAAATCCAGATGCAAGCCAGAAAACCACAAACCCATATCAAAATTCCAAACTAAAAGGAAAACATCCAAACCAGGATCCAAATCAGAAAACAAACAAAACCAGGAGTTCAAACCAAACCCCAAAACCAAATCAGAAAAAGCAAGTGTCCAAGATAAAAAGAAAACACAGATTTCACAAACTAGAGCGTCATGGTTTATCATCATCTCAGAGCATGCTTAGGGGTTGTCTCCGTCCCCGTACACGAGTAAGTGACTTATCCGTCTGCCTAGAGTTTGCTACTTCTTCCAAACCATCATGATTAGTTAATGACCTATCGACAACCATTCCTGAGCCTCGCACCATCGTCGTTCAAGGTAGGCGGTGCCTGCTCCTATTCCACCGCCGCATTCTGAGGTTTGACATACTGCCGCAACTGACCATTCCTTACATGCTCCTCGATTATATCCTTTAGATGCCTACAAATGTTTGTATCATGCCCATCCAGGCCATGAAAGAGAAAGTGCCTTCCCGATGCCCTTTCGCATGCTAAGGGTTCCCTCTTTTCCAGCTTTCGATAAGGAAGGCGATTTGAAGTATCCAAGTATATCCATTCCAACGTCTCATTCAATCCTATGTAAATAAAGAATTTTGGTTCTTCCAAGCACTTCATCTTCCCTTTACCCTTATCTTTACCTGATCTCTCACCGAACGGTTCACTACCTGAACCATGTTTACTTCCTTTAATCTCATATCCAAACATGCATTCTCTCGTCGAAGAAATCTCTCGACTTCATGAAAGAATTGAACGAGAACTATTGGTGGGTCCTATATCAATGATACTTTAAAATCTGAATTATCCTTGACTCTTGACACCGTCGCCATTAGAGCCACTGATGGATCTGGCTGATGCACTGAAGTAGCTGCTGCATTAAACCGAATTAAAAAAGTCCTAAATAATTCTCTCGTCTTCTCCTTCTTCGACATCAGTATCATCACATTCTTCGGCCTCTTGATGTGAACTTGGAACTGTTTCAAACACCTGTCTACCACTTCTATCCATGTTCCAATAGATCTATCTTCTAGCTGTCTGAACCACATAATAGTTATATCGGTCAAGTACAGGGGGAAACACAGGGCCAAAACCTCCTTTGATGCCCCCAGCACTTTCATATGCCTTGTGTACCTCATCAAGTGGTCAGTAGGGTCTGTCATATCGTTGTATACTTCCAAAGCGAGCAGATTGAAATTGGATGGATTCATAGCCATCCTAATGTTTATGGTAAACATACTTTTGTTTACTCCCTCCAAATTCCTTTTTGTCAGACCTTCGCGAATAGTTCGCCTGGTGATATTAGCCAATCCATTGTTACCTGCCATGGGTTGCCCTCCATCTACATTTTCTAACTGCCCTCCAAGTCCTCGAGGGAATTCTGGTACATACTTCTCATCATGCACTCCTGTATCCCTGTTGGCGCTAGGCTGTGCCGTGCCATCCTAGCGCCAACTGGTATCCCTCCATGGATTGGTACTGCATTACCTGGCGGTGTGCCTCTAAGTCTAGGTTCATCCAGGTTGACAACTGTTTGCCGATCGAGGGCAACGCCCTGCTGAACCACTCCATCTACTTGCCAGTTTGGTCATTCCAATCTATCTCCATGGACCTGAATTTTTGCAGCTCCTGCTTGTCCAAATTGTCTGAGAAGGGTCTGCACCATTTCCTCTTTCCTTTTAATCAATTACTCTTGCATGGAATTCAGCATGACCCGCATCTCGTTGTGATACAGATCGAGACTTGATTAGTTCTAAAGGATGCCTCTTAACTTCCCTCCGGCCAACTCCTTTCTGTCCTTTGTCTCCTGTTTGATGTCTTGCCATATTCTCCAGAATCCAACTTCCTAGGCCTTTAAATCCAAAATCCAAGTTTCTGAATCCCTGAGTGCTAGCTTTCTCAGTGAAAGCATCAAAATGTTAGTGCCAAAATTGTACACTAACACCCAAATCCAGAAGAAAGCACCAAATCACAATCGTAGATCACAGATAGAATGTATGTAAAGAGTATGAATGTGAAGAACAGTGAAAATTAAAAAGAAAGCAGTAATAACACTAGATTTATAGTGGTTCGGCTAACTCTGGCCTATGTCCACGCTATAAATTTCCTTTTTATTGATATGAAAATCCAGTACAGTTACAATCTAGACTTTTTAAAACAACAATGGCTGGGTAGCCATAGTGGAGAAGAGGAAGGGGAAAAGAATCAGATCGCTTTTTTGAGGCCCCATAGCTGTACTTATAGGAAAAACCTGAGTTACTAGGCTTCCTGAATGATCCGGGCCGATCAACACCAATGCTTATCCAAAGATGACGACCAATAAATGATGACCTAGAAATGACGACCTAGAAATGACGATCCAGAAATGACGACCTAGAAATAACGATCTAGAAATGACGACCTAGAAATGACGACCCAGAAATGATGAACCAAAAATGACGACCCAGAAATGACGACCCCGAAACGATGAACCAGAAATAACGGCCCAAAAATGATCCAGAAAGGACGTTCTAGATCACCACCGAGCCACATATACCGACCCACTCAGGCCGAGCCACTCATGACTTTCCACCCTTGACCATGCCATACTAGCCTTCATAACACCAATCCTTTCCTAACTCGATACTCGTTCGGTCCCGATCATATCTTCTGCAACTATCATCTTATACCCAAGTAACACTGTTGATTTTAGTTTAATCCAGTTGTCCATGGCCTTGCCAAAATGAGGGTTAACAAAAACTCTATCTCAAACTGAGAACTCTAGGTCCTTATGCCTCTTGTCTGTGTAACTCTTCTGCCTAGACTGAGCTTCCTTCATTCTTTCCCGTATCAGCTTGATCTTTTCTGTCGCCTCTCTTACCAAATCTGGACCATGGACCAATGTGTCTCCAGTCTCTAACCAACATGCTGGTTATAAGCATAGCCTTCCATACAAAGCTTCAAAAGGCACCATTTCTATGATAGTATGATAACTATTATTATAGGAAATCATTACTAAGTGCAAGTGATCTTCCGAAGAACCACCAAAATCCAGCACACATGCCCTCAATAGATCTTCCAATACCTTGTTGACTCTCTCTGTTTGCCCACCCATCTGAGGATGATATGCAGTATTCATCTTGAGCTTAGTGCCTAACAAACTCTACAGGCTCTTCCAGAACTTGCAAGTAAACAAAGAATCTCTATCACTGATGATACTACTAGGGATTCCATGCAGTCTAAAGATGGTCTTCATGAACAACTTAGCCAAAACAGGTGTCAAGCTGGTTGACCGTACCGGAATGAAATGGGCACTCTTGGTCAATCTGTCCACTATGACCATATACTTTCATTTCTTCAGTTTGACCTTGGCAACCCGTCAATAAAATCCCTGGATATCAAGTCCCACTTCCATACTGGAACATCCAAAGTCTAAAGCAAACCACTAGGCTTCTGATGTTCGGCTTTTACTTGTTGACAGTCCAAACACTGTTTTACCCATAAACCAACCTCCCTCTTCATTCCTTTCGAGAAGAAACTTCTCTTTATATCCTGATACATCTTAGTTACCCCAGGATGAATCATAAACTTCGATCGATGACATTCCCTAAGAACTTCCTTCCTAAGGTTTCCAACATCCGGAACACGTAACCGTTCCTTCTTTCTCAACCAAACGATATAGACATGAATAAAGTCCTTTAAATCATCAATCTCGGTTCTAGCTTCTAACCTTCTAATCGTCTCGCTAACACCGGATCCTCTTTCTGCCTAGAAGCAATCCATTCGATCAGAACTAGTCAAACTTCCAAACAAGACATCATGGCTATATTCTGACTAGATCCAACACTCAACTCAACTGCACACTCAAGCATGTAGTGCTTTCAAGTCATTCCATTCCGCCAACATAACTAACACCACATTCTGATGTTTCCACTAAGCGCATCTGCCACCTTATTTCCTTTTCTCGACATATACTCAATGCTAAAATCGTAAGCTGTAACAAACTCAAGCCATCTATGTTGTCTCATGTTCAGCTCCTTCTGAGAGAATAAATACCATAGGGACTTATGATCCATAAATATCTCAAACCTTTCTCCCAAAAGATAATGTCTCCACACCTTCAATGCAATGATTACTCCTGCCAACTCCAAATCTTGTGTAACGACCCACCTTTTTGGATGGTTCAAATCGAGAATAAACCACATATGTCAGAATCAAACCATTCAAAAGGAAGGATTGTTAATGGGGTAAATAAGAAAAAAAAGGGAAAGAAAAAAACAAAATACAGAATCTCGTAGTGGAATGACAAAATATAATAATCAAATAAACAGTTCATGAAGCTGTTTTACAAATAACATTTAATTACACTTTTACAAATTCAAATCAGAGTTATACATATATCATAAATAAACAAATAATGCAGAACACATTATGTAGTGGAAAAATAAATAACAATAATATACCGAATCTTCGTCTTCGCCCACTAGAAAATAGTCTTCAATGCTGAAAAACTCAGGCTGACCCGAGCATAATGAAAATCAATACACATGAGTTAGAACTAAAAATTCCTACGTAAGTCAAATCAGTCTCAAATAAAAATATGAGTGCAATGGCTTCAGCGATGTTACGGGATTTTTCATCTCCTATCAAGTATACAACCTGAGTGCCATAACTTACGAGATTTCAAATAATTCGAAATACTAATTATAACCACTTTATTTAAAATAAAGCCAAAGTTTAAATTAAAAACATAAACTTTTAAAATAATTCAGTTCCAATAAATAATCCAAATTCAAGAATTTGTATGGGTATATATCATTTCAACCCATAATTTAAATGTCTTAATTATCCAATTCTAAAATGATTCAGAGGACCAATTAAATGATGTCAATAATATACAAGGTGATAACAGGGACATATTAAAATAAATAACAACCATACATCCAACATATCAATCAATAAGCATCCATTTCAACAACATCCAAATCAACCAATATATTTCAACATATAATAGTTATCAATATCAGGGATAACTATCAATTAAATTCTAATATAAAATCAGATGTCAATACAGATTCAATATCAATTCAAATATCAACTTAAATTAACAAACCACAATAAAATATTTATATATCCCATCATATATTTTATTTAACTTGCTATAGAATTTTTAGTATTGCGTGAGTGGATTTAACCTCTCACCTTTGATTTATAGCCAATTGAAAATCCAATAAAAGCCCAAAATTTCAATGGTCTTCAAATGCAACCATACTAGTTTCATGTTGTCTGGAATTTTGATACGAACCCAAAAGAAGAAAACACGCATTAATCGGGGTTCGTATGCGGAAGATATTCAAGTTATAAAAATATATTGGAAATGAAATAGAAAACCATGTACACATATTTTAATAATAAAATAAAACACGTTAGTTACTTATATTAAGAATTTTGAAGCCTACTCATGTCTCTAAATTTTGGAGAATCAACAAAAAAAGGACACGATGGCTCACACATGATGTAAGGAGGCTTCAGGAAATGGATTTGTAAAAAAAAGGAAAAGATTGGCTTCATGAAAATAAGTTGCTCACATTTGTTTGTTTCTTTTTAGAAGAGAAAGAAAACTTTAGGCCAAAAAAATAAAGGTAGCACGTTTTGAAAATGGAAAGTTAGAGGAAGAGATTTATGAAATAGGAAACGAATAAGGGAAAAGCACGTTTGAAAATTGGAATATGAATGGGAAAGATATAAGAAGATGTAAATTTGCAAAATAAAATGAGCCTATCATGTAGGTAATTGAAAAAAGATAAAAGGCACATGTTGGAATTTGATAAGACATGCTTAAATGGTAAGCAAATCTTTTGGTATAAAATTTCAAAACATGTGCTACCTCAATTAATTTCATTAACACACATGAAACATTTCAAGGCAAGGCTCGCGTGTAAATAAATAAAACTTACTGGAAGACCAAAAGTGGCATGTATTTAGTGAAAGAAAGTAGTAATAAAACAAAATAATAAAAGCGACGATTTAAATTTGAGAATGTAGTCCGTACATAGAAATCACAAATCTAATATATTAAAAAAAAAATTCATTTTAACATATTTTATTAACCCTAATACGCTAAAATTTACACACACATATGTATTTTTATTTAGTAAACAGTAAATAAAATTAAACACTACAATTAACATAATAACGACCGCCAGCCCACACATTAAAAATGAACCGAGACTCCAAAGTCGAAACTGAATAAACCTCCTATGTTAATATGCTAACTATTCCAAATTAAAAATTTAACCAAACCTTCAAGTTGTTTTCTTACCATTTTATTATTGTTATTTTTTATAAATTAAATTCAAATCAAGTTTGAATATTTAAATAAATCAAATATTCCAACTAGAAACATACAACAAAATTCAATTCTTTATTTTAATGGCATTAAACTAACATTCATAGATGAACTATTCACTTTATTTGATAAGAATATTCTTTTTAAGAAACCATCCTTTTCTTTTCTTTTTATTGAAACATATTTCTTTTTATCACACATTAATTTACAATTAACACCTCCCCCTTTAAAACCAACTTATATTTAAAGATTATCCCATTAAAGACTCACAGAAATAATACTTCGTATAACCACATCATTTCTTTATCAATTAATTTCATATTATCATTATATTTATAACAAATTTAAGTGCTCACAATTTGAACGTAATATTTCTCAATGAAATTCTCATTATATTTTTTACACAAAACATATGTTGCACATATCATTAATTAATTACCATTTATTTCTATCAATTATTAATGGAAAAATATAATTACTATTAATTACAATGATTAAATCTCAAAAAATACCCTAATATAGGGAAGATAATTTATCCAATTGTTTACTTTGAAATCCAATTTTCTATGTTAAACCCAATATCTATATAGTAACTTAATTCCAAAATTTAATTATGACTTTAACAAAACCTGTTCATTATATATTTAAATTCCAAACAAATCCTTTTATTTTGATTTACATTCTCATTATCAAATCAACTATTCCCTTATGCAATTGATTAACATAAGTTTTACACTCACCACTCAACAGTTAACGTTTCTTCTTATATCAGTTGTAATATTACAATTACATTAATTCTCCATTAATTACCAAATAAATTTCTAACGGATTTAATAATAAGAAAATAAATAAAACAATAGTTATACATTAATAATCCATATTTATTAATTTATTATTTACAAACAAAGGTTAAAAAGTTTATGTACAAAATAATTGATTTCATACTCCATACTAAAACCAATTGCAATTAATAACATAAGATTACATCAATTTATACATCATTTATTGTATTCCTTATTAACCTTTATTATTTTAATTGACTGAAATTACGTTAACATGGTATAGTAGTCAATTACATTCAATCAATATTAGCAAATTATATATTTTATCTCATTAAAATTAGTCGTTTTAAGATTTATCTTAAAGTCAAAATTTCTAATCTAATAAGATTCAATTTAATAAATCATAAATTTTAATTACTGACAATATTAAAGCCCAAAACCTTATTAAATTTAATATTTTTAATTATCAAAATATGGCAGTCTCCCCCACTCAAAACTTTTCGTCCTCGAAAAGGAACAAAAAGGAATCGAGGAATTTGAAATATTTTATTCAAAATAATCAATTTATAAACAATTTGACTTACATATTTAAATTTAATATAAATTTGAAAATAATTCAACTTCCATGAAAAATTTAGGAGCATCTCCTTTGTGCGATTAGGTCTAAAAAATAATAATATCAATGATAAACGTATATATATCATATCTCAAAAATAAATATTCCAAACCATGAGATAATGATAAAATATCGCTATAAAACTGTAATCCAAAACATACCTATTTGTTGGGAAAACAACTTTATTTATGAAACCAAAAGCATCAACTATTGCTTTCATAAACCCATATTTTACTTATATTATCCAAAATAGTGATAATTATTTATTAGAGAGATATTTAAGTTGTTTCAATTTGCAACAAAAGCAAATCAATATAAAACATATTCAAACAAACAATACAACCATTTATGCAACTAAAGAATCCATCATACATCCATAACAACCAAAACCAATGGTTTGTTTAGTTCAGAAACCTTAAATCATGCAAGGTGATGAATAAACTGTCAAGTGTACCCTACGCTCAATAACCTTAGATAATTACTTAATATATTAGTCAAACAACCTCAACAACTAGTAGAAGTATTCTTTCCCAAACTTACCATCAGCTAAACAAAAAGAATTTTAAAGTTATTCAAGTTTATTCGATTGGTTTTTTTCAACATTTACTTTTCATTCATTTATTTATATAAAGATCAATCACTTACATAATTTGGTTTCCATTACATATTTAAGTCATTAATGAATCATGTCAGAAAATATTACTTAAGCTTCTACCGTCCTACTTGTTGTTATAACTCCATTCGGTTATTGAATAAAAATTTAATTTTTTGGTATTTGCCCTTGAAGAGAAAAGAAATATTTCAACATATCCAAAAATTCAGTTAAAACATTTAACCTCATTCACTTAGTAAAAATATAAGATATATTTAAAACATCATCATAGCATTATGCAAAGATTTTTTAAAAGTCTAAAACAATGTTAGAAATTTATATCAAAAATTTATAATAAACTTAAAAATAAAGTTTCTTAAATTCAATAATTTATTAGACTCATTATTTTTAAAATAAGTATAAACTCAAGATTATTAAACTGAAACTAATAGAATACTCAAATCTTACATTAAATTTCTATATCAATGTTTAAAATTTTATATCTTCATAATTAATTTTACACATTTGTTTTAAAATGAATATTCGAAGCATGGAACACCATTTATTATGGTTTAAAAAAAATTCAAACAGTAAATGAACCAATAAATTTACTATTAGTACTTCAAAATCAATTAAATATTCCAAACTATACTTGCAAAATAGAGATTCAAATTTATTTGTCAAGTATATGGCTATAAATAAACTTCGCAAATCAATTTTTTTCCATTTATATAATATCTGTAAATTCTACATTCAAAGAAACTTATACAAGTTTTACTTGCAATATTCATTTGAAAACTTCATTTGCAAATAAATCATCTTTAACACTTTATTACTTTCAAAAATTAATTTGTAAAATTTCTTGCTTCATTTTTAAATACCATTTAAATAATTTAAATAACATCTTTATAAATATATGTAAATTATTTGAAAATAATTATTTAAATCATTATTTATATTTACAAAGAAGTTATTGAAACCCTTAAATCCGTTATTTATAGATGTAACGTCCCGCCTTTTTGCACGCTTTAAATCGACACATGTGCCAATTCAAACCATACGAAAGGACGGATTGTTTTGGGGTAAATAGGAGAAACAAGAAAGAAATAAAACAAAATAGAATCTCACAGCGGAAGGATAGAATATAATAATCAATATACAATTTATAAAACTGTTTACAAAACATTTGATTCTTCTTTATACAATTAATATCAGAGTTCACATACCAATAATTACCAATGCGGCGGAATACAGTGCAGTGGAATATAATATAATAATAATAATGAAATCTTCGTCTTCGTCCTCCAGAAATAAAGTCTTCGATCCTGAAATGCTCGGACTGACCCGAGCGAATTAAAAAGATAAAACACTCGAGTCAGAACTAAAAGATCTTATGTAAGTTAAACCAACAGAAATAAATATGAGTGCAGTAACTCAAGAGATGCTCGGGTTTACATCTTTTAAGGATCCGTTAAACTATTTACTATATAGTATATTTCGCTATTATAATAGTGTCTAATTGTAAAATAAACTTACTTTTAAATAGCGTTAAGGGGTTACCCATATAGCCCTTAACACGTAATAGTCCCAGTAGTCCATCTAATATCATAGTCCCTCCTGATCGGGAAGCTACCAGAGGATACCACACGGGCTACGGGAGAAAACCAAACTCGTACAAGACGCGATAGGGTAGGTGACACGGCACAACTAGGCAATGCCAGGGTAGATATACCAATTACGCTTCCGGGTCGGTGGTAACGCGTAGCCGCAGCTACCGCCCACCTCGAGCCACACCCCCCAAATCAAAGAAATCAAAAGTGGCCACCAAATAAAACCAAATTCAGAGTAGAATATCGAAGGGACGTGTCCGATCAAAGGTGCTACCTCAATTAACCCATTGATCGCTCCTGTTTTAGCCACCTTATGCCAACTCACGGGAGTTGGGTCCACGTATTTACCTCAAAGGAAACGCCGCCACCATCCTACTTCATTTTGGAATCTCCACCGCATACACGGTTGTTGAAGTGGTTTTCGGGATTGGCAGAGAGTATGACAACTTCTGATCCCGGTCTCTTCAACAACCAAACGTTATTATAACACCGCGGTCTTTTCAAAATAATTTATACTTTAAATCAGAATATAATATCCCTTCCAAAACCATATAAATACGATATCATTTATATTTTAAAACCCCAAATCAATATGATATCATTTTTATTTTATAAATATCCCTTTTCCCCAAAATCATAATATTTTCAAATATATATCTTAAACCCAATAGCTTTGAAACAAAATTTCTAATACTTAAATGGTTTAAGTATTAAACCGCTTTCATAAAAAAATAGCTTTTAAATTTCACAAATAAATTCCAAATATAGGTTTAAATTCCCAAATAAACAATTTCAATTTCCATATATTTCAAAGCTTTAATTATTCCACCATTTCAAAACTTATTTTTTTGATAATTTCATATATATCAAATTCAATTACTATTATTTAGATTTGAAATGTTTACTTAATAAATCAAATATCATTTAAGTAAAACCTTTAAACTTCAAATAACAGGATATTCTCTCAGTTTAATTAATCTGATAATATTCATTTAAATCGACTTGATATTCATTTAAGTCCTCTAAACCAAAATCAAGTTATAAAGATCTACCTTTTTAAAACCCCAAATTAATTTAAATTTCAAATAAATTTTATTCGAGGATAATTCTTAAATACCTTAATTTAAAGCAAATTCATATTTATCTTCCAACATTTATTTTATTTAAGATATTATAAACTCCATCAATAAATTTAAATAAATACTTAACCGTATTATATCTAAATAAAATTTGACTTTTATTTTTAAACTTCTTTTATTCTTTAAACCAAATTTATACATAGCTTAAATTCAAGCGTTTAACTATATATAAAAATAATATTTAAAAATATCAAAAATCAATCGTCATCAAACCATATTCTTTCCAACCATAGAAAATCATTTCGAATATATATATATATATATATATATATATATATATATATATATACCGCGGTGCCTGTATAAAATTTTCTATCCTATGGTCAAGTGATACAGATATTTATCATTTCAATCCATAATTTAAAATAAAAATTATGGTTATATATCATTTCAAACCGCAATCCCGAATGAAATGAAAATGCATAATAACTTGCAGTTTATAACAATATAAGTACAACATCCATTCATCCAATAATCAACCATCAACCATTTATCACAATCATCATCCAAATTCAAACCATACATCAATATATAACAGGTGATAATAACAGGTATCAACTATCCGTTTATATTCAAAAATAAATTATAACTGTTTAACTGGCAGTTTATATGCAATAAAATAAATAACAATTTAACTGGCAGTTAATATGCAATAATGAATTAAATAACAAATTAATTAAATAAATGCAAATTAACTGAGATAATGATGAAATATATGCCAAACAGCTATAAATAAATTTCAAATCATATCATAAATAAATTTAACAAACATAAGAAATCTTAGAAGTTGTGAGTGGGTTAAAACACTCACTTTTTGAATTTAAATTGAATTTAAATCCAATTTAAACCCAAAAATTCAACAGCCTCAGAATCTGTCCAAACTAACTTCAAAGTCTTCGAAATTTCAATCGATCCTAGCAAAAAAAAATGCGCTTAAATACGACCTCGTATGCGAGAGTTACGACGATTATTGGTTTTGAATTTCAAAATTAAAAATAAATAAAAAAGAACACAATCTCACCTCAACTTATGCCACGTCGTCATCGTGTAAACCCAATTCCTTGTGTACAGAAAACGAAGCCGACACTATCGTAGCATCGCGCCTTTGCAAAACACGTCACGCTATCGGCCAGCCGCGGCCTCGATCACCGCCACCCAGCCCATGCCGTCCAGGCTCCACGACCCCCGTGACCCTCCCCCACGTTCGAACGACGCGTGCGAATTTAGCCGGCTGCCACCAATTAACTCAAACCCTAATCAATTTTTACACTCGATCTAACTGTCAACTCGTCCCACAAATTATGCCGATGAGCTTCTCTCAGTCCCCTCTACAAGACCCAGAAAGGGTTTCCCGATCCATCGACATTTATTACGACCCCATTTAACAGCTGAGAATTTAAACACAATTTCTGATCAAACGATAATCTGAACTGAAAAATGAACACCACCAGTGAATTACGCTAGTCGAGAGCTTCAACATATATATTTTTTCAAATTTTTCTTAGGACTTTGAATTTTATGCTTTGGATTTGATTTGCAATTGGATATGGAAATAAAGAATTTTGTCTGCCACTGAGGAAGAGGAGGAATAGAACGAATTTACATACAGACAAATGAGAATTAGGGAGGCTAAGGTTTATAGTAGGATATTTATAGAGAAAGTCGAAATAGAATAAATGGATCTGGTAGAATACGCGTTGACGACAAAGTGGCCCAAAAAGCCCGTTCTGACCCCGGAACGAAATTGGATAAACCCATATATCAAAAGGGGTTTTTAGTCTCAAGGAAAAAGTTAGAGAAAAATTTAGTTTCAGGGATAAGAAGTTTGTTTTTTAGGCTGAAGGACAATTTTTAGTGTAATTCACAGAATGATAGTTATAACTATCATTTTCATTTTACATTAAAAAGTGTCTTTCAGACAAAAAAGCAAACTTGTTGTCCCTGATACTAAATTTTTTTGCAACTTCTTCATTGTGCCTATTTATCTGATATCAAAGTAGGTGTTTTAAAATATTTTACACGCAATGGAAAAGGTTTCAGGTTCAAATTGCATCGTATGAAGAAGTTATGCTAAAATCAATACTTTTCAAATTGATTTCAATTTCGTTTATTTCAAGGCGTTTCGAGTCCGTAAGATCAAAAGACAAGTCCGATCGTTACGAAACTTGACATCCTACAATAATTCACTGTTTCGGATCCAATGAAACTAGTTTCGTCGAAATCCGAGTCAGTGGCCAAAATGGCTATTTTTCCATTAATTAAATAAATTAATAATTAACTAAAAAATCAAAATTTTAATTTCAAGCTTAAAATTGACAAATTTTATCACTTTTATATTTCTTAATCATCTACAAAATTTTAAACAAGTTTAGATGTTAATTTAAAGTTGATTAATCTATCAATTGCAGTGTCAAATCTTCAATTTCGTTAAATTTAGAAATTATAAATTAAAATTCCAATAATTCCTTTGAATTAAATTTTCATTCATATTATTCAAATTCATTATTACAAACAGATGAAATAAATATTGGAATCAAAATCCATTATATTAACATTCTCAATTTTCATCTAAATCCTCGTTTATGCAATATTTTAATATGATATCCACTTATTTGCAATTAATCCACTTATTAGATTTCAAATTATAAATAAATTAATAAATCTTGGTTTTCACTCCTTAAATCAACCAGTCTTCATATTATAAATAAAATTAACATTTATTGCACCTTATAGAATTAACCACCTTCAAATCAAATCTAACCTAACTGCACAAATTTAGAAAATTAACTGCAATTTATTTCACATTAATCTTCATAAATTATCAATCGAAAACTAAATAAAACTGTTTATTTATTTAAAATCTTTCTATTAAATAAATTGACAATTTATGGGTATAATTAACATTGATTCCCGATTATTACGTAAATACATCACAAAACGTTAAATTTAGATTTACTACAATTGATTACCAAAATATTATTTAATGCAATCAATTATGCCCTTTATAATTTTTTATACATTCATTAATTGTCAATTACCATTCAAATAAATCCATTCATTTATTTCCTTCCAATTTATCAATATAAATGATTTGATTTCATTGCCAAATATATACATAAATTACTATTAAATGTCCTCAATAAATTTTATTTACTTGGTTTCAAACTTTTTATTACATCAATTACTGCCTTATAAAATAAACTTACGTTTCTATTAAATTTGCATACACACTTCCGTTACTACTCTTATTTCCATTAAAATAATATTTATTATCAACCACAACATTAAAATTTACTTATCAACCTGCATCATCCTTATTACATTAATTTACGATTTATCCCATTTTAATTAATGCGCACATTAATTGATTCATATATTCAATTTATTTCCAAATATTCCTATTTACAATCAGTTATAACCTAAACAGTCGTTCCAATCAAATTGAATCACATTATATTGGTTATTCATCAACTGCCATTACATTAATACCTTAATATATGTACAGTTACTATTAATCAACGTACTATTCCATTGGTAAATTTAATGCCTACTTTTATTTACTTATATTTTAATTTTATACCCAAATGCAACAAATTTACGCTTTCCATTATTATATAAATTTGAATTCCCTTCTAGTTAATATTTTTATTTGGTAAATCACTAATTCAACATTCCCATTTGTTTCTTATATTAAAATTAAAAACATGTATGTCAATTTACACTATTTCAATTAATTGCAATATAAATTTTAATTACCATTGATACATCTAATTTCTACATTCGCTCCCATATAAATTTATAAGATTTTTATTTCTTTCTAAATTTAAATTAAAATCTTATTAATTTAATTCATTTTAAACATCGAATTTTATGGGTCGTTACAATAAACTTATTAGTTTTATCTCAAGATACTTTTCAAACATTATTAATAAATCAATAATCGTTTACTTTAAATATGTTTTATTGAATTAATAATTTCTCACGATATGTAGAACACTAATAAACCATGTTGTACATAAATAGATAATATTTTAAACATTTTAAAGTATTTAGAAAAGAAAAAATGACCAAAATATCCTTTATATAATACATTATCAAAATGCTTTTATAACTCGATGTCTTAATAGGTTTATCCTCGTTCTTGCAGACTCTGGCCATGCATTGATCAGGCGCAAGGCAATAATTCTCCAATTACTTAGTAGACCTGTTTCAATACCCAGTGAAAAATACTTGAAAAACTTTCAAAACCGGTATGGAAAGTACAATCCAAACGAATCACCTGAATCGCAGATACACAATGGTTATGCCTGGATCCTCCAGGAAGCATCCGTACCTTTAAGCAATCACTACCTTGCGAATTACGCCATGATAACCAAAACCCGTGGACCGTAGGATACACAATGGTTACACCTGGATCCCCCAAGAAACATCCATACCCTTAAAGCAATCTTTGCCTTGCGGATTACACCACGGCAATAAAACCGGTAGACCGTAGGATACACAATGACTATGTCTGGATTCCCCAGGAAGCATATGTACCCATTAAGCAATCTCTGTCTTGCGGATTACGCTACCCAAAAAAAGACCATGGGTTACGCTATAGTAGGACACTCAAGTATCACATTCGGAAAACCAAAATCAGAGAGAATAATATCAATAGAATGAATCCATAATGTGGCCACAAAGCGGATATCAAGCAGAAGGCACTTTCCATATCTTTACTTCGAAAATATGTATCATATAGTACCTTTTCAAATCAATTTCAAATATCATACTTATATAAAGTCCATTACATATAAGATTCCATTTTCAAATCGAATACTTTCCAAAATCAATAGTATCAAATCACACTTATATAGACTTCAATCATATAATATTTTTCTTTCAAATTGAGTACCTTTCCAAATCAATAGTTTTCAAATCTATTTCATACTTAATATTTGTTTCACAGAATTTCTCCTTTTGATATAAACATTAATATATCCATTCTAATAACATTGCTTGTATTTCTCTTTCATTTAAATTACATTCATTTCACATGTAATATTTCTCATTTAATACTACATTTATTTGCAAATCATTTCATAAGGAATTTTCTGACGTTTATAACCAATTTATTAAACTTAATTCCTTTTTATAAGACATTGTTCGAGCTTAAAGTTATCACAACTTTATTAATAACCGTTTATTGCAACATCCTTTTATTTCATAAGAATTTACAAGTCATGGCTTTATTTGAAATTATTTCACTTTTAATTCATATTTGCTTGTTCCATTTAGTTTCACCTTTACCTTTTAATTTATTTATGACACGTCTCATAAATGTTAATTAAGTTTATAAACATATTTTTCCAATTTAATCTCATTTACAACATTTCCTTAATCAAAATTTTGGTTTAAAGATCCCAAGGCTTAAAGTTCACACTTGTATATTATTACATTACATGCTAAGAATGTATAACCTAATTCTATTCATTTACTAAACATAGATATAACAAATTAAACCTTATTTTACTTGCTTTAAAATTAAGGTTATCAATTCAACTATATAATTCAACCCACCTTCAAATTTCACTCATATATTAATTCAAAAGGTTTTGATTATCCAAATATTCCATTTTTTTAATAGTTGAAACTACATGTCAACAAATAACAAAATTCACAACAACATTTCAACTTCATAAAAAAATATCCTAATTATTCATTTTATTCTCTTTAATACACCCTTACTAAACTAGTGTTTAGTCCATTAATTCAATCAACAATAGTTAACCAATGTTTATAATTTGATTAAATACGACAAGTCAACAAAATGATAATAATTAAATATTACCATTTCATAAATCAAACACATTACAAATAACTATATTGGTCATAAAATATTATTCCTTTATATATATCATATAATATTAGGAAAAATAATTTCATTTCAAAATTTATACAAAACATTTTTATAACACTAACAAATACGTGCTCTCGTATATACATTCAGACAACTCATTCTAGGGTATTGCTACCCTATTCCTAATGAGTTAACCCCAACAGGCTAAGATATGTCTAAACCAAAGCTCTGATACCAATTATAATGACCCACCTTTTTGGATGGTTCAAATCGACAATAAACCACACATGTCGGAATCAAACCATTCAAAAGGATGGATTGTTAATGGGGTAAATATGGAAAAAAGGGAAAGAAAAAACAAAATACAAAATCTCACAGCGGAATGACAAGATATAATACTCAAATAAACAATTCATGAAGTTGTTTTACAAATAACATTTGATTACAATTTTACAAATTCAAATCAGAGTTATACATATATCATAAATAAACAAATAATGCAGCGGAACACAGAATGTAGTGGAATAATAAATAGTAATAATATATTGAACCTTCATCTTCGTCCACCAGTGAATAGTCTTCAATGCTGAAAAACTCAGGCTGACCCGAGCATAATGAAAAACAATATACTCGAGTCAGAACTAAAAATTCCTATGCTAGTCAAATCAGTCTCAAATAAAAATATGAGTGCAATGGCTTCAGAGATGTTACGGGATTTTTCATCTCCTATCAAGTATACAATCTGAGTGCCATAACTTACGAGATTTCAAATAATTCAAAATACTAATTCTAAACACTTTATTTAAAATAAATCCAAAGTTTAAATTAAAAACTTAAATTTTTTAAATAATTCAGTTCCAATAAATAATCCAAATTCAAGAAATTGTATGGGTATATATCATGTCAACCCATAATTTAAATGTCTTAATTATCCAATTCTAAGATGATTCAGAGGACCATTTAAATGATGTCAATAATATACAAGGTGATAACATGGACATATTAAAATAAATAACAACCATACATCCAACATATCAATTAATAAGCATCCATTACAACAACATCCAAATCAATCAATATATTTCAACATATAATGGTTATCAATATCGGGGTTTAACTATCAATTAAATTCTAATATAAAATTAAATGTCAATTCAGATTCAATATCAATTCAAATGTCAAGTTAAATTAACAAATCGCAATAAAATATTTATATATCACATCATATATTTTATTTAACTTGCAATGGAATTTTTAGTATTGCGTGAGTGGGTTTAATCACTCACCTTTGATTTATAGCCAATTGAAAATCCAATAAAAGCCCAAAATTTCAATGGTCTTCAAATGCAACCATACTAGTTTCATGTTGTTCGGAATTTTGATACGAACCCAAAGGAAGAAACCATGCATTAATCGGGGTTCATATGCGGAAGGTATCCAAGTTATAAGAATATATTGGAAATGAAATAGAAAACCATGTACACATATTTTAATAATAAAATAAAACACGTTAGTTACTTACGTTAAGAATTTTGAAGCCTGCTCATGTCTCTACATTTTGGAGAATCAACAAAAAAAGGACACGATGGCTCACACATGGAGGAAGGAGGCTTCAGAAAATGGATTTGTAATCAAGTGGAAAAGATTGGTTTCATGAAAATAAGTTGCTCACATTTGTTTGTTTCTTTTTAGAAGAGAAAGAATACTTGAGGCAAATGAAATAATGAAAGTACATTTTGGAAATGGAAAGTTAGAGGAAGAGAATTATGAAATAGGAAACGAATAAGGAAAAGCACGTTTGGAAATTGGAATATGAAAGGGAAAGATATAAGAAGTTGTAAATTTGTAAAATAAAAAGAGCCTAACATGCAAAGTAATTAACGAAAGGTAAAAGCACACGTTGGAATTTGATAAGACAAGTTTAAATGGTAAGCAAATATTTTGGTATAAAATTTCAAAACATGTGCTAGCTCAATTAATTTCATCAACACGCATGAAACATTTCAAGGCAAGGCTCGCGTGTAAACAAGTAAAACTTATTGGATGGCCAAAAGAGGCATGTATTTAATGAATGAAAGTAGTAATAAAATAAAATAAATGAAAGCGACTATTTAAAGTTAAGAATGTAGTCCATACATAGAAATCACAAATCTAATATACTAAAAGAACAATTCATTTTAACATATTTTATTAGCCCTAACACGCTCAAATTTGCACACATATATGTATTTTTATTTAGTAAACTCTAACGACCCTGGCATGACCTTCGAAAATCGGCACCGAATACATCACCTATATTCAAATACTGCAGATTCAAACGACGAATCTGGTTCGCCAAAGCATATAACACGTTAAGTATAACAACATAGTAGAAGAAATGAATAATATCATTGATGCAACAATGAATACAATATCTAATACAATATGATACAACAATATTAGAGACAAATATACAACAAAGGAATATGCTAACAACGGAAGAGATAACTCAAATATGATCTTCGATGAAGAGTGAATCCAGAATCTACAACCCAAACCAAAAGCTCATTCTAAAAGCTACAAGGACTCCAATACAATAATCTCGAACCACCATTAATGCAGTACTGATGCAAACTCCATCCCAATGCGATTTCCAATATCCAGCATTGAATGCTATCGAATCTACACCTACTATTCGACTATCTGAAAAACCCAACTCTAGACTACCCGTGTGGAAAATTGTGGGCACCCAGAGTTTAGGAAGGGAACAATAAACTCCAAGTCAGCCATGAGACTGGTATGAGCAAACAAAAACAATTTATCTTTAAAACAAACAACAAAAGAATTTAAAACATTGAAATCTGCAATGCTTTTTTTGAAAAATGAAACTACCATAAGGCCTCCCGCCACAAACACCTTGCAAATGCAAAATTGGAGGAGATTTCTCCTTATGATAGTAAAAAATGCTTGATACACGAAAACCATTTTGATATTATTATTTGTGCATAATGGAAAACATTTTGAAAGTATAATATTAATCTTAGCCAGCATACGACATTTCGTCGTATGCCTACTATAGCTACCATGTTCAATAGCAGGTTACCGCCACATTCCAACAAATGGTCAGGCCAAGGAACTTCCCATTGCCACATGGGTATGCCACTGGAGGGACACCCCGAGAACTTACCTAGCTCTCTGCCAACACAAGGCCGGTTTACTCCCTTCCTGGGAGTAAAACCTAAGATATGCCACCCCCGGTCTTTTGCGACCTTTATCCGAGGATCCTTAACCACAAAGCAAGATCACATAGTAATAAATTTACATTGTCCGTATGAGTTAAGTATCTGGGCTCCATACCATGATACTACCCTTTTCCAAAAGGAATGGACATACCTTAGGGGCGCGACCCCTACAACCTTGCCGCATCTTTCCTGTTTCGACCATTTCTGGGGTGCGAGGTCCTGATGCAATCTCGTCCACAAAGCTATGCTTTTTCACAAAGCCATGCTTCGATCAACAAATGATCAGTAGCACTTCGTATGCCATATTACTAAATTGGGAATGTATCACTAGTAACCATCAACTACATAACCTTTGAGCTTGTACATCTCAGAGAAGGGTTTTAAGCTAAAAGAATAAATCTCCGCCACCAAACAGAAATGTATTTGATAGAAACCAGCTTTACATCTCAAAGTGTAACGTCAAACACACATCCATACAAGTATGTTCCGGGTTCGAACAGAACCGAAGGTACTTCCAAAGAAGCCCTTGCAATCCGGGTATTCACAATCCCGATCGGACTCCCAATCACATATGGAGATCTCTATACCGGCGCGACTCAGTGCAAAGACAATCGACGGGTTATCCTTTCATTCTCGAAAATACCCGGTCTTCACCACCTATCTTCAAATGCTATCCATGACGAATATCATTATTCAGAATGGGTGATATGACACAAGGTCCTATCCCGGCTAATGTAACGACCCAAAATTTTCGATCCTGAAAATTCCTGATAGTTAGGAAAAAGAAGAAAGAGATAAAAGAATAAGAAGAACAGAAACGCCAGCATCTCACATTCGCAGTGGATAAAATATAATAATAAATAATAACAGTTTACAAAAGAATTTTGTATCTGTCAAAATACCTTTACAATACATCAGAGTTACACATATATAAAGACACTGGACATACATAATCATCCTATCCCAGATATACAACAATATAATACAGCAGAGACACTCCATACGTACTTGCCATCCAGTTCGCCTCCTGAGCTCCAGAACATCCTTACCTGAAAATCTGTGGAGTAATTTAAAGATTAATTACTGTTTTTAGTTAAGAATAATTAATTTGTGTAATTAATTAAAGATAATTATTTGGATGTAATTGAAGGATAATTAATCCAGGGTGATTAATTAAGATGGATAATTAAGGGATGATTGATTGATTAATTTGAAATTAATTAATGTCAAGTGAAGGAATCTAAGTGATTGAGGGTAGTAATTTGATTAGAATTAATTAAATTAATTTTTGAAGTGATCAAGTTTGCTTATAGATGATTGAATGGTATTGGATGCCTTGAATGAGTTGATAACTCTGATATGAAATGTTTCGTAGTATCATATGTTTGGGCAGACAGGATATTGTGGTTATCTATCAATGATGAATTGTTGTGTAAAGAGGCATCCTGTATTTAAAGTTTGAAGTGTATTCCATTTGGTTAACTTGGGTTAGGATGACGTGAGACCCGAAGAGACCGGGGTCGGGTATTAGAAAATACCCGAAACCACTTTGAATTTTTATAGATTGATATGTGAAATCAATAGGCTGGAATGAAATGATTTAAGTGAGTTGGACTATTTAATCTAAATTTTAGTACTTAGAAAATTGATGTGTGAAATAAGTGATGTCTATAACAAATTGTGAATTTGTAAATTGATACGAGTTACCCCGGGTTTTATATAAGTTGTATGCTTTGTATTCCATGTTAGATGGGTTTACTCATGCTGGTTTCCAGCCTGACCCAGGTGTTACTGCTAAAACGAATAATGAGCACAATATTTAAAAACATATGAATATGGGATTTCAGTTAAGTCACAATTTAAAACCAAAAACCTTTCTTTAAATGGTTTAAACAAATTACCATTTATAAACCTTTAAACAAAAAGATTCACTTCACAAAGTTCACCAATATTTCACAAGGATTCATTCGCAGCTTTTCAAAACAACTTCCTTTTCAAATTGGGTTATCTCATCCAATTATTAACCCAAAGACTAAATTTATAGCTTTCAAAACTATTTCCAAAGATCCATTCATAATTTTCAAAATAATTCCCATTTCAAATCTTTTATATATAAAAGATACACCATTTAAAATCCTCTTTGATTTCAAAACAAAGTTTAACAATCTTTCACAAAGGTTCATTTATAGCCTTTCACAAAGGTTCATTCATAACTTTCAAAACAATTCACAATTTCATTTTAAACTTGAAACTTTTCAACACAAATTGGAAATCCTTTCCTTATATGAAAGCTTTTATTATTTGAAAACAAATAGTTTTCGTTTCGAAAAATCCAATTATATTTGCATGAGTTAAAACCCTTGAGTTAAATTCAAATGCCCAAATCAATACCTTTAAGATGGTTTAACCCATATATAACTTGTATAACATTTTCAGATCATAATTTCCAAACATAGAATTCAATTTCAAATTTTGAATTCAAGTCCAAACCAAATTATTTAAATTTTAAAACCTTATTAAGTTATTCGAAATAACTTTTATCTTTGAAATCCCTTTTTAAAAGCTTTTTATACTTAACCCAAATACAATCTATATACATATATTATTTGAAAACATACTTTTACTAATTTAAAATATAGAGTTTTAAATCCAATTTATATTTTAAACTTAAGATATTAAACTTATTAATAAATACTTATTTTAAAATTTTCATTTTAAACTTAAGTAATCAAACTTATTATATTTTTGTTTCAATTATAAAGTTTTCTTTAAGTCCAATTAAATTTCAATATATTAACATTTGAATTTCAAGTTCAAATTCAGATTATAATTTACTTATATAAACACAGAACAACCACATATCTTTATAAAATTTAGAAAAAATCAAATTAACTCACCATTAATTCACAATTAAATTCAAAAATTTATATTAATTATAAATTCAAATTTGACTTAAAAATCAGGATCGTTACATAAATAGCAAATAAAATTAAACACTACAATTAACATAATGAGGACCGCCACCCCACACATTGAAAGATGAACTGAGACTCCAAAGTCAAATTTGAAACGGAATAAATCTGCTATGTTAATATGCTAACTATTCCAAATCAAAAATTTAACCAAACCTTCAAGTTTTTTTCTTACCATTTATTTATTGTTATTTTTTTTATAAATTAAATTCAAATCAAGTTTGAGTATTTAAATAAATCAAATATTCCAACTAGAAACATACAACAAAATTCTATTCTTTGTTTTAATGAAATTAAATTAATATTCATAGATGAAATACTCACTTTATTTGATATAAGAATATTCTTTTCAAGAAACCATCCTTTTCGTTTATTTTTATTGAAACATATCTCTTTTTATTACACATTAATTTACAATTAACACCTCCCCCTTTAAAACCAACTTATATTTAAAGATTATCCCATTAAAGAGTCATAGAACTGGAAAAGTACAATCTGTAAGTCCAGCGTGGGGCGCGGAAGGTTTTGATCCTTTTGTTCCAGGCGGAATCACCTCTCATCATATTGCAGCAGGTACACTGGGCATATTGGTAGGCCTATTCCATCTTAGTGTCCGTCCGCCTCAACGTCTCTACAGAGGATTACGTATGGGCAATATTGAAACTGTACTTTCTAGTAGTATCGCTGCTGTTTTTTTGCAGCTTTTGTTGTTGCTGGAACTATGTGGTATGGTTCAGCAACAACCCAATCAGGTTATTTGGTCCCACTCGTTATCAATGGGATCGGGGATACTTCCAGCAAGAGATATATCGAAGAGTTGGTGCCGGACTAGCTGAAAATCTAAGTTTATCGAAAGCTTGGTCTAAAATTCCTGAAAAAATAGCTTTTTATGATTACATTGGTAATAATCCGGAAAAAGGGGGATTATTCAGTGCGGGCTCAATGGATAGCGGGGATGGAATAGCTATTGGATGGTTAGGACATCCCGTTTTTAGAGATAAAGAAGGGCGCGAGCATTTTGTACGTCGTATGCCTACTTTTTTTGAAACATTCCCGGTAGTTTTAGTAGATGGAGATGGAATTGTTCGGGCAGATGTTCCTTTTCGAAGGGCAGAATCAAAGTATAGTGTCGAACAAGTAGGTGTAACTGTTGAGTTCTATGGTGGCAAACTCAATGGAGTCAATTATAGCGATCCTGCTACTGTGAAAAAATATGCTAAGCGTGCACAATTAGGCGAAAATTTTGAATTAGACCGGGCTACTTTAAAATCTGATGGTGTTTTTCGTAGTAGTCCAAGGGGTTGGATCACTTTTAGGCATGCTTCGTTTGCTTTGCTTTTCTTCATGTAGCATTCAGACCGAATGACACTATGAAATTACGTCGATACTTCCACATATTACGGGTAAAGTAGGAGACATCTCTATTTTTCCCCGGAGGATTTTTAGAATTACCACTGCTTGACTTTCAATTCGCCTCTGACCATCAAATTAAATGTGAATAACCCGTCCTTCTCTCTTTGAAACACGGGGCGCTTCCGGTTCTGTGCGTGCTTCAAACAATTTTGTCTTCTCCATATTACCATATCTCTAGAGTCAATAATTTTCTATGAGGAACTACTGAACTCAATCACTTGCTGCCGTTACTCGATTTTTTTCTTTATATCTATTGTTTTTTCTGTTCTGGCTCGGCTAGGTGGGATAGCCGAGCCATGCTTCTTTATTTTATGAAAGATAACAAGTCAATCCAAACAAATAAATAAAAAATTTAATTCCACAATAAAGAAAAAGTAGAGAGAGGGATTCGAACCCTCGATAGTATCAAAACTATACTGGTTTTCAAGACCGGAGCTATCAACCACTCAGCCACCTCTCCCAGAGGTAATCTCCATTTTATTCCTACAAATAGAACATGACCATATGAGATGATACACTAACTAATACTTCATATAACTACATCATTTCTTTATCAATTAATTTCATATTTTCATTATATTTGTAACAAATTTAAGTGCTCACAATCTAAACGTAATGTTTCTCATTGAAATTCTCATTATATATTTAACAACAAACATATGTTGCATGTATCATTAATTAATTACCATTTACTTCTATCTCTTCTTAATGGAAAGATATTACTATTAATTACAATGATTAAATCTCAAAACATACCCTAATATATGGAAGATAATTAATCCAATTGTTTCCTTTGAAATCCAATTTTCTATGTTAAACCTAATATATATACATACTAATTTAATTCCAACATTTAATTACAACTGTAATAAACCCTGATCATTATATATTTCAATTCCAAACAAATCCTTTTATTTTAATTTGCATTCTTATTATCAAGTCAACTATTCCCTTATGCAATTGATTAACATAAGTTCTACACTAACTATTCAACAGTTAATGTTTCTTCTTATATTATTTGTAATATTTCAATTACATTAATTCTCCATTAATTACCAAATAAATTTCTATTGGATTTAATAATAAGAAAATAAATAAAACAATGGTTATATGTTAATAATCCATATCTATTAACTTATTGTTTACAAACAAAGGTTAATAAATTTACGTACAAATAATTGTCATACTCCATATTAAAACCAATTGAAACTAATAACATAAGATTACATCAATTTATACATCATTTATTCTATTCCTTATTAACCTTTATTATTTAAATTGACTGAAATTACGTTAACATAGTATAGTAGTCATTTACATTCAATCAATGTTAGCAAATTATTTGTTTTATCTCATTAGAATTAGTTGTTTTAAGATTTATCTTAAAGTCAAAATTTCTAATATAATAAGATTCGATTTAATAAATCATAAATTTTAGTTTCTACAAATATTAAAGCCCAAAACCTTATTAATTTAATATTTTTAATTATCAAAAAAGGGTTGTTACATCATGAGTAGGGTATCTCACTTTGTGCGGTCTAAGCTGTCTAGAAGCATAGGTAATATAACCTTTCGATTCTGCATTAGCACAGCAAAACGCAGTACCACATGCATTGATGTAAACTACCAATCCGTGATTCCCATCTGGAACTACTAACATGGGCGCATTGGTTAACAAATGCTTCAACTTAAGGAATACCTCCTCACATTTGTCAGACCAAACAAACTTCACGTCCTTCCTGTTTAACAAGGTCAAGGTTGCTACTATCCGTGAGAAATCCTTAATGAACCATCGGTAATATTATGCAAGACCAAGAAAACTTCTAATCTCACTTACTATCTCTGGTCTCTTCTAATTATTAATAGCTTCGATCTTATCTGGATCAACTGCTAAACCTTCCTTGGAAACTACATGACAAAGGAACTTCACTTCCTTCTTCTAGAAATGGCACTTTGAGAACTTCGCTTTCAGTTGATGTTGCCTTAGCATCTTTAACACTATTCTAAAATGATCTGAATGATCCTTCTCGTTCTTAGAATATACCAAAATGTCATCAATAAAAACCAACACGAACCTATCAAGTGCTCTCAGAAAACCCAGTTAATTAATCCATGAAGAACGCTGGCACATTAGTAAGCCCGAATGGTATAACTAACCATTTGTAAGACCCATATCTGGTCCTAAACGCCGGCAGAGGAATACTATCCTCTGCCACTCTTAGCTGATGGAAACCTATGGCCAAATTCAGTTGGGTAAACACTCTTGCTCCACTCAACTGATCGAATAGGTCGTCGATTCTTGGCAAAGGTTACCTATACTTGATCATCATTTCGTTCAACATATGATAGTCGATACACATCTTTAACGACCCATCTGGCTTCTTCACGAATACGAATCCATTCCCCTAGGGAACTGCTTGGCCTGATGGAATTCTTTCCTTCCAATTCCACTAGCTAATCTTCAATTCCTTTTTCTTGGTCGGTGACATCTTGCTAGGTGGTCTACTTACGGGTTCAACTCCCGTTACAAGATCTATCCGAAACTCAATTTCCTTTTTCGACGGCAAGCCCGAAACTGGTTCAGACACATCTGCAAATTCTCTTGCAAAATAAATCTACTTCAACTCTACTTCCTTTTCCATAGCACCCAATAACGCATAAGCATTTTCGTCCGAACTCCTTACTGAGTAAATAACTAGGTTACAGCTATTAGGGTGCTTCAATGATATTTCTCCCTCTTTGCAAAATATCCTAGCATCATATCTATCTAACCAATCCATACCCAATATGTTCCTGAAATCCACAAAATCAAAAACATATATATTGCACGCGAACATATGACCCAACAAATCAAGTTCTAACTGGTCATATCTTATTCATAGGGTTGCATACACCCCTATAGGATTCGCAACGCAACCCTTAAAGGAGTAATAAGGTATAAAGGTTGACTGGTCATATCCATAACGAGATAGCTCATCAAACTCTGTAGCATACTCAATCACCAATTTATCCCCTTGGACTAAATCTACAAACATCCTTAGCAACATTGACTTGGCAACCTCAGATAGAAATCTTTCTTCGAACCTCCTTCGAAATTCAACTCAAGTCAGATCTTCCTCTGGCTCTCCTACGATAACTCCATTCCACCAAAACAACACCGCTCCATGCAATTTCCTTAAAGCAAGTCTTCTCTTCGACATATCTGTCAATCCGAGTTCTACAAATATCATTTCACAATGTCATAGCCAGTTCTCCACTTCTACTGCATCCTCGGTTCCCAGAAAAGGCTTCCCTTTCGGACTTGCATAATCCCTGCTCAGCTTGGCATAGTTATTGCCAATTGGGGCCAACGGATTAGCTCCTCCAACATTTCCTACAACCACTTCCATAGCTACTCCAGGTTGCATCATATTCGTAAAGAACCGATACATTATCCCTATATCAACTGGCGGGATCTTAGCACCAACATTAGTATTTGCATCTAGGTTTGCATTTGCTCGTCGATCCTGGTTGCTTCTAGTATTGGGTCAAACATTTCCACTTGTTGCGGTGCATCTTCCACCTTGATTCACTCTTCTGTTTCCCGCCTCCATATCTTTCTTCCCTACTACCAAAAATCCAACCTTGGTAAGATATAGAAGAACGGTCTAAGAGAGTGGGGAATACATACTTAGGTGTTTATAGCAAAGTGCACATACATTACTATAAACCTTACCCAAGCCCACCTATATTTTAGGTTCATTAGATTATGTATAAAAATATTTTAAGGTTTAAATTCCTTTTAACTACATAAACCATGCTTTGATACCAACTTGTATCATCCTACTTTCGAAGGCCCAAAACTAACAGTTACTAATGTTGTAGTCACCCGTAATTGTAATTTCTTTGTGGCCGAATGCAGCACAGTTAGTATGGATACACAGGAACAAAAGAGTATGAAAGAATTTTAAACTTCCAATAAACAGAATTCCCCAATAAACTTCCAACCACGTTCAGATCACATATACATGTACAAAATACGATAAGAGCGACATATGAAGATGTTCCCTTACGATGATTAGAGTACTAATAGATATGAACTTTACAGTTCTTAGTACATCACAATGGAAAACAAAAAATAGCTCCCATATAGCTAACACTGCCTCCTGCACGTTTTTGGAAGCTTATTCGTCCAAAAACTTGAAAGTCTCCCACTCTCAGACTACTCAAATTAATTTTGAGTACTCGAGAGTTTGTGGAGAAACACAAACTTCAAATCGGATAATTAGTTCGGTATGAATAATCCTCTATCATCTCTTATCATAAATATATAGCCAGTGAGACCACGCCGCTTAGTGGAATGGGATTTCCCCTCAATGGTATTTAAAACAAAACATGCAAATCATTTACTATATCCCTGCACCCAAAATGAATGGTCTTAACATAATATGAAACAAAACCATATATCATATACATTGGATATCCCATCCACCCAATTATTTGATATCCCACCTAAAAGTAATATATTAGATTTCCCATCTAAGATCAATTTATTAGAGTTCCTCTCTAAAAACTTTAAAATGACTAACCATCAAAATTTAATAGGACTATCCATCCCAAATTCATTTAAAATAAATGTTGATTATCCATCATACATTATTTTATAAAAGTTGGTGTGGGCTATCCATCGCACACTCCATAGTTTTCCTAGGAGGACTATGAACCCTTGGGTGCCAAATCTTGAGGCTTACCACCTCTAGCAAAACATTATTTACTATAGAAATTTGATGTGGGCTATCCACCACACATTCCATGGTTTTCCTACGTTAAGCAAGAACCCAACCCTTGGCCATTAAAATATCACGATCCCCATGATTATGTATAAAAATTCATGATCCCCATAATTATTTATTTTCCTCGGGTATGTCACATGTATAACATATTACCATTGGTAGCCTCAATTAGGTTAAATTAAATAAAAATACATTGATAGCCCCAATGTTTATTTTCGAAAGCATATTTCTGTTTGTAACTCTAAACTATGTATCGAAAACATTAAACCCATCCCAGTGGCCCCAAGGTTAAATAACATCCAATTTATATAAGGACTCCCTTACATTTTCAAACAAAGATAAGTATTTTTTGCTATAACCCTTTGAAGTAACCTCTTCAAATTAGAAAATTTTACCTAAGAAAAAATAGCTAAAACAACCTTTAAATCCCTTCGAATGAAGCCCTATTTGAAAGCTGATAAACATCAAAAGTTAGCCCCTTCGGAAGCCTTCCATTTGAAAGCATCATAAAATCATCGACCTTGTCGGAAGGTTTCTTTTTGACCTAGTCGAAAGGTTCCACCTTTCGACTTTGTCGAAAGCCTAGGGTATCCCCCTTATAAAACCATTTATAAACTTTTCAAAAGCAATGAAACTCAAAACCTTTTAAAATCATTAAAACTCAAAATCTTTCAAATCATTGAAGGTAACCCCTTCGAAACCTTTTGAAACCAAAGCCTTTTTGTAACGAGTGCGGATTTTGCCCGCTCGAAAATCGACATCCATACTTCATATCGTATTCAAATGCCATAGATTCGACCGTTCAAATCTGATTCGCCGGAGCTTATAACAACAATAAGTAAACAACACAGCGGAATAAACAAAATAATACATTGATATACAATACTGATACAACATCTGGTACAAAAGAATGGTACAATGAATATCAATATACATCAGAGATACAAGAAACCAGCAACGGATAATCTCTATCTTCAAGCACCAATCCAGAAATAGCTCGAACTCCCAAAGATAAGCGAGTGCAGTCCATATCCAAAGACTGAACTAGCTCCATATAACCTACTAATCTGACTATCTGAAAAAAACAACTCTAGATTGCTCATGTAGAAAAATTTTAAGCACCCAGAGTTTAGAAAAGAAACAATAAACTCTGGATCAGTCATGGGACTGGTGTGAGCAACAAAACAGTTTTATCTTTAAAAACAAGCAACGAAATATTTTAAAACCAATTCGCAATGCTTTTTAGAAATGAGACTACCATAAGGCCTCCCGCACACACACACAATGCAAACGCAGAATCAGAGGAGATTTCTCCTTATGATAGTCAAAGATGCTTGATACACATTAAAAAGAAACATTTGATATTATTACTAGTGCATAGTGTAGTAAAAAATATATTTCGAAAGTAAAGATATAAATCTTAGCCAGCATAGACATTTCGCACTTATGCCTACTATAGCTACCATGTTCAATAGCAGGTTACCACCACATTCCATGGCAGGTTATACAACTAAAACCGTACAAGGTACATATTTGAAGAATGGATTTTCAACAAATGGTCAGGCCAAGGAACTTCCCATCGCCACATGGAAACGCCTCTGGAAGGACGCCCCGAGAACCCAACTGGATCTCTGCCAAACAAGGCCGGCTACCCCCCTTCCCGGGGAATATACAAAACCTCAGATATGCCACCCCCGGTCCTTTAGGACCTTTATACGAGGCGCCTCTAAACCAACAACCACACAGAAATAAATATAGTGTGTCCACATGAGTAAGTATCTGGGCTCCATACCATGACACTACCCTTTTCCAGAAGGAATGGTCATACCCTAGGGAAGCTATCCCTGAAAACCTTGCCGCACAATTCCTGTTTCGACCAATACCGGTTTGTGAGGCTCGACGAAGTCTCGTCCACAAAGCCACGCTTTGGTACAAAGCCATGCTTTGGGTCCACAAATGATCAAAGTAATGATCACAAAGATAAATGATCAAACAAATGATCATATCACAAATGATCAAACGATGATCATTTCACAGCAACACTCAGCATGTCACATTACCAAATTGGGAATATATCGCTGATAACCATCAACTACATAACCTCTGAGCTCGTACGTCTCAGAGAAGGGTGTTAAGCTAAGAGAATAAATTCTCCGCCACCAACAGAAATATATTTGAAAGAAATCAGCTTTATATCTCAAATTGTAATATCAGACATAACAATCCATACAAGTCTGTCCTAGATTTAGAACAGAACCGAAGGCACTTCCAATGAAGCCCTTGCAATCCGGGTATTCACAATCCCGATTGGACTTCCCATCACCTAGGGAGTCTCTATACCGTTGCAACTCAGTGCAGAGACAATCGATAGGTCATACTATCGTTCTTGCAAATACCCGGTCTTCACCACCGGTCTTCAAATGCTATCCATAACGACGTATCACATATTCGGAATGGGTTATACGACCCAAAGGTCCTTTCCCGGCTAACCCGAATAGTAAGCGCAACATTTAAAACATATGGATAAGGAATTTCAATTAAGTCACAACTTAATAATCGAAAACTTTTCTTTCAAATGGTTTAAACAAATTACCATTTCAAATCTTTTAAACAAAAAGATTTATTTCACAAAGTTCACCCAGTTTCACAAAGATCCATTTATGGATTTCAAAACAATTTCCATTTCAATTGGATTAACTCGTTAAATCTTTAAATCAAAGATTTAACTCATAGCTTTCAAAATCATTTCCAAAGATTCATTCATAGCCTTTCAAAAACAATTTCAATTCAAGTTGGATTAACTCATTCGGTCTTTGAATCAAAGATTTATTTCATAGCTTTCAAATCGTTCCTAAATATTCACAAAAAAATTTGTTTCCAAATATTCATCTATAACTTGGAGACTATTTCAGTTTACTTGTAATCCCTTTAATACAATTTGAAATTCATTTCTCCTATGAAAGCTTTTTATCATTTAGAAACAACGGTGTTGTTTCGGAAAAACCCCTATTTCATTTATACAAGTTACAATCTTTGGGTTAATTCAAATTCCCAAAAACAACACTTTAAAAATGGTTTAAAAACCCATATAGACTTGTATACTGTTTAATATCATAAATATTGAATACAGAATTCAATTTCAGATATTGAATTCCAATTTTAATCAAATTATTCAAATTTCAAACTTAATCAAGTTGTTCCAAATTACTTTCATCTTTGAAATTCCATTTCAAAAGCTTTTCACTTTAATCTCAATCCATTTCCAAAACATTTGAATTCAAATATTCAATTTTATAAATCATTTCAAAATCTGTGACTTAATCGATTTCCTCGTGAAATCCATATTTGTGTGTGTATAAGTGTGGTCCAGGGGTTTAACACAATAGTGCAACATCATTCAATCATCACAGATCAAACACAGAATATATTTGATAAGCGATATAACTATAACGCTCATCGTCCATTCACAGATAATATACAAATATAAATAAATGAATGAATCATACACAGCTCAATCCACAGAACAAAATATCACAAATCAGATAGGACAATCAATTCAATGCATTTTATACAATACAATCATTCATAAGTAAGATCAACCATTCAATAATCATTTGAAAGTAGGATTAATTAATGATTTAATCCTAATTAATTCAATTTATTTCCAATTTAATTAATAACTTATGAATTTATTATCCAATTCTGATTCATTAATTCTAAATCATTTGATATAAACTAATTTATCAAACACTTTAATTAAATAAATGATTCTTAATTAATCACATTAATTAAATTAACCTTAAGTTAATTACCAAATCATTTAACCTTAATTTAATTTCATTAAATAACTATCTTTAAGTAATTTATTACCTTTATAAATAAATCAACTTTTTATTACATTAAATGTAATTATATCTTGATCACTTGATTAATTAACTTTAATCATTATTTATAGAAATTGACTAACCATTAATGATCCATTAATTAATCCTAATTATTTAAATCAATTAGGTGTTAATTACAACTTAATTGGTTTTTAATTAAAATTAATAAATTTCTAATCATAAATTATCCATTTTCATTTCAAATTGAAATTCCTTTAACACAAATTGGAAATCTATGATTCTTAATTAATCACTTAAACGTTTTTAATTCAAACTCTAATTAATATTTTAAAGTAATCCGTCTTAATTACTTTCCAAAATAAGTAATCAATATTAATTAGTCATCTTAATTGGTTACAACAATTGATTTACTTTAAATTAATTACAAGATTAATTAATTCTAAATTAATAAACATCCCTTAATAACTTAATTAATTCAAATCATAAATTAATTAACTTATTAATTTAACCATTTAATTACCTTAAAAATTAGATGGATTATAAATCGTTAAACCTTAATTATCTTTAAGATAAAACATCGTTTTAGTAATGATTTAATTATCATACTCAAATACATTTAAAAACCATTTTGTTTCAAATTCACTTTTAAATTCTATTTCATTATTAAAAGAATTTGAAATAACTACAAATTTAACTTTACAATTTTAACCAAGTTAAAACTCTTTTAAAATCAAATGTTATAAAACATTTACCTTTATACAGAAATTTGTACTACAGTTTAAATCAATCATTTAAATTCAAATTTTTAAATTAATACTTTAACCCTTTTTTTTAAAGTAGTTCAAATAATTAAATTTTTTATAAAACATTCTTTAATTCAACTAGGATACAAAAATAAATTTGGATCCATCTTTCAAATTCTAGTTTTAAACTTTATACTAAAACCTGGTTTCAAACCTTCAAAATCTGTTTAAATTCAAACAGACAAGTTTAATTAAAAACCTGTAACTTTTTCAAATGACCCGAGGCAATCAAATTTTGCTTCGAGTCCATCCCCTACCTGCTTCGAGCAAAACGCAGGAATCACTCGAGATAAACTCGCGTGCAACCCTGTTCCACCCAGGCCTATCAAAATGCCCAAACCACCAAATACGGTGCTCGTGCACGACGCCTATGACCATCTCTGGTCGCCCCCCTACCCTCAAACAAGTCGACGGTCTTCCAAGCAACTCACCACGATCATCAGATCGTGTTCATCGACTCAAAATCAGATTCGAGCATAAAAATCAAAACTTAGAACATTGAACCCCTTCCCATTGCCAAACCTGGCAACGCCACATGCTCGACGTCCCGACCACCTGAATTCGCGCAACCTCGGCCACGCACACGTCAACCCTTCCTCCACCATTACCCCAAACCACGTTGAACTCGATCACCCCTAGACCGAGAACGAATCAAAATATTTACCCTCGACCAAACTAGGGTTACGAACTAGAACCCATCACCGTTGCCACCGCGTTCACTTGCATCCCCAACCAATATTTTTCCTAGGGCCACTGATCACTCCTCCACCTCCAGGAGGAAGCTCGACCACCACGACTCCGTAGATCATCAGAGTTCGGCCAAAACTCAAATTCCAGGCAATCCCCAAATTCACATCCAATACCTCACTTTAAATCGTGATTTTGATTTCAAAAATCATAACTTTCCAGGCCAAATAAATTTATGTATTTGAATCAGAGAATTGTATAAATTGATTTTAACATGTTTATAAAAGTTTACTGTAAATATGGATTTCCAGGCACTATATAAATATATTCATGTTTAAAACTAATTTTGGATCCTAGTTCATGCTTAAACAAACTGAATTGGCATGAAAACTAATGCCTATCAGAGATCAGAGGTGAAGAAAGTGCAATTTGAATTTGATTTAGACTTTACAACTTAAAGCAGAGAAGAACAACATATAAAATCATCCAAACATCCATATGTATACACAGAGAAATACATATGTAACAATATACATAATCCAGATTTTAACCCTATCATCAGTTTCATATGCTTAAGCTTTTAAAAAAGGTGTTACTCACCTGATTTCCAGGAAATGAACAGGTTTCTACAATTTGGAAACAGATTTGCATTTTCAAGCTAAAGCTTTAAATTTGATCCTCTGGTTTGAATTTATTTGAGTTGTTGTTGAAATTTGTTTAAGTTTAAGATGATGTTTTGTTTCACATTTTTTTTTGTTTCTCAGTTTTGAAATGAACGAATATTAAATGGGAGATTGATGTATATAAATGAGTTACAGGTGATGTATGGTTTGAACAATACAAAGCATGGCTGAAGATGCTTGCACAGGTGATATAAAATTAGTACGAAAGGATAATATATTGTCTAGTACTAAGCATGGCTGAAGATGCTTGCATTAATTACTTACAACTTTATGCAGGCTATATTTTATTTCTTCATTTGACAAAGGTACATGACTATATGTTTTGTTTGCTTTGACTATGCTAATTTGATTTCGGCTGGAGATATTAGTGGCTTGCAGATTTGTTTATTAACTTGTATTTATATTATGAATTTATATTTCTTTTTGCTTTGTTTTATCACTTTTTATTTAAAACTTTGTTTTTTCATCTCTTTTGTTCCATTGTCTTATTTTTATTCCTCATTTATTATTTATTTTACTTTAATATTTATTGTTTTATATTAAATTTAATAAATTTAAATTATTATTAACCATAAATTGTAATACTTATTATTATCAATTATTATTAAACCATTTATTTAAGATTTTATTTCAAATCCAATTTAAATATATATATATATATATATATATATATATATATATATATTCACATATATATTCACATATATACAAATTGTCAAATCCATATGACTTTATATATTTTCTAGTCGAATCGGGGAAACTCGCTTCCATTTAATCAATTTCACAATTTTTAATTCAAAAATTCATTTAAATTATAAATTTAAATTCATAAAAATCCTGGGTCGTTACACTTTTGAAACCAATACCTTTCAAAACCTTTCAAAAAAAGTGAAGTGTTGGTGTTGGAACCAACCCATCAAAATCAATGGAGAGAGGCAGCAACTTTTATAAAATAATAGATAACCTTTGACTCCATCTGGGTTGAAAGGTTTGGAGGCGGCAACTGTAACAACCCTAGATTTTTTTGCATATAATTTAAATTTGACTTTATTTTATTTTGAAATTATTTTAAACTTTTTTTATTTCAAATATTTCATTTTTAAATTTAAATTTTGATTATTATATGAATTATAAGTTTAAACTGGTATAAGTTGAATATTTTCCTGAAAAATGGATTTGTGGTCAAAACTGGTCAAACTTTGACTTTTAAATTATAAATTTAAATATTTTAATTCTTGAATTTTATCTTTTATTATGAAAATAGATACAATATCATGAATAATGCTTTTCATTTCGTTGAAATTGGATTTAAATTGTGCAAGTTATACCCTTTACAATATTGTGTGTATATAGGGTTATTTAGCAATATTCTTTGTTTTAATTTATATAAATGATATTTTTACTTGATATATCTTATTGTAATTTGCATATTTATGTCATATTATGTACATTTTGACTTTTAAATATTTTTAAAGTGATGTTTGAATTTTTACAAAGCTTATTGAATATATTTTCTATTTTTAAAGCCTAGTTTCTATTTTCTTTGCTATTTTCTTCATTTAAATTATATTTAATTAAAAAAATTTATTTATTTTTGTGAATGCATTTTATTTTATGTTTTTATCTTTATTTATAAATATTTTCCAAGCCCATAAAATTTTCCTAAAGTTTATTCTATTTATTTTCAAATTTTCTAGACTAGTTTTCATTTTTTGTGCTATTTTCTAATTCTAATCATACATAATTAATATTTTTTTATTTATATTTTTTTATTTGTTATATTTTTCAATTTTGACTGAATAATTATATATATTTTAGATATTTTTAAAATTATAAAAAGAAATAGAGAAATGTGAAAGGTTATTGGCTTTTTATTTCCTAAGACTATTTGTAATCCCACCTTTTCACATTTCATCTTTACTTTTCATTCAATTGGCCATATCTCTTCATTTTCTTCAGCCGACGACCTCTCCCTACTATTTTGCACATGAATTTTCTTCCCATTTCTGAAAAAAGTTCGGCCTCCATCATCTCCAAGAATTTTTGGTAAAATTATTTTTCTCTTTTCATTGTTTTCTTCTTGTTTGTTGATTTTTACTTGCTTTCTCACCTTCTATGCTAAGCTCCTCTCCACTCCTTCACCATGGCTGCCTCCTCCACCACCTGAACCACCCACCACCACCTCCAGCCCTCTTTCAAAGCCCATGGCCATGCACCCATGTGACCAAATCAACCAATACTTGCATAAAACTTCACCTATATGCACCATAGCCAACACCTATGTCTTCATCACCTTCAACCTTCCTTTGGCCGCCACCATCTTCACCCCCACCACCCATGGACGACCTGAAACCCTCTGCCATACCATCCTCCAGCCTAATACAGTGATGGCCGCACCATGCTAGCTTGTGGCCGAACCCATATGTTGCATAGAATCCATGGTAGTTGCCTTGTAGTGTAAGTTCCATGCACACATACATTTGCATCATTTTATCCTATGTATGGACGACCCATTTGAACCCAAACCAGATCCAAACCACTCCTTAGCCATGGGTTTCTGACCTATAGTTTAAGCATAGGTAGTAGAAAGCAATTGCAAGTGGTTTGGAGATGATTTATGCATTCATCTCTAACATTGTTTAATTGTATATTTGAGTTTGAAATTTATGTTATATAATTTTTTTTGTTTGAATGTATCCATGGCTATTAATCTTTGGCTCTCCACTCTCAAATCATATTCATGCTTTCGTGCCTTCTAAGATCTTCGTTGTGTGTAGTTGTTTGTCATCTCCAGCTACTACAAGTGAGTTATTCTCACCAGACAATTTTGTACTTATATAACTAGTAAGTCGATCACCTGTGAATCTGTAAAATGCATCACCGTATTATATCTACTATATTATGATTATATGATGTTCACCCATGCTTAAACACCTATTATATCATATGTTACCGTTATATTATGCTATTCTATTGTTTATATCAGTTTATCACACCGCAAGTTCCCTTTAGATTAGGATCACTATGGGTTGAAATGATACATACCCGAACGGACTTTAGAATAAGGGAAAATCGTTATGGGCTGAAACGATAGGCCTGAACGATTTTCAATTATTTTCATTTACTTGGGACTGTGGGTTTAAAATGATAAAACCCGGGTTTTCTTTGCAAATTACGGGTGGAAATGATATATTACCCTTATCACTTTACCTAGGCTAGAAAATTATGTACAGAGCCGTAGTTAAATTATATTTTTCTGAAAAAAAATTAAAATATGTTTGACATGTAAATATTATAATATTTTGATTTAAAACTTAATTAAAAATGATTTTTGTAGAGTATTATTGATTTTCTAAGAATTTATAAGTGAAATAAATTAACGATAAAGTTGGAAATTTGAAATATAAGTTATTTTGGAAATTTTGATTTAATTTTAAATTGAATTTAAACTAAATATGAAAATATGATAAATTTATGATATTTTGAATTTAAATGAATTTAAAATGATTTTATAATATATAAATGATTTTTGAATAAAGTTAAAATGTGAAATGAATGATTATTTAAGTTAAAATTTTGAAAATAACCAAAATGGGAATTTGTGAATTTGGCTTAAAAGTGAATTTTAAGTTAAGTAAATAAAATTAAAATTAAGTTATATTTTGAAATTTTAAGCTTAAGTGTTAAGTTGAAATTTAATTCAGTGAATTTAAAATTGAATGTTGAAATTTAATAAGTGAATTATTATTAAAACTTGATTTTTGAATGGAAATTTAACTTTACAAAATCATGAACTTGCGAAAAATTAAATGATGTTTATAAATATGAAAATGTATGATTTTATAAGTTAAAAATGTTTTAAATAAAAATATAGTTGGTTATGAAATTATATTGAATATTTGAAGTTAATTAACTACATTTTTGAAATGCTATTAATTGTAATGTAAATGATATTACAGCATTGGTAAATGTTGTAGTTGATGATAATGAACTAAAAAGCTAAATTGAATTAAAGGCTATTATAGCATTTTTTAAGTTCTATAATTATTGAATTTAACTAAGTTTATTTGAACCTATTACAGCATTTTTTAAAATGCTGTCTTTTGTTAAATTGAAATGCTTTGAATGTAACTTTCCGTAGCGTTTTCTAAATGCTGCGAAAGGTGAATTTTCACTGTTTTGATAAACTTAAGTGAATAAATGAACTTTGAAAGTTGACAATTTTGGAAATTTAAAAATTTAATTATTAAATGTAATAACTTCATTTTTGATTTAAATGAGTAATTTGATTTGAAATATAAACTATTTTGAAATGTGAATTGAAATGGTATTTTAAATTTAATAAAATGAATATGGTTTTGAAATGAATTTTTAAAGATATGATATTTTGATATATTGAAATGGTTTGGAAATGATTAGATCTTTATTTTGATATATTGATATTACAGCGCTTTGTAAGTGCTGTGGTTGATAAAAATGAACTATGTATAAATTATAACTAAGTGGTTTTACAGCACTTGGTAAGTGCTGTGATAACAGAAAGATAATTAAAATCTGAAACTAAATAAAGGGCTGCAGTAGCACTTGATAAGTGTTGCGGTAGGCTGAAATGAAAGTTTGAGGTTTTGATTTAAATAAATGAGCTCAAAATTTGTCTAAAATTTTGGGAACTAAATATTTGATTTTAAATATAATGACTTCACTTTTAAATGGTCTAAATGAATTGTTTTGATTTAAATATAAAACTATTTAAAAGGTGATTTGAAATGATAATAAATGAATGATATCTTTGAATTAAAAAGGATAACAAATGAATGATATCTTTGACTTGAAAAGGATATTTAAATGTATATATTTGGATTTGAATTCAAATAATGATTTGAAATGAATTTTGAAAGGTATGATATTTTGATATATTGAAATGGTTTGGAAATGATTAGATCTTCATTTTGACAAAGATTTGAATTTGAAATGATACTTTATTTTTGAAGTATAAACTATGATTTTTAAATTATAACTACGGGTTATAATAACGATTGGTTGTTAAAGAGACCGGGATCGGATATGGACATACTCTCTGTCGATACCGAAAACCACTTTAACAACCGTGTACGCGGTGGAGTTTCTAGAATGAAGTAGGATGGTGGCGATGTTCTTGAGGTATATTACGTAGACCCGATTCCCGTGAGTGGCTTAAGGTGGCTAAAACAGGAGCGATCTCGGGCCAAAAGGGGTAGCTCCTCTGGTCGGACACATTCCTTCGATACTATATTCTTACTTGTGATTGATTAGATGACCATCCTCCGATTTTGATATGGGAGTGTGTTCCGAGGTGGTCGTATGTGGCTGCTATGTTACCACCAGCCCGTGTGCGTAATTGGTATATCTTCCCTGGCATTGCCTTGTGTGCCGTGTCACCTACCATACCAAGCCTTTACTACGAGTTTGTTTTTCTCCCGTAGCCCATGGAGTATTTAGGGTAGTCTTCCGATCTGGAGATATGCTGATACTGGATGGACTACTGGGACTATTATATGTGAAAGGTGATATGGGTAGCTCGGAATGCTATTTAAAAGTAAGTTTATTTTACTATAGACGTTATTATAACAGCGCAATATTACTATATAGCAAACATTTTGACGGATCCTTAGAGGATGGGTGGTCCCAGGCATCCTTTAAGTTACTTGTACCTTATTACAATTCACTTGAGTTGGTTTACAATATATAAGTATATATTGTCCTGACTCGAGTGTTTGTATTTTTTATTTACGATCGGGTCAGCCTGAGTTATTCACAGATTTGGATTCCACTTTCTAGAGATTGGAATCGTTGGAGATTATCTGCTTATCCAGTTTTATCTATTTCAGTTCTATTGTTTTATTCAGCTTGTACTTGGTTATCATCTTGAGACTTCTATTGTACTTTATTTATTTTATTGTATTTTATTTAACTCTGATATATTTACATAGTAGCTTCATGAACTACTATCTCTTTTACTTCCGCTGCATTTCTTACTCTGTGTTTGTGTTCTGTGATTATTATTTACTGTATGTTATGAGATTTGCCAAATTTAATTTACAACGTGACATTTTGAGCAATTCGAGTCCGACATGTGCTGATGCGAATGGTAGAAAATATTTGGTTATTACATTTGGTATCAGAGCTTTGGCTTTGAGGCAAAACTTAGAATGTATGGTAAATAGTTACGAAATCACTTTCATCCAAACTTGAATCTCTTCCTCTTTGGTTCAAATTTCATTTGAATTTTGGAATGTTCTCTGCGGTTCCCAAATTCATTCGTGTCCCTCACTATTCGTCTCCTTTTGATTCTGGGTATCCCATAACTCCACTTCGAATGAGCTTTATAGTGAATTGGCGGTCCCGCCAATCTCAAAATTTTATCTCTAAGGGGGAAACTCCTTTACAATTAGCATCGATTAACCATGAGATTTATATCTATCCTTGGTTTATATGCTAATATCTTTTGTTATTCCTGTGATAATCTGGATTTCTGGGCATCTGTAATTGGATGATTAATTGATTTTTGTTTGGATTAAACAGATAAAATGGATAATTAAAGATGTATGGATGTACATAAGTAAATTTGAAGCTATAATAAAAATTGAAATAAATTGATGAATCTAATAGCAAATCATTTTTATATATATGTGTGTGTATGTGTGTAAATTCTATTATTTTTGAAAACTTTAAAGTATATCCATACACATGTATACAAGTGTGTATATGGTGATTAAAAAGCTATTGTTTGGGTTCTATTTGATAATTTGCAAAAGCTATTTAAAATATACTCTATATTTAATTAAACTTCATCAATTACATTTATTTAAATATATGATAAGTTTAAAATAAGAATTTATAAAGATTTATACTTTCTTTGAATTTATATAGGATGTGTATATATATTAAGGAATTAAGTTTTAAAAAAAAAATTAAAAATTATATAGTATAAAATATTTAAAAATGTAGAACATAAGAAATATCAACTTTATAGAATAAAACATTTTAAAAATAAAAATAAAATAAATATATAATTACATATACAAAATACAAGTGTTGAATTATTAACACATAATTTGACAAATGTAAGCCTAGGAATTTATGTAATCAACAAGTGTCATCTTAATTTTTCTCTTTCTTTTACTTTTAATTAAATCAAAAATATGCTTATAGAAACTTTATCTCTTTTTCCTATTCTTTTCATAACTTAAGTGATCTTCAGCCAACATCTAAGCCAAAATTTGAAAATCAACATTCATACTAAAATTTAAATTCATTTGAAGATTTATTCAAAAAAAAGTGTTCAAAACAAATCCTGCAAATTCCCCTCAAAACAAATCTGAAACCAAGAATTTCCTCTCACCAAATCAAACTACAGCTATCTGAATCATCTTTAAAACTAAAGTGCAAATCAAAGTTTAAACTTGAAGCTCTCCTCAAATTCATCAACCTGAAGAACAATTTGCAACTCAAACCTGCATGCAACTGCAGATCTTTCTTTCTTTTGTTTTGAAAACAACTTACAAGAGTCTGCATTCTTTTCCCTTTTATCTGGAAGCATGTAGCTGTAATTCAGGATAAACATTTGCAGTAAAATCAAGATTGAAGTTTGAAAAAATAAAAATAAGGAAGCAACTCAAAGTTCCAGTTTCAGTTTTGCTAGAAGGAAGCATTTCCAGATTTTAGTTTAAGGTCTCTGATCTTCTTTTGCAGGTGAGTGATCTGACCTCCCTTTTTCTGTTCTTTTAGATTCCTGTGAATAAATCAATGATTTAAAATTGTTAAAAATTGAGGCATATGAAGGATGTTTAAATAGATGAGGTGTTAGTAGTTGTGTATGAATGAATTTTGTTGCATGAAAAAAATAATAATAACAATAATGACAAGCTGTAAGTATGCATGTATGTATACTTATATATACTCTGTTTCATGGTAACCAATTTAAAGAATTTTGATCAAACTTCTAATCTTTATGTATAATCTCTGGTAGGCCCTGAGTTTGATCAAAATTATGTTTGTTTCAACCTAAATTAAGTTTTTAAATTGTGTTTAGGTATTATAAGTCGAAATATCAACTGAGAATGCATAGATAGTGCAAATTTTGAAAAACTATGTTAAAATCAGGTGTCACAATCCCTTGATTTTCTTACATAATCAGATTTTCTATAGGAAATCAAGAATTTTAAAGGTTGAATTAAAAAATTTAGTTTGGTTTTGGATGTGTAATTTGGGGTTTACTCGAACTGGAGTATTAAGCATTTCCTGGTGATCGAAGTAGCTAGGGTGGTTGTGGTTCTTGTCAAAGGTGTCTCGTAGGTTAGGGGTGATGGGAAAAATATTAAGGGATTTTTCTTCAATCTATGGTGCCCCGGCGAGGCGGAGTTAGGGTTTTGGACCCATATAAGTTGAAGTGGTTTAAGTAGCTAGTGTGTTGGTCAAACAACATCGAGTTGACCAAGATTGGGGGAAAAGGAAGCTTGGAAGTGGAAGTAGCTTCAGACGAGGCTGCAAGGGTGCCTGAGATCACCGGCGGTGGCGCAAGACTAAATAAGTTGGGCCTGTTTTCTGATAGGTGGGCGAATTTGTCGATTTGAGATCCTGTGGTTTTCGAGCATTTTTATGGAGCCGTGAGGAACAAGGAAGGATTAGGTGGTTTGTGGAGTAGGACGTCGGCGGTGGATGACGATTTGAGGGACTGTGCACTTGCACAAGTTCAGGCAGTGTCCATGTCTTGGAAAGGAAGAAGGAAATGGGAGTAAAGGTTAGAGGGGAAGAACAAATGTCGCGGGTAAGACTCGGGGTCGATCGCATATTTACTCGAAGAATTGTGGTGAGTTTTGTTTGTTTTGATTTGGGTAGAAACTGGGTTTAGTTCAGGGAAGTGGTGAGTGTGCCTGATCAGTACTCTAGTAATATGCTGGGTTGAAATAAGAAATCAAATTTATATTTAACCAATCTAAATCAAAGCATTAGCTATTGAAAACAGGTTTTCAAAGTTTCAAATGGATTGGGATTGTTTTGTTTAGATGAATTAAATAATGCAGTTGAATAAATACTATTTTCTTTAGGGAAGTAGGTTGATTAGAGTATTCAATTTAAGGGAATAATGAATTAAACTATTATTAAGAATAAATTAATCAAGTAATTACGATTGATTAATTTAGCGAATAGAGAGTTGATTAGATAAATCAAAGGTTACTTAAATTACCAAATAAATTAAAGGGTGATTACTTAAGGGAAGTAATTAAAGACTAATTACATTGGGTAATCAATTTTAAAGAATGATATGTAAATGTGATAAGATATTTAAGGGATGGTTAATTGTTTAAAGATTAGTTACTTAATGAAATTAATTTGAAATTCTTTTTTAAACGGGTAATTGTTAAATATGATAATAAAATGAAATTACTTAATGGAAGTAATCAAGGAATTAATTACTTAGTGTAATTAATGAAGTTGATGTGGTTAATTTTAGTTAATTAATTAAGAATAATTAATTAAAGGTAATCATTTGATTTTTGGATTAAGTATAATTACTTAAGGGAATTTATGGGGTGTAATTACTTAATGAGGTAATTTATGAGGAGTAATTAAAGGATAACTACCTTATGGAAGAAATTAAGTAATAATTACTCAAAGGATTAATTAATCAAGTAGTTAGTTAATCCTTGAAATAATTAGAAAAATTTAATTTATGATTTGATTAATCTTGATTAATGAATGTAATTAAGTTAAAGGTTAATTATTAGATGAATTTAATAATACTTATCTAATAAAAGTAACTTGAGGATCATTAATTAATATAATTAATGAAGTGATCAATCTTGCTTATTAAAGATTGAATGATGATAAGTGCTTTGGACTGGTTGATATCTCTGATATGAGTTGCTTTGTGATATGTTATTTTGGATAGATGGTGAAAATGTGATTATCTATCAATTATGAATTGATGTGTTAAAATGTTATCTGGTAATTAAAGTTGAATTGTATTTGATTAGATATTTGGGTTAAGATGACATTGAATTCGAAGAGACCGGAGTCGGGTATTAGTAAATACCCGAAACCACTTCGATTCTTTATAGATTGATATGTGAAATCAATGAACCGGAATGGAATGATTTAAGTAAATTAGATCATTTAATATAAGTTTTTGGTACTGAGAAATTGATGTGTGTAATTTGTGATATCTATAACAACTTGGGAAGTTGTAAATTGATATAAGTTACCCGGGTTTATAAAGTTATATGCTTTTGTCATTCATGTTAGTTGGGTTTACTCACGCTGGTTTCCAGCCTGACCCGGGTGTTACTTTGATGTAATGCTCGGGTCAGACCGGGTATTACAGATTTTCAGGTAAGAACGTTCTGGAGCTCAGAAGGCGAGCTGGATGACTGGAACGTATGGAATATTTACCACTGTGATATTATTGTATAATTAGTACATGTTGTTTAAAACTGTCCGGTGAATAGTAATGGTTGTAACTTTGATGTATAGAGATATGCGTAATGATGTAGTTCTTCTTGTAAAACTATTATTTATGTGATATTATATTTTATCCGCTGCGAATGTGAGATTGTGTGTTTCTTTTTTGTTCTTCTTCTTCTTTCTCTTTCTTCTTTTCACTAACTATCTGGAAATTTCGGGATCGAAATTTTCTAGGTCGTTACATTTGGTATCAGAGCGAGGTTAAGCGAGAACCTTGGCTCTGGTAGGATAACTCATTAAGGATAGGGTAAGTGGTACCCTAGAATGAGTTGAGTTTATATATATGAGAGAGCGTACTTGTTATTTTCTTATATGAAGATTTTAAATGGTTTTATATTAGATTATATTTAGATATATAAAGCAATATATCTTTCTAACAAACATAAAGGGAATTGGTTGTTAAATTATTGAATTAAATTAAGTAGTAATAAAATACAACCAAATTGAAATTTAAATTGAATAAAGATAAATTTGAAATGGATTCAAACTAAAATTGAAATATTGAAATTGGGAAAGGGTTCAGGATAATCAACTAATTTATGTAATTAATTAAACTTTATTTAATGGGATTAATTAATGGATAATAATTGGAAATGATAAATAAAGAGGGAGTTACTTAATGAAGTAACTAGAGGTGAGTAATTTAAGTGACAATTACTTAATGAAGATAATTAAAAAATAAGTTAATTACCGAATGTGATTAATTAGTGATGTAATTAATTTAAAGAAATAATAAATAATAATATTTAATGCAATTGAATGAAATGGTCCTATTTCAAACAAGAGTTGCTTGAAAATGTAAAAGAAATTTGTTTTGAATTAAAAACCAAAGGTGGTTTAAAATTTTAAAGTATAACTTGATATGTAAAAGAAATTAATATGTATACATGTGGATAGACATAATATCAAAGGTGATTGGAAATAAACTCTAAATGGTGAGTTTTGAATTTGGAATAAGATGTGATACTTAAAGTGATAAGTTTTTGAACTTAATAAGTGGAAGATATTTTTTGAGAAGTTCAAAATTTGAAATGGAAATTCAAATTGGGTAAGATTGACTGGATTTAGTAAATTGAGTTTAACTGGAAAAAAAAAGTTAAATGGTTGATTGGAATTGAAAGTTTGTGTGATCTCAAAATAGGTTTGAGATCTAAAAATTTAAAATGAATGGATGTTTTAAAATAAATTAGATGATATCATCCTATTATTGTTAAAAATCTTTAAATTGTGAATTGAATTTGTTTTTAATGAATGAGAAATGAAGTATGGTAATATATCCATTACTGAGATAAAATTTGGTAATAAAATAAATTGTTTAAAAGCTTTTAATAAAGGTTAACTTGGTTTAAAGGGTTAAACCAACCTTAGTGAATTTAACTCGAATTTATATAATTCGAGATGGTTTAAATTTGGAATTTGAATTGAAATTAGTTCAAATTGAATTTGATTTAAATCAATTGAAATGGTGATTGAAGATATATAAGTATAAAGTTCAAATGGAAATTTTGAATTGGATTAATTTGAAATTAGTCCGAATTGATTTGAATAATTTGGAACTGTAATTAAAGTTGAATAATTTTAAATTCAAATGGAATTTGAAATTGGGAATAATTCAAACTGGAGTTGAAATAGATTGAAATTGAAGTGGGCTCAATTGAATGGATATTTGTCCAAAGTGATTGGAATAATTTGGAATTGTAATTAAGTTGAATATGTTTAAAATCAAATGGAATTTGATTTAAATATGAAAAGGAATAGAGTATTAATTCAACTTGAATTGGGAATAAATCAAGTCCAATAGAAACTGGAATTATTTAAATTGGAATTGGGTCAATTTAAATGGTAGAGGAAATTTAAATTGAATTGATGAGAATGAAGATTGGTAAGTGAACAGTTTTGACTCTGGACTATTTTAATATAAATTGTTTTAATATAAACCAATTTTTCCAAGCTATTTATTATATAAACAACCTTTCTTTTAAAAGCCAAACTATCTTATACTTGTTTACAATTATTTTTGAAACTGTTTAACAATTTTCTAACTATTTTATAAATTAATTACTATTTTCAACTACCAATTACTATTTTATAGCTATTTTGCAATTATTTAAAATTTCTATGACTATTTAACTGTTTTCCAATTATTTTACAATTACTGAACTATTTTACAGCTATTTTACAAACTAGTAATTATTTTTCAACTACTTATCTATTTCTTTATCTTTTCAAGCTATTTTCTAAATTTAAACTGGACAGAGTTTAAGCTATTATTGGTTAAATACCCAATCGAGATAAGAATGGAGGTGATAATCAAATGGATTGAAGCAATTGGGAGTAAGTGAATAAAAATCAAAGTGAATGTGAATAGAAATGGATTTGATTTGGCTAATAACCAATAAAGATAAATACGTAGGGTGTACGTATGTTATTCTATTCACATAGTGATTTGATCCAGATTCGAGCACAGAATTTTGAGATAGTTATATCGATCCGTGTGGGATTTTTCGCTCGATTTTCGATGGCGAACCTGGACATTGATTGTTGATTGGTTCTATATATTCTCTATCATAGATAGGCTATGCAAGGAGAATGACGGTTTTTGATCAAGAAACCAGATCTGAGTCCGCATTAGAAAGTCGGGTGGACGATACTATTTCGGAAGTAAAATTTTGTGATCAAGTGAGCGATCAGATTGGTATAGCGTACGGATGATTTGAGTACATCATACGGATTTGAATGAAATTGATATTGAAAAGAGTAATCAAATTTGAATATTGATTTTGAATAAACAAAGTTATATATCTTTGTTATATAAGATAAAACTCCCCTTGATGAATCTTTTGCCAGAAGAAAAACGGTTTTTGAATATGTTTGAAGTATAAAAGGAGTTTTATACGAGATTGAAATGATCCAAAGTTTTAAAAATTATATATATCTGTATATATATAAAGGATCTTATGAGGATTTTGGAAAAAGGTTTTGGGAACCTATGGATTTGGAAAGGGTTTTGATTTTTGGGTAAAATCAATATTGAATTTGGAAAGCCTAGTTTGAGAATTATCGATTTTGGAATAATCAATTTTGTGTAAAGGAGCTTTGTATGAGATCATACTAGGTTTATGATTTAAAGATACTATATATATAGTATAAAATGTTTTGATGATGGCTCTGGGTAAAAAGGCGCTCCCTTGGAATGGACTTCTCAGGAGTACCACCGGGTGGTGCTGCCTTGAGCCCTAAGGGGGGTTCTAAAGTTGATCCTGTGAGGAGTCCGGACAAACTAGTTCCTGAGGATTATCGGGTAGCGAAAGTCGAGGGCGCTGATGCCTACAGGGGCATTTGGGTTATGCTGTGACGACAGTGTAACTCGATGTCACTACGATCTACTGTCGGGACCATAGCGAAAATCGTGTGGAGGATGAGTGCCAACGGTCTACACTTGATTTTGCCGAGAAGGCAACGCAACATCGGTAGACTACGATCTATGGTCAAGTGGAGTGGAGAAGTTTCATTCTTTTGGCAGCGAAATTCGAGGGCGCTGATGCCTACAGTTATATGGGTTTTTGCTGTGATAGCTACGTAAGCCCAATTGTAACTACGATCTGTAGCGGGTTCCATGGTGTAATCAAGGGGCGCGGAGGCCTACAGTTATCTGTGGATTTTGTCGGGACGACAACATAACCATCGGGTTAACTGCGACCATGGATGGGGGTGATGATTTCCAGAGCATTCTCACCAAAGATATTTCCTCTATTTTCAAAAACTGATTTCTATATTTTCAATAAAATTATTTTTTCCAAGTATTTTCACTAGGTATTGAAAACGGGTCCGCTAATTACTTGTAGATTTTAAGTCATACGCCTGATCAACATATGACCGAATTTCTATGAGAACAAGGATGGACTGGTTAAAACATCGAGTTATAAAAAAAGTATTTTTGTATAAAACCATTTTATAATATTATGTAGATTTTAAAAGTGCTTCAAAGAATAATTTTCTAAAAAGTAAGCATTTTTATAAACTTTGGTTTCATTCCTTTTCGAGGACGAAAACATTCAACGGGGGGAGGAATGTGATAATCTGGATTTCTGGGCATCTGTAATGGGATGATTAATTGATTTTTGTTTGGATTAAACAGATAAAATGGATAATTAAAGATGTCTGGATGTACATAAGTAAATTTGAAGCTATAATAAAAATTGAAATAAATGATGAATCTAATAGCAAATCATTTATATATATGTGTGTGTGTAAATTCTATTATTTTTGAAAACTTTAAAGTATATCCATACACGTGTATACAAGTGTGTATATGGTAATTAAAAAGCTATTGTTTGGGTTCTATTTGATAATTTGAAAAAGCTATTTAAAATATACTCTATATTTAATTAAACTTCATCAATTACATTTATTTAAATATATGATAAGTTTAAATTAAGAATTTATAAAGATTAATACTTTCTTTGAATTTATATAGGATGTGTATATATATTAAGGAATTAAGTTTTTTAAAAAAAAATTATATAGTATAAAATATTTAAAAATGTAGAACATAAGAAATATCAACTTTATAGAATAAAACATTTTAAAAATAAAAATAAAATAAATATATAATTACATATACAAAATACAAGTGTTGAATTATTAACACATAATTTGACAAATGTAAGCCTAGGAATTTATATAATCAACAAGTGTCATCTTAATTTTTCTCTTTCTTTTACTTTTAATTAAATAAAAAATGTGCTTATAGAAACTTTATCTCTTTTTCCTATTCTTTTCATAACTTAAGTGATCTTCAGGCAACATCTAAGCCAAAATCTGAAAATCAACATTCATACTAAAATTTAAATTCATTTGAAGATTTATTCAAAAAAAAAATTGTTCAAAACAAATCCTGCAAATTCCCCTCAAAACAAATCTGAAACCAAGAATTTCCTCTCACCAAATCAAACTACAGCTATCTGAATCATCTTTAAAACTAAAGTGCAAATCAAAGTTTAAACTTGAAGCTCTCCACAAATTCATCAACCTGAAGAACAATTTGCAACTCAAACCTGCATGCAACTGCTGATCTTTCTTTCTTTTGTTTTGAAAACAACTACAAGAGTCTGCATTCTTTTCCCTTTTATCTGGAAGCATGTAGCTGTAATTCAGGATAAACATTTGCAGTAAAATCAAGATTGAAGTTTGAAAAAATAAAAATAAGGAAGCAACTCAAAGTTCCAGTTTCAGTTTTGCTAGAAGGAAGCATTTCCATATTTTAGTTTAAGGTCTCTTATCTTCTTTTGCAGGTGAGTGATCTGACCTCCCTTTTTCTGTTCTTTTAGATTCCTGTGAATAAATCAATGATTTAAAATTGTTAAAAATTGAGGCATATGAAGGATGTTTAAATAGATGAGGTGTTAGTAGTTGTGTATGAATGAATTTTGTTGCATGAAAAAAATAATAATAACAATAATGACAAGCTGTAAGTATGCATGTTTGTATACTTATATATACTCTGTTTCATGGTAACCAATTTAAAGAATTTTGATCAAACTTCTAATCTTTATGTATAATCTCTGGTAGGCCCTAAGTTTGATCAAAATTATGTTTGTTTCAACCTAAATTAAGTTTTTAAATTGTGTTTAGGTATTATAAGTCGAAATATCAACTGAGAATGCATAGATAGTGCAAATTTTGAAAAACTATGTTAAAATCAGGTGTCACAATCCCTTGATTTTCTTACATAATCAGATTTGCTATAGGAAATCAAGAATTTTAAAGGTTGAATTAAAAAATTTAGTTTGGTTTTGGATGTGTAATTTGGGGTTTACTCGAACTGGAGTATTAAGCATTTCCTGGTGATCGAAGTAGCTAGGGTGGTTGAGGTTCTTGTCAAAGGTGTCTCGTAGGTTAGGGGTGATGGGAAAAATATTAAGGGATTTTTCTTCAATCTATGGTGCCCCGGCGAGGCGGAGTTAGGGTTTTGGACACAGATAAGTCGAAGTGGTTTAAGTAGCTAGTGTGTTGGTCAAACAGCATCGAGTTGACCAAGATTGGGGGAAAAGGAAGCTTGGAAGTGGAAGTAGCTTCAGACGAGGCTGCAAGGGTGCCTGAGATCACCGGCGGCGGCGCGAGACTAAATAAGTTGGGCCTGTTTTCTGATAGGTGGGCGAATTTGTCGATTTGTGTTCCTGTGGTTTTCGAGCATTTTTATGGAGCCGTGAGGAACGAGGAAGGCTTAGGTGGTTTGTGGAGTAGGACGTCGGTGGTGGATGACGATCTGAGGGACTGTGCACTTGCACAAGTTCAGGCAGTGTGCATGTCTTGGAAAGGAAGAAGGAAATGGGAGTAAAGGTTAGAGGGGAAGAACAAATGTCGCGGGTAAGACTCGGGGTCGATCGCATATTTACTCGAAGAATTGTGGTGAGTTTTGTTTGTTTTGATTTGGGTAGAAACTGGGTTTAGTTCAGGGAAGTGGTGAGTGTGCCTGATCAGTACTCTAGTAATATGCTGGGTTGAAATAAGAAATCAAATTTATATTTAACCAATCTAAATCAAAGCATTAGCTGTTGAAAACAGGTTTTCAAAGTTTCAAATGGATTGGGATTGTTTTGTTTAGATGAATTAAATAATGCAATTGAATAAATACTATTTTCTTTAGGGAAGTAGGTTGATTAGAGTAATCAATTTAAGGGAATAATGAATTAAACTATTATTAAGAATAAATTAATCAAGTAATTACGATTGATTAATTTAGCGAATAGAGAGTTGATTAGATAAATCAAAGGTTACTTAAATTACCAAATAAATTAAAGGGTGACTACTTAAGGGAAGTAATTGAAGACTAATTACATTGGGTAATCAATTTTAAAGAATGATATGTAAATGTGATAAGATATTTAAGGGATGGTTAATTGTTTAAAGATTAGTTACTTAATGAAATTAATTTGAAATTCTTTTTTAAACGGGTGATTGTTAAATATGATAATAAAATGAAATTACTTAATGGAAGTAATCAAGGAATTAATTACTTAGTGTAATTAATGAAGTTGATGTGGTTAATTTTAGTTAATTAATTAAGAATAATTAATTAAAGGTAATCATTTGATTTTTGGATTAAGTATAATTACTTAAGGGAATTTATGGGGTGTAATTACTTAATGAGGTAATTTATGAGGAGTAATTAAAGGATAGCTACCTTATGGAAGAAATTAAGTAATAATTACTCAAAGGATTAATTAATCAAGGAGTTAGTTAATCCTTGAAATAATTAGAAAAAGTTAATTTATGATTTGATTAATCTTGATTAATGAATGTAATTAAGTTAAGGGTTAATTAGTAGATGAATTTAATAATAATTATCTAATAAAAGTAACTTGAGGATCATTAATTAATATAATTAATGAAGTGATCAATCTTGCTTATTAAAGATTGAATGATGATGAGTGCTTTGGACTGGTTGATATCTCTGATATGAGTTGCTTTGTGATATGTTATGTTGGATAGATGGTGAAAATGTGATTATCTATCAATTATGAATTGATGTGTTAAAATGTTATCTGGTAATTAAAGTTGAATTGTATTTGATTGGATATTTGGGTTAAGATGACATTGAATTCGAAGAGACCGGAGTCGGGTATTAGTAAATACCCGAAACCACTTCGATTCTTTATAGATTGATATGTGAAATCAATGAACCGGAATGGAATGATTTAAGTAAATTAGATCATTTAATATAAGTTTTTGGTACTGAGAAATTGATGTGTGTAATTTGTGATATCTATAACAACTTAGGAAGTTGTAAATTGATATAAGTTGCCCGGGTTTATAAAGTTATATGCTTTTGTCATTCATGTTAGTTGGGTTTACTCACGCTGGTTTCCAGCCTGACCCGGATGTTACTTTGATGTAATGCTCGGGTCAGACCGGGTATTACAGATTTTCAGGTAAGAACGTTCTGTAGCTCAGAAGGCGAGCTGGATGACTGGAACGTATGGAATATTTACCACTGTGATATTATTGTATCATTAGTACATGTTTTTTAAAACTGTCCAGTGAATAGTAATGGTTGTAACTTTGATGTATAGATGTATATGTGTAATGATGTAGTTCTTCTTGTAAAACTATTATTTATGTGATATTACATTTTATCCGCTGCGAATGTGAGATTGTGTGTTTCTTTTCTGTTCTTCTTCTTCTTTCTCTTTCTTTTTTCAATAACTATCTGGAAATTTCGGGATCGAAATTTTTCGGGTCTTTACAATTCCAAACTCTATCTATTAAGATCGAATGTAGATTTACCCTAGAAAATCTACATTGATTTTATTCTTTAAGTCACGGTTAACCCGGTTAAGCTTGCCCGTGATTTATATAAGCTTATCCACTTCCCTATTTTGTTATTCAATCATCTTGTCTTTTGTTTCTAATCTATCTTCCAAACCTTTTGAATTGTACTTGTAAATCAATATTAATGTTTTGTTTTATATGTGTTGTTTGAGTTGTTGATGTTGATTTGGGTTTCCGATTGATTCGTCTGATCAATGCTATCGATTTCTAGAACACTTTGACAGAACAAACCGACACAATATTATTTTAAAATTTGGTTAATGAAATAAATTTTAATATAAGTAAATTTATGGAGCTTAATAAATTGATTTAAATTAATCATTTGAAATATACTTGATTTATCATTTATTGTTCTATAAATGAATTTATAAATAGCTGTTTATAAATTGATTTGGGAACTGAAATGAGTTCAAAACAAGAAATTGGAGAATTTAATTTCCGATGGTTTCAAACCTTGTGTTTAAAATTTTAAAATGGGTATATTATTTAAAGTATTTTCTAATAGAAATTTGTTTCCAAGAAATTTTAAAGTTTAAAATTAGTGCTCTTCTCTTTGTCGTTGGAAAATAACTTCGGTGATGACCGCGGTATCATCGACGTTCATCTTCGAGTTTCGAAGTGAAGAGGCCGTTCTGTAGTCTTGCTACAGCTTTGTTTTGGGAAATTTAATTAATTCGAATTTCTAAAATAATATTGGATTTATAATATATATAGATATACGATTTAAATTTGATTTGACATATTATGTATATATATTTATTTATCTCTAAATAGTTTGAAGGAATCGGAAATTTTATTCTTAAACTTTATCTTAAAGAATCATTTCAATTATAAAAAGAAAATTTTAAATAAATGATTCAAACTTGATATGAAGAAATTAGAATTTTTATTTGTATAATACTCAATTGCATTTAAATATAACTTACCCAAATTATACAGAAGTTAACAATGTAATTGGATAATATGCAATATCAAAAAAAGATTTTATAAATAAAATTTGAATGGTTAAAATAAATGTTATACACTTAAATTTTAGTTATAAAATGATTAACAGGAGTAAATAGAATAAAAGGTTAATTGAATAATTTACAATATAAAATGATGTTAATGGAACCAACAATAAATTAAAACAGTTATAATAAGAGTAAGTATAATGGGCATAGATGATAAAATATATTGAGAGGAATAAATTTAACTTAAGTAGGAATAAAGTAGAATTAAATTTATTACGTACATTATGAGTATAATGAACGATTATTTTTCAAGTCCATGATCTTAGAAATTGTTAATTTAAGATGATTAGAAGATAAGATAATAAAATTTGAGATAGTTAAGATTTATTTAACTAGTGTAAAAAATTAATTATCTATTTAACTTGAAATTTCCATGGTTTCTAACTTATTATCTTTTTTTGTCTTTCAAACTATCTTTTGGTTGTCCTTATTTTTCCTTATCTTGCTTTAGGCTGGTGTAGGCATTTTTCTATAATTTTTCTGTTTAGAAATCTTTATATAATCTTTGATAATGTTCACCTTGTTAAACTTACCTATAACAATAGTTATCAGGTATAATTTCAATCTCCTTGTCATCTTGTCTTAATCTTATTTCACTTAATATTTTTCTGTGCTTTCCCATACCTCATTCCTTTTCGGGGATGAAAAGTTATGAGTGGGGCAGAGTGTAACAACCCTAGATTTTTTTGCATATAATTTAAACTTGACTTTATTTTATTTTGAAATTATTTTAAACTTGTTTTATTTCAAGCATTTCATTTTAAATTAAAATTTTGATTATTATACGAATTATAAGTTCAAACTGGTAACATTGAATATTTTCCTGAAAAATGGATTTGTGGTAAAAACTGGTCAAACTTTGACTTTTAAATTTTAAATTTAAATATTTGAATTCTTGAATTTATCCTTTATTATGAAAATAGATTTAATATCATGAATACTGCTTTTCGTTTCGTTGAAATTGGATTTCAAATTGTGAAAGTTATTCCCTTTACAATATTGTGTGTATATAGTGTTATTTAGCAATACTCTTTGTTTAATTTATATAAATGATATTTTTACTTGATATATCTTATTCTAATTTTTATATTTATGTTATATTATGTATATTTTCACTTCTAAATATTTTTAAAGTGATGTTTGAATTTTTCCAAAGCTTGTTGAATTTATTTTCCATTTTTAAAGCCTAAGTTCTATTTTCTTTGCTATTTTCTTCATTTAAATTATATTTAATTAAAATTTATTTATTTATTTTTGTGAATGCATTTTATTTTATTTTTTTATCTTTATTTATAAATATTTTCCAAGTACATAAAATTTTTCCAAACTTTATTCTATTTATTTTCAAATTTTCTAGACTAGTTTTCATTTTTTGTGCTATTTTCTTATTTTAATCATGTATAATTAATATTTATTTATTTATATTTTGTTTATTTGTTATATTTTCAAATTTTGACTGAATAATTATATACAATTCAGTTATTTTTAAAATTATAAAAAGAAATAGAGAAATGTGAAAGGTTTGTGGCTTTTTATTTCCTAACGCTATTTGTATTCCCACCTTTTCACATTTCAACTTTACTTTTCATTCAATTGGCCATATCTCTTCATTTCCTTCAGCCGACCACTTCTCCCTACTATTTTTCATTTGAATTTTCTTCTCATTTTTGACAAAAGTTCGGCCTCCATCATCTCCAAGAATTTTGGGTAAAATTCTTTTTCTCTTTTCATTGTTTTCTTCTTGTTTGTTGATTTTTACTCGCTTTCTCACCTTTTATGCTAGGCTCCTCTCCACTCCTTCACCATGGCTGCCTCCTCCACCACCTGAACCACCCACCATCACCTCTAAGCCTCTTTCAAAGCCTATGGCCGTGCACCCATGTGACCAAATCCAACAATACTTGCACAAAACTTCACCTATATGCACCATAGCCAACACCTATGTCTTCATCACCTTCAACCTTCCTTTGGCCGCCACCAACTCCACCCCCACCACCCATGGATGACCTAAAACCCTCTGCCACACTATCCTGCAGCCTACTACAGTGATGGACGCACCATTCTAGCTTGTGGCCGAACCCATATGTTGCATAGAATCCATGGTAGTTGCCTTGTAGTGTTAGTTCCATGCACACATACCTTTGCATCATTTTTTCCTATGTATGGCCGACCCATTTGAACCCAAACCAGATCAAAACCCACTCCTTAGACATGTGTTTCTGACCTATAGCTAAAGCATAGGTGGTAGAAAGCAAGTGCAAGTGGTTTGGAGATGATTTATGCATTCATCTCTAACATTGTTTAATTGTATATTTGAGTTTGAAACTTATGTTATATAAATTTTTTTGTTTGAATGTATCCAAGGCTATTAATCTTTGGCTCTCCACTCTCAAATCATATTCATGCTTTCGTGCCTTCGAAGATCTTCTTTGTGTGTACTTGTTTGTCATCTCCAGCTAATACAAGTGAGTTATTCTCACCAGACAATTTTGTACTTATATAACTAGTAAATCGATCACCTGTGAATCTGTAAAATGCATCACCGTATTATATCTGCTATATTATGATTATATGATGTTCACCCATGTTTAAGAACCTGTTATATCATATGTTACCATTAAATTATGTTGTTATATTGTTTATATCAGTTTATCACACCGCAAGTTCCCTTTAGATTAGAATCACTATGGGTTGAAATGATACATACCCGAACGGACTTTAGAATAAGAGAAAATCGTTATGGGATGAAATGATAGGCCTGAACAATTTTCAATTATTTTCATTTACTTGGGACCGTGGGTTTGAAATGATAAAACCCAGGTTTTCTTTATAGATTACGGGTTCAAATGATATATTACCCGTATCACTTTACCTAGGCTAGAAAATTATATACAGACCCGTAGTAAAATTATATTTTTCTAATTTTTTTTAAATATGTTTGAAATGTAAATATTATAATATTTTGATTTAAAACTTAATTAAAAATGATTTTTGTAGAGTATTATTGATTTTCTAGAATTTATAAGTGAAATAAGTTAACGATAAAGTTGGAAATTTGAAATATAAGTTATTTTGGAAATTTTGATTTAATTTTAAATGGAATTTAAATTATATATGAAAATATGATAAATTTACGATATTTTGAATTTAAATGAATTTAAAATGATTTTATAATATATTAATGGTTTTTGAATAAATTTAAAATGTGAAATGAATGATTATTTAAGTTGAAACTTTGAAATATAACCAAAATGGGAATTTGTGAATTTGGCTTGAAAGTGAATTTTAAGTTAAGTAAATAAAATTGAAATTAAGTTATATTTTGAAACTTTAAACTTAAGTGTTAAGTTGAAATTTAATTCAATGAATTTAAAATTGAATGTTGAAATTTAATAAGTGAATTATTATTAAATCTTGATTTTTGAATGGAAATTTAACTTTATAAAATCATGAACTTAAGGAAAATTAAGTGATGTTTATAAATGTGAAAATGTATGATTTTATAAGTTAAAATGTTTTAAATAAAAATATAATTGGTTGTGAAATTATATTGAATATTTGAAGTTAATTAACTGCATTTTTGAAATGCTATTAATTGTAATGTAAGTGATATTGCAGCAATGGTAAATGCTGTAGTTGATGATAATGAACTAAAAAGCTAAATTGAATTAAAGGCTATTATAGCATTTTGTAAGTGCTATATTTATTGAATTTAACTATGTTTTTTTGAATAAACCCTATTACAGCATTTTTTAAAATGTTGTCTTTTGTTAAATTGAACTGTTTTGAATATAACTTTCCGTAGCGTTTTCTAAATGCTGCGAAAGGTGAATTTTCACTATTTTGATAAACTTAAGTGAATAAATGAACTTTGAAAGTTGAAAATTTTGAAAATTTAAGAATTTAATTATTAAATGTAATAACTTCATTTTTGATTTAAATGAGTAATTTGATTTGAAATATAAACTGTTTTGAAATGTGACTTGAAATGGTATTTTAAATTGAATAAAATGAATATGGTTTTGAAATGAATTTTGAAAGATATGATATTTTGATATATTGAAATGGTTTCTAAATGATTAGATCTTTATTTTGATATATTGATATTACAACGCTTTGTAAGTGCCGTGGTTGATTAAAATGAACTATGTATAAATTATAACTAAGTGGTATTACAGCACTTGGTAAGTGCTGTGATAACAGAAAGATAATTAAAATCTGAAACTAAATGAAGGACTACTGTGGCACTTGATAAGTGTTGCAGTAGGCTGAAATTAATGTTTGAGGTTTTGATTTAAATAAATGAGCTCAGAATTTGTCAAAAATTTTGGAAACTAAATATTTGATTTTAAATATAATGACTTCACTTTTAAATGATTTAAATGAATTGTTTTGATTTAAATATAAAACTATTTAAAAGGTGAATTGGAATGATAATAAATGAATGATATCTTTGAATTAAAAAGGATAATAATGAATGATATCTTTGAATTAAAAAGGATATTTAAATGTATATATTTGGATTTGAATTCAAATAATGATTTGAAATGAATTTTGAAAGATATGATATTTTGATATATTGAAATGGTTTGGAAATGATTATATCTTTATTTTGATAAAGATTTGAATTTGAAATGATACTTTATTTTTGAAGTGTAAACTATGATTTTTAAATTATAACTATGGGTTATAATAACGATTGGTTGTTAAAGAGACCGGGATCGGATATGGACATACTCTCTGTCGATACCGAAAACCACTTTAACAACCGTGTACGCGGTGGAGTTTCCACAATGAAGTAGGATGTTGGCGACGGTCTTGAGGTATATTACGTGGACCCGACTCCCGTGAGTTGGCTTAAGGCTAAAACAGGAGCGATCTCGGGCCAAAATGGGTAGCTCCTCTGGTTGGACACATTCCTTCGATACTATACTCTTACTTGTGATTGATTAGATGGCCATCCTCCGATTTTGATATGGAAGTGTGTTCCGAGGTGGGCGTATGTGGCTGCTGCGTTACCACCAGCCCGTATGCGTAATTGGTATATCTCCCCTGGCATTGCCTTGTGTGCCGTGTCACTTAAGATACCGAGCCTTTACTATGAGTTTATTTTTCTCCGTAGCCCATGGCGTATTTAGGGTAGTCTTCAGATCTGGAGATATGCTGATACTGGATGGACTATGGGGACTATTATGTGTGAAGGGTGATATGGGTAGCCCGGAACGCTATTTAAAAGTAAGTTTATTTTACTGTAGACATTATTATAATAGCGCAATATTACTATATAGTAAATAGTTTGATGGATCCTTAGAGGATGGGCGGTCCCAGGCATCCTTTAAGTTACTTGTACCTTTTTACAGTTCACTTAAGTTGGTTTACATTATATAAGTGTATATTATCCTGACTCGAGTGTTTGTATTTTTTATTTATGCTCGGGTCAGCCTGAGTTGTCCACGGATTTGGATTCCACTTTTTGGAGATTGGAATCGCTAGAGATTATCTGCTTATCCAGCTTTATCTATTTCAGTTCTGTTGTTCTATTTAGATTGTAATTGGTTCTCATCTTGAGACTTCTGTTGTACTTTATTTATTCTATTGTATTTTATTTAACTCTGATATATTTATATAGTAGCTTCATGAACTACTATCACTTTTACTTCCGCTGCATTTCTTACTCTGTGTCTGTGTTCTGTGATTATTATTTACTGTATGTTATGAATTTGCCAAATCTAAATTACAACGCGGTATTTTGAGCAATTCGAGTCTGACATGTGCGGATGCGAATGGTTGAAAATATCTGGTTATTACAGCAACTTTGCTTCCGACCTTGTCGAAAGATAACCTTTCGACTTTGTTGAAAAAATTCATTTAAAACAAGAAAGCAAACCAACCGAAATCTTTTGAAACTATTTGACAATGTCGAGAGCTCTTTGTCGAAAGCTAGCATATGTATTTTCTTTTAAACCAAAAAAAATTCATCTCTTTCGAAAGCTCTAACCTTTCGTCCCTAACCTTTCGGCTTCATCCAATTTACTACGTACCAGTTGCCTAATACCATGTACATTGGTATTTGACTTATTTGAAAGCTTTGATACCTTTCAACCTTGTCTGATGGTTTTTAATGAAGGCGAAAGCTCTTGCCGAAAGAGTTGATATAGTAAAAATTGTACTTAAAAATAGTTCTTTTGTACCCCACCTCCCTTATTTATTTATATCTGATTGGTTACCAGAATATTATATTCAAATTTGTTGCTGAATTTCCTTATTTGGAAATTTAAATAAATTTGAAAAAACCTCTATCTCCTTTATAATTATACAAAACATTTAAGTCCTATACCTTAAATTATTTTATATAACTATTAAAACATCATGAAAAATTCTAGAAAAATTCCAAAAAATCAACTAATGCGTTCTCTTCAACATATTAAAATTTCAAAGCATATGAAGATCATAACCAATCATAATTTAACTAAAACCGAATAAAAACATGTTAATTAATCCATTAACATTTAAAACACCTAGGTCTTATCCAAACAAAGGTCTAAATGTCTATATCCTAACCAAGACACAAACATGAACAGGTTATAACCCATAGCCGATCCAGAAAGAGAAAACTGAGATGATAAATATGATTATTCACCTTGATTAATTGATTGAAGAATGAGAAAATTTCTTAGCTTTATCTTTAATTTATGCTCTTTTCTAAGCTTTTAATGGCCGGCCGAAAGTTGGTGAGGAGTTATGAATGAGAAGGTGAGAATTTATTAAGCTGGAGGAAGAGATTAATACTAAGAAATGTAGCCCCATTTTCAATTTTACCCCTTAGAAAAATTCCTCCTTCTAAATTTAGCTAAATCTTATTTTAGTTCATTCACTAAGACACGACAATTTGATTTATTAATCTCGTCTCCATAACTATGCACACTATTCTAATTAATTTATCCAATTAAATATCACGAATAATGTCAAATCAAATTTAGGGTCATTATAAATACCTTAACAGAAAACATAAGAACTAAACACATGGTTTTATTTCAATCATTTTGAAATAATATATACTTATAACTTTATATAGAAAATCATACTTTTAGAGTTTAAATCAAAATCTATTTTACCAGAACAACTATTAAAGTTTCCCTATTCTTTGAAACTCAAAAATAAATGTCGATGATGTTGCAGTCTTCAATAGAATTACTTTCCTACAACAGAAGTGAATTCGCTACTTCTAACTCATGCCTTTCGAAATTAATCAAAATCATTTCCAAAATGGTATAAGTTACTTCGTAAATATTACTAAGTGACATGATAACAATTTCATAAACCAATTTCCCAAATATTTACTTTCAAATAATAATACTACTATTTTCTCCTCACAAACTTTGAAAAACAATTTCCAAATCCGGGATTAAAGTTATTAAATTCTTAGTTTAATTTCTTTTTATTTATAAATCGTATTTCATAAACCATTTTTATCCAAATTCACTTTCTTATATAAAATCATTTCAATAATATTTATTTTTGAAATATCTTATCATTTCAAAGACTATACTAAAAAAATTATTAAAATTAAATTTTAACCCAATATTATCACCAACTGATTTATAGTCAAACTATGAAACTTATTTCATAAGGTGTTTATTTTAATGCCGCTAGAAGTTAATATCTACCCAACCCATGTAGTGAAATGGTAAAACTGCTCATAAATTGATCGACCATAACTAATCAAACAATAAATGATAATAATTGGATATTATAATTACTTTGCAAAAAAAACACATCATAAATAACTATATTAATTATTTTTTGGAAATTGTCCTTTTTTGTATAAAATATAATCCTAGGAAAAATTACTTCACTTAACAATTTCAAAAACAATAGCATGTCGGTTTGTCTTGTTTAAGTGTTTAGAGATCCTTATCAATAACGTTAGCAACACATATTGACCATAAACCATAAACCACTCAGCATACCAATCGACATAATAAAAAACATTTTTATAACAACAACAAATACGCAGTCTCATATATATAATACACTTAACTCATAATAAGGCATTTCATTAACTTTTCTCTTAATGAGAAACAACCCACCAAAGCCAATGTTCTCACTTAACCTTCAGCTTTGATACCAAATGTAACGTACGGCCTTTTCGTCCCTCGAATGTCAACACTAATATATTCGTGGTGTTCATGTGCCGAGCACCCAAGTGCTGGAAAGACAGAATGTTGGGGTAAAAGAAAAAGAAAAGGAAACAAAAGAAAAAAGACAAACACAATATCTGAACCTCACATGCGGAACGATAATATATAATATCTCAAAAGGTCTTTACCAAAATGAAAACTTTGATATACATATATCAACCAAAGTAAACTAACCAATCATCAGCCTAAACGGTTATAGCAACCCGCCCTCACAAATGATGATAGATAGAAAACAAGTAATGCAGTGGAAAATAAACATGCGAATATGTCTAAAGGCATCCAGCTCGTCTCTTAAAGCTCCAAAGTGTCCGTCGCTAACTCTGGAAATATACTCGGGTTAACCCGTACATTATAAGAGAATAACACCTGTATCTATTGGAAAACTCGTTGATATTTTAATAATGTCTAGGGTGTGAAATATTAATAATCAGGTAGCTGTGATGCATTTGAATTTACATCACAATAATACTAGGTGTTATCCGACATTTTGATCCAGCCATATTCGAACAAACTAGATAAGTTAGACTCGACTGTCATCAAGGCCGACAGCCTAGAGCGATGATTGTGAAGTCCAAAAATCAAGTGCAGACACTGGTGTAAACTGAAGATCAACCAAAAACAAGGGACAGACTTTCTAGAATATTATAAGTACGAATTATTATCTTCCCCAGACAAGGAATCAGTGCTTATCCCTTCCCTTGTAGGATCATTACATATCCTTCATTTTTGTCCCAAACTGGGTAAAATTGATGTAGAGTGACAAGGAAGGCCCTATGAGTATATATTTCAAATCTCAGTCGTTTAGAGTTTGTATGCTCAAGTTATAGGAAAACTACTTCACCTATAAAAACGGATTGGTATAAGAGGGATCATATAAAAGGGATTGGTATAAGAGGGATCGACCTTATTTAGCTTACACTACAAATTACAACAATGATCGGTCAATAGCTGAAAATCTACGAATGCTATTAACATGAAACTTGGAGTATAAGCGCAATACAATATGCGAAACACCTCATAGGGATCGCACCTCAATCAAAGGAGATTAGAGAGATCGGTACCTATCCCTTTAGAGGGACAGACTGAAATCAGAATGCATGCAACATAACTTCACGGAAAATGCGATATCTTACAAATGGTAAGTCGGAATGGCACAAAATTTAGAGAGCAAGTAGCTAACATCATGAGAGACCCACCTGAGGGATTGCATCTCATTTGGACACCAAAATAAAGATCAGTACTGATACGTATTATGGACCCCAATGGGCCTCAAAATTCTTATGTGACCTTACCTTGGCCTAGAGGTTCATCTAACGAAATTTCAGCCCACTCTACGCACGTTTCCCCCTATAAATACAGCACACATTGCATCAAAAAAGGGATTCGTCTTTCTATTGCCAAGGCACTTCCATTTTTATATTTTCATTCTTATACTTGTAGATCCCAACTGATCCAAACATTCTTGTAATAATAATCAAGTGCAAGATCAGTAATAATAAGAAATGGATGTACACCAAGATTGCCGAACCATTATAAAAATCTGTGTGTTCATTTATGATTTTTTCTCTGTTTTAATTTTATTTTCATTTAACCTCTACTAGAATCTATCGGGTGTTGATGCCCATTTTTAGCGTCAGCACTAGGTATACAATCAAATCGCTAAGGCGTTTTTGCCAATTATGTATGTTCCATAGAGGTGCACCCGGAGTATCTAGGATGGTCCTCCTACTCAAGGATCAGAGATATCCTTCCAAAGAGTCGTAAATCCTAGCCAAAGTACCATAGAAAATAAATAGCTGGCCACCAAGGCCAATAGCACCACTCACGCATGCATAACTATAGGAATCCCTAGGTAGTGTTACCTACACCCGTTGGTTTAGCAAAACGCCTAGTCTACGTATCCTTTCTTTGGTTTTATTCACTACCACTGGTGATGTAACATCTAGCATTCCAGCACACGAGTCGCCACTCGAACAAATTTCAGAACCACACATGGATTCCTACCTCCTGAATAAGTCACGAACAACTACATGTGTTCGAGCATCTCATTCTGATCTTGAATCTCTATATAGATTCCAGCATCTCGAACCAATCGGAACCTCTTCCAAAGCATAAAACACATACATGGTTTTGGAGTAGCTACGATTTTAGATTATCTCATATGAGTACACTCCTCCACTTACCGGGCACTCTAAAACCAATTGATCAATTTTTAGTAAACTCGGCTCCAGTTCTTCTGGAAATAAAAAGACAATGCATAAGAGCGGAGATTGCTTACTGTTTAAGTGGATGAATTTCCTTATCATTTATCCTAGAAGAGAAAACCGAGTTTATACGTACAATATAGCATCATCGAAGATAACTGTACCGTGTAATTTCTGTGTTTCTTCTAGATATTTTTCGGAGTTATATTTTGGTCAATTTCAACAATAATGAGAATAATCGCATAAGGGAAACTAATCCCGTATACTTTTCATAAGCAAGTAAACATGCAAGCATAATCGTCACACATACTGTCACAATCAAATCATATAAATGACTTTAAATTGCTTCTTCAATTAATCTTCCTTTAATAATTAAAACTTCTTTTATTAGTAAAATAACTTTTATCTAATAAAACTTCTTTCGTTAATTAAAACTCCACTTCTTAATTAAACTTCACTTTTTATTTCTACATATTTCAATAATCTCCAAAGTATTCTTATATTTTTCTCAGTGGTATAAGTATATTCATAAATATATAACAAATTTTAGTTACTTAAAATGCAATTGAAGAGGTTAAAAATAAATGTCACTCAGACATTGTTACTATAAACCCCTTCTCCCTTTTATACTTTAAAACTTATACTTTTCTTTCTTTTTCCAAAGATTCCATACTTGTTATTATATTTATAATTCCATTAGTAAAGACTTAAGTACCTCTCAAAACAATTTAACAATATTTTACCATTTTTAAAAATATTGTTCAAGGGTTAAAAGCAAATGTTACTAAACATTTTTTACTATAAACCAAAAACACTTCACTTAATTATTATCTTTTAAGATCTCTTTTAATGATTTTTTTTCCTTTTCAAAAACATAAATAAATGGGTCAAAAACAATTGTTTCTTAAACACCATTACTATAAACCCAAAATCACTTTTATATTTGTCATTAACTTTGAAACACATCCATTTAATGATTTGAGTACATCTTCACTTTTTTAAACAAGTTAATTTACCTTTTCAATTATTTTTACATAACCATTCATTATAAAATAAGTGTTATAATCCCAAAAACCTCTTTTATATTTTGTTCAAAAATACTTAATTATTTTATTCTCTTAAGTTAATCATTGAATGTTCCGAGCTCGCCTAATCACATGGGACGTCATCGCCATGAAACATGTTGGCATACAGCAACTCATTATTCCTATCCCAATGACATTAGCTTCGTTAAAATCCAAGACAGTGCCCCAGATGATAATCTCACACGCCGATTAAAAAGAATTATTATAAAAACAAGTTTAATCACTTTTAATTAAAAATTAAAAGTTTATTGTCACTATTTATTATTTAAAAAGAATTTAACAAGCTTAAAAAAAAATTGCAATAATAAATCCAAGATCTTAATATTTAAATAATTTTAATGTTTAAATAAAAAGTGTACGAAATCTGGGTCATTACAATTTGCAAGGTAGTATTGATTATGTGGTCAATAGTGCAGCTAATTAATATTAGGGATCACTATAATAAATGATGGGGCAGCATCATTTTATTTTACAAAGTTTGAGAATTTATGAATATAACTATATATATTTGAAGATATTGAAATGCTATTTGAAATATGTAAATGCTATAGAGTTTTTTAATTTTAAGACGTGAGAATGTGTATTATTTGAAAACTTACTATTTTGAAATCTGGAATAGGATGGATTTACTAATCAATGTAACTTACTATTTTGAAATCTGGAATAGGATGGATTTACTAATCAATATATGTAATTTTGGATGAATTAATTTTAAATTATTGATAAAAGTTACATGAAAGGAATAGAGCAAGAATTTTATAAAATAGAAAATGAATTTTTGGAAAATGATTTGAAAGGTAATATAATTGTATGTTCCTTCAAAATTGTATGGATTAAATTCTTTGATTTAATAAATAAGCGAAAATAGTGAATTATATGCATTTTTGTAGTTTTGTTAAATTACCTGGAAATAAATGTGTTTAGAAGAATATTGTAGTAAATGTTAAGTAATAAAGAGCAAACAGATATTATTATGTTCTGAGTGTAAGCATAAGTTATGGGATATTTCTAAATAAATGAATGAGATTTAAATAAGTTTTTGCAAATATTAAAATATAATGCAATAAAGAGATTTATAATTACCATTGAGAGCAATAAGGTGGTAACATCAGATTAGATTGGGAAAGTTATTAGAGAAATAAGTTTCGAAGTAAATTATTATAAAATCATTACTATAGACATTCGAAGTAAAAGGAAGATTGCATCTTGATTACATAAATTGCTAAAGAGTAAAGAGTGTAATATTTAATTTTATAGATTTCATAAAGCATGAATTTTGATAATTTTATTGTTGGTTGTGAAAGAATTTTTTGGTTACATAGTATTTTAAAGAGTGCAAAAGTTTATGGAATTTAATGAGTTATTTAATTGAGAAATACTTTGAAAAGGAATCTAAACTAGCTTTGAACTATTAAATCCGGGAGAATAGCTTTAAACTTCCTTTCATATATCAACAAGGCTGGTCCTAGGATTTTTGTATCTAAAACCGATTGTAAAACCAAGGCCCTTATATAGAAACTAATGTTATTATCGTTAACTAAATAACCAAAATAATGTATGTTGTTTATAAATAATGAGAAGAGGAAAAACTAACTTTATTCATAGCAATAATTCAAGTCATACAACAAAAGTAATATTAATTGCTTATGAATGTCTACTTCCTCTTCAATTATATTTTCATTGTCATGTTTGTTCGTTAAGATATTATCATCAATATAATCATCATTCTCGTCAATAAGAGGGGCATTGTTAATCTTCAAACTCTAACTTTCTACCAAACTATTTTTAATGAAAAATTTATATAGTGCGCCTTTCTGTGAATTAGTTAGTTTATCGAGTCTTCTTGTTCTAACACTTTTAGTGTGTCCACATTCTTTTTTGCGCATTTTAAACACTATAAAACAATGAATGATATTGTGTATTAATAATCATCAAAATGACAAAAAATATTTTAAATTATGAGTATCTAATCTACCAGTTATAAATTATCAAAAATATTTCCCATGATAGCTTGAAGCTGAAATTCTCTTTAACTAATAAATTCGACTAAAAACATTGGCTATAAATTCCTATGAAATTAAATTTAATTATTTATGGATAAATTTTACACTAACTAACTATTCAAAAATCCATTAATTATTATCAAATCAATCTTTATTATACAATTATTTCAACTTGCAAATTAAATATTCCAATTTTGATTTAATCCTTACTATGTAATAAACTAACTCAAATGCAAGGATCAAAATTGAATAATTGAATTGGCATTAGAATTTAGAACACAGTTTTTCTATTTGCAAATTACAATACTAAGTACAACTCATTAAAAATTAGAAGATGCCAAAGTCCAAAATCAATTAGATAATTACCTTTTCAAACACAAGCAAGTAGTAAACATTTGAAGTCTGTCATAATATTATGCCCTAACTTTGTTGAGAAGCCGACGTTGCCTTGCCTTCCCGTTGATTGGATGGAGATGGAAGTGCTATCGAGTGTTGATTGCAGATGTCGTTGTTGCCTTCGACTCACAGTCAACAGTTGAGTCATCCTGTCGCCGTCGCTTTGTCCTTCGATCCTCACGTCGCCATCACTTAGTTGGGCTGTGATTATGTTTTTCTAAATATGTGGCTGTGTGTTGGTATGATTGTGCCCTAAACTTTATCGAAGCCCAAAATCGTCCCTTTTTCTACTTTGGTAAAGGGCAGCCTTATATATCAATTTAAAGAGTGTTAGATATTTAAATAAAATTCATGAAAGTAGTTTGCAAAATATTATTGGAAACTTATTTAGTTTATGATAAGATGTTTGGAATCAAATATATATTGAAAGGTATTCCTATTAAATAGCGAAATGTGAATCTAGTGGAAATTGTGTTGTAAGATTTTGGTTTTTGTTAAAATATTTTAAAGTTTATCCGATGAAAATTTTGAATTTGAATCATGTTTGAATTGGGATGAAAAGATATGATGGAAAAATAAATAATTTTTGAAAAGTGAATGATTTAAATAAAGCATTTCGCAATTCTATAAAGTGATTCACATTTGGTAAATCTTTATTATTTAAAAATGAAATTTAAATAATATGGTTAGGTTTAGTATAACGTTGTTTGTTATAGATTCCTCCTTACGGAAAATTATGAGGAAGAATTTTGCTCAGGAGGGAAGTATGTAGCAACTTGAATATTAAATAGTAATTAATTAAAGTTAATAAAAGTAATTTAGTGGTTAAAATCAAATTTGGGAATTTATTTGATCATTGATTTAGAAATTATTTAACAAACGATTTAAATTGCGAAAATATGATATTTAAAATTTAAAATAAGTTAGAAATATGGAAAAAAATTATAAGAAGTAATGTAATTGAAATGAAGTATTAGTTGTAAGGGAAGTGATTTTTAAAGATAAATAGGTATTTATTTATATTAAATAGAATTAAATTTTAAAAGTAATAAAAAAATGTTTACTTGTTTTGTATTTTCTGGCACAAGCCCAAGTTCAAGCTTTCAAACTTAGGTTCATTTTCCAGAATTCTCTAATTTGAGAATTTTCATCTTTCGGTAAACATATCATGCATATTTCCTCTTATTATCGATATTCTTCCTCCAACCCTTTCCACTTTGAAATCAAGAAGAAATCACATCAATTATTATATATTGTTGAATTCATATGTGTGGTTCTTTGCTTCATTGTTCATCTATGGCGAGAAGAAATTTGAGTTCGGTAGAGGAGTTGTGGTGCTATGCGTGCATTTATAGAAAAAGAAAAGGAAGAAGAAGATTGCATAGGTGAGTTTAATCACACGAAACGTATGTTTAAATCTTTAGTCTCATATGTTTTTACTTGTATTGTGATGATTCATGGGAATAGTGTGTTGTAGATAGGAGTATGATGATATAGTTGATTCGAAGGTGGGAAAAGTGTCTCAATCTGATAGAAGTAGGAGCAAATTGCTACAGGCTCCGATCAACCATTAAAGCTAAGCGGTTGACCATGACCGATGGTCTGGTGGCCGCGTTTATTTATAAAAAAAATTGTATACATTCTAAAAAATAAGAAGAATATTATAATTAATATTTTAAGTATTTTAAAGTAAATTTGGTTGTTAATAATTTAATTAGAGTTCTGTTATGTGTTTTTAAATATTTAAAAACTGTTTGAATATTCAATTTAATTCTATAAATGATTATTATTCATTCTTGATGTTTTTTGTGTTATTGGAGATTGATGTAGTGAATGGTTCATTACTTGATAGTTTAAAAAAAATCATATATGCGAGTTTATGAATTGATATTCTATCCTAGATTTGGAAATGAAATTTATTAGATTTGGAAAAATAATTTACTAGATTTAAAAGGTTCCTAATTATTTAAAGAGAATATAAGTTTGAAAATGTTTATTTAAAGAATGTATATATACATATAATATTTGGAAAAAAAGTAATTATTATTAATTAAGGTCTCAAATATATTAAATTATTATTCAAATTAATACACTTAAATTAAAGTATTTTCCATACATACATACATATATATAATTGATTGATGAGATTTCTTATAGTATTTCAGATTACCCATCTTCTCTATACCGGTTTCTATTGATTGATGATTTAAGATATATGATGTTGACATCCTTGATATGATTTTGTGGTTTTTAATTCTATATGATGAGAAATCTGAATAAACGGAGTTATAATACTTATTAGGATGGAGCATTTGGTAATATTCTCTGCTTATTCTTTGGAATTATAAGCAGTGAGTAAAAGTTTGAGTATCACACAGTGGTATGGGATGTTGTTGTGATATTTATTCGATTATTCATTATGAGTAAATAACACTCACGTGATGAGAATAGTGTCATGTGTATGAGGTGATACACTTAGAGATGAGTATGGATTTATGCCGACATTCAACGAGCATGGTTATGTGCCTAACAATGAGCATGACTTCGTGTCTTTATATTTTAGTTCTATATTCCACTATTATGATGTACTTCTTTTGTTTGTGTTGGAGAGGACCAAATGGCTAGAATCCACCATAGCAGCCTAATCGTAGGGTCGCTCCCCAGATTTGTGACACTCTATATTTATGTAGCTTTGTGCTCTGGCTTCGTGAATTTGCCCATGTGTTACATAGGCTAGTAGTCTCTTACCTATAGGAGCTTGAGTCGGACGTGACTATTAAGTTCTCGCATTGACGAGCACACTGGTGGATATGTGTCACGATTCCATGAAGGTAACTAACTATAGAGACTCTGTGTCTTTGGATCTTGCTTTGTGCTACCACTCTTCGTTCTAGTACTGGTAGTGTAGTAGTTTGGTATATATTATTGATACACCTCACTCTATAATGGATACGATATAGATGACCTACATATTTTTATATATACATGGCTCTACTTGGTGTCTGTCGTACAATCATTCCCCTACATGATGTAATCTTATAGTTTTTATACGAGAAGATGTGATTATACCTGTGATAGATGTCCAGAGTATAGTGGTTCTCTGTATATTGATAGGCAACCTATCATATCCTATATACATGTACTGATGATGATGTTTGATCGAGATTGAGAGATATATTTTGGTACTGCTACGTACTAGCCTGATATATTTAATGATATCTCGCTTATCTTTGTTTTCTAGACTTAGATGATGATTTTTGGTTATATATGATTCCTCCATTTGTATTGATTCTGTGATTTCTGATTTGAAATGTTCCTACATGGATGATGACATCTTTTGATATCAAAGCTAGTTTCTTTGTATGGTTTTGAGTTATTTGTGTGATGTGATGCTTCGATGGTTATCTATGATATTATAACTTTTTTTCATGCACATGTTTCCATAGTGTTATATATACACAAACACATTGACATGTCGTTTGTAGATTTGAGTATCTCTATTAGTTTTATCATATTATTATTTCTTGTTTTTACTACGTTATCTATTTTATGGATTCTTGAATAGACATAGTCTGGCCCATGTGTTATTTATGTAATACTTGAGTCAGTTTGAGACATTTTAGGTCCGGGGATAATATGACCAGCAGGTTTTTTAGTAGGCTTAGAGGAGACTTATATTGGTATTGTTATACCATATTTGTATGACTTTGATTCACTATGTGTGTGTGTCTATGTATATGGGTGTGTGTAATAACGAGTTGTGTATTGATTATCTATCATATTGTATTGAGCCAGTTGACATTTGTGATGATTTGTAACCTTACAACATCATATATTATATGTAATCACTGCGATTCTGATTCTGTATTCTTTTATATTCATTGTATATTGTGTATTGTTCTATCCTGGAGGCACATGTTTTATTACTTTGTACCAATACTATATACGAATAGTTTGAGATATTTATTTGATGTTTTAATACGTACCAATGTTAGTCCAAGAGAATATCCACATGTGTGCCCCATATATCCTCAATTCCCTTATTATTTGACAATACTACTCAGTAATACTCTTGGATCATATGGGTATAGAGGTAGGGTGTTTCAATATAGGAGGGAGTGGACAGAATTTGGCCATGGCCAATGTGGTTGGTATAGACCAAGATCAGGTCGGTAGCGAGCATAATGATGATTATACCGGAGTACACTTACTTGAAACCGTTGATTTTTCAGATACAGCGATGAGTTCCAAGATACTGGCAATAATTTTAGGTGAAATGCTAGTACATAGAATGCTAGTGCTTAAACAAACGCCATAGAACCAGCTAGGCTTCATAGAAAATCCGAGGAGTGGCTCTTCTAGTGATAGGAGTACTTAGAAATCATTAAATGAACCGAAAGCATTTGCAAAGTCAAAAGTTCGGGGCTGTTCCTGATGGTCACCACTCAGATAATCAAGCAAGTCAAGAGTTTATTGCTAAGAGGGTTAATGAATGAGAATCAATGGAAAAGGAAATAGAAATGAGACTCGGTACCCAGCTATAACCCATTAACTAATGATATCTTGCGAGAGGAGTATCCCAAGAAATTTATTATGCTAATGATGTCATCGTATAAAGGAACAACAAACTCTACATAACATCTGTTGAAATACGAGGGGCACATGGATGATGCTAGAGCAATTGATGACGTAAAGTGTAGATGTTTTCCCATATTCCTATATAGGGTAGCTATGATGTGGTTTCTATGGCTCGCGTCGAAATCACATCTACATTTAATTAATTGGGAAGATAATTTATGGGGCAGTTCTAGTTCCACATCACTCGATCGAAGGAGGTAATGTCCTTGTCTAGTATCCATTAGGGTACTGGAGAGACCGTAAAGGATTTTCCAAGAAAATTTTACACTACTGTGACTGAAGTGAGCAACCCAAAGGAGAATATTGTTTTGATTGCTTTAATATGGGGGATATACCCAAAGACGGGGTTCAGTAGATGACTAATGTGAAAGTAGCCACCTATCATGAAGGGATCCTATCACAAAGCATCACAATATCTGGGCTTGGAAGAGGTAGCCCTATCCACTAGAAAGAATATGGTAGATCATTAAATGAAGTTGTACAAGGCAACGTTGCTATTAAGAAAACGGTGAGAGCATCGGTAACGATGCGGTGAATGTGGGAAATAATAAACATAACCAAAATAGAAGAATTTATGGCATCGGAATTAAAAGAAATGATATAAAAAAGCATCGAAGATACTTGAAGTCGGAAGATTATACTCCATTGAACGATAGGGTCAAAAAACATTTCAGTTTCATTTGCTTATGACTCCACTAAAGCGATAAAAATTCATTTAGACATCAATATTCCACAAATTGATGATGTTTTTGATAGGTATTTAGTTTGTTAATGATATTCAGTTTATATAAAAACATTATAGTTAGTGTAGCTGTTATTTTGTTAGTACTTTCATTAAATGACTGAATATTCCAGTTTGAAGAAAATTAACACTGCTCGGTAGTAATTTATACGGTGAAGGTGGCACGAAGGTTGGAAATATTCATTGTGCATGTGATGGATGATCTCAGCACTACAAACTGTCATGTTATATAATGAATTTTTATGTACGATTCAAATTTCATTCATGAAACATTAAGTCTAAGTAAGTACTTTAAGAATAAGAATTTAATAAAAAAAAAATACCACATGTAATTGGTATTAAATTAGACACAAAGTATAAGCTACTTGCTTCTAAATACCTAAAGCATGCATTATTATTTAGGTTAAAGGAAATTTGTGATGAAGGAAATCAAGTTTTATTTTCAAGCTGAAGGATAAATATTAGTTATAATTTCGGCTTAAGGACAAACTTTGAAAAAAAATTAAGTTGAAGGATAGATACTAGTTTTATTTTTTGGCATTATATTCAATTTTACACCATAAAAAACTAGCATTGTCCTTCACCTAAAAAAAACTTATTGTCCTTCAGCTTAATTTTTTTTCAAAATTTGTCCATGTGCCTATTTTATTATTAATAAATAATTTAAATTCTATATATAAGTATTCCTATTCTAAAAAAATTATTTGACTTTGTTTGCAAATTGAAAAAAAAAAATATGTTGTCATTGCAACTATTAGGAAGTTGAGGACATTAACACATTGGAGCAATATTTCATGTGCTATTTCCATAGAGTTTGTACACATTGACAAGTCAAAATATTTTTGTACAAAATGTTCTATGATGGTGATTAACTAATCGGTATCCACACACATTGATTTTTTTTCTTTAGATAAACATTATTAACCTTAAAACTGTATTTTATCAAATATCATTTAAACACTGACATGCTTAATCCTACTATGTTTACTGCTATAATAGCTTTCGATAAGGAACATCTCGAAAAAGGTATAACATTTGGCTAGACTTTGTATGTTTAACTTAACTTTAGGTTTTTTATGTTAATACCCAAGGTATTGATTTTGATGACTACAACCATATAAGTATGTTACTAATGTTTTCTCGAGTTATATAATATATTGTGAAGGATATCAAAAATATTTAACAGGTTTACACAAAGTTCTGATTAAATAAAAGCTTGAAAACTGATCAGTATAAAGAATTAAAGAGTTGATCAAGATACATTTGAACACTCATGAGTTTTGAAGAGTTCAAGAATAAAATCACGAAGAGCTCAAGAAATACATGTCAGTTTTTATTAAGTTTTAGTTGAAATTAAAGATCTGAGTAGTACATATCTTTAGCAATCTCAACTTCAAAAATTGTTATTTAATAGACAAAATGTTTTTAGAAAAGATTAGTTAAGTTTTCATAAAAAATATTTATTTTGAAACATATTCAAAGAGTTTTTGAAAATATACAAATTATAATGTATATGTCAACATACACACACACAAAGATATATATGTATATATATATATATACACACACACACACACACACACACACATATGTATGTATGTATGTATGTATATGTCAACATAGCGACCATTGGTCATTTTTTAAAAATAAAAAAGGGACGATTTTTGATGCCACCCTTTCGCCAATAGACACATCTATTCGAACTCTGTAACGACCTGGATTTTTGAACGGTTTATAACTAAAAGGTATAGAATTGTTAACTCACCTTTTGGCAAGGCAGTATCAGACGGATTTAACCCAACTGACTTCACGGTTATCATGGCCGATGAGTACAGAGCGACAGTTGTAGGGCCCAGGAGTTAGGTACAAATGGCTATATGAAGCCATGATTGAGCGGAGTTGGTAGATAAATGATGCAAGATGTTTGAAATATGAATGTTAGCTTAGATAAGTTAGGGTTCGGCATGACTCTGTAGAAGCCCAGGGATCGACATAGCATGGATTAGCATGGCTTGGAACCATCCAAAGGGATCGACATAGTCATTAGGACGAAGGGTCAACATGGATGAAGTAATGGAGGGATCGGCATAGGTGTTGGCGCATGGGTCGGCATAGATGTTTATCAGGGGATTGACATAGGTGATGGCGCATGTGTCGGCATAGATGGTTATCAAAGGGATTGCATAGTATTATAGGAGGGACCGGCATAGAATTATGGAAGAGGATGGGTTGTCATAACCTTGTGGAAAAAGAGGAATCGGCATGGCCTCGCAAAACAAGATTGATCGACATGGTAAAATAGGAGGGATCGGCACTATATAATGGAATTCAAGGGATAAGCATAAATGAGTATGCATGGCATGTAGAAGGGATTGACAACATTTGGTTGATAATAAGGATCGGCTAATTGGAGCCAAATAAGAGAGATCGGCATGATCCATTTGAAGGGATTGGCAGGAATAACTTAAAAATGGATATGAACCAAAGATCAAATAGAAACACGAGCTCGACTTGTTCAATCAACATGATATTTGAAATATGAACATGTCTAAATGTAAAGGAGCCACCATAGAGATCTCTACCTCCAAAATCAACCAATGGAGGGATCGGTATCAATCCCTCTTTAATGGGATTTGGGCCTAGTGACCCCTTTGGAGGTACCATATGGATAAGAAGGTCCTATAGCCGAAGTTTCAGAGAGATTGGTGGTTGTCTTCCCCTATAAGTTCAGCAAGCATGGCTTCAAAATAGGAACTTCTTTCTGCTTCTATTTACCTTCTACCTAGGATATACCTGCCAGATTTACTTCTTGAATTTCATGGTTTTGTAACTATAATCGGTAGTATAAACTAATAAAAGGAAAATCTTTAGAGTGGACTTAGGTCGTAATTAGCCGAACTGCTATAAATTTGTGTCTCTATTTACTTGCTTTCAACTTATTTTAATTTTGTCCTTTATTTATTTATTTTCATATTTCTATGTTTGGACCAGATCTTAGTGCTTTCACATAATTAGATGTTGGTGGTTTGAACTCCAGTTGATTCCTAGCTTGCCTTATATTTGGAGCAAATGGACTTCTATTTACATCCTCCAAATCCCTTTTCACTAATCCTTCATGCATAGCTCACCTTATCATCTCCGAAAACTTGTCATTGTGTTCCAATGGCAGTCTCTGCCATCTTGCCGAAGCTGCCCTTCGATCCTATGAGAGAATTCTGAAACGTATTCCTCCGGATGAGCATAAAAATTCCGATTCGCATCAATCTCCATGGGATCGATCGTAGATCCTCCAACACCATGACTAATAAGACCCGAAGGAATGCCTCCTAGCCTTTGGGGATTAATGACAATCCTTCCAGAATGGCAGGGACTGCCCCCGGCTGCTCTATTTTATTCCTTTGTCTACTGGCTCCAATTCCATGTTCCCAGTTCTAATTTCCACCGATTCCTATTGCTTCAACTCCTTGATTCTATGCTCCATGTTGTCTAATTTGTTGGAGAAAATTCTACATCATCTCCTTCTGCTTTTCAGCATCCACTGTTGCATAACATCCATCATCATTTCCATTTCATCCCTGGTGATGTAGATGGATGCTTGATTAGCTCCAGCTTTTGAGGAAGCCTCCAAACTCCCTCCATGGTGGCACCTTTTCAGTGGCACTCCCCTTGTTGATTGCCTAGTCATTGCTTTCTAGATCCAAATATCCAAGCTTCCAAATCTAAAATCCATGCTCCCAAATCCATGGGTGCAAGTATTCTCAGTGAAAGCACCAATATCCAATCCACACATAGAAATATGAAGAGAAATAATATAAGAAGCACATAGAACTTTAAAGGGATATCTTATTAAACAAGAACTTTGTTTAATAAAATGGAGAAGTGCTTAGAACTTTAAATGGATATTTAAAAGTTAATTGCAAATATAAAAGTTATTTTTTGGTTTATAGTATCGATGTTTGTGCAACATTTGTTTTAACCCATATAAATATACATTTGAAAAGTGATTGGATCTTTAATAATGGAATTTTAAAGGCAACGCAATAGTAAGGGTTTTGGGCTTTGTCATAAACAATGTTTTAGTAAAAAAAAATTAAACCCTTGGGTAATATTTTAAGGTGTTAAAATATTGTTAAATGAGTTTGGAATATACTTAGATATTTAATAATGTAATTTTAAAGAGAATAACGAGTATGAATTGGTTTTGGGGTTGTTGGGGCAATGTGTTAGTAACATTCGCCTTTAACCCATTTTGATTGTACTTATGAATGTATCTTTAAAAAGAATGTTGTAAAGATAATCGTAAGTGAATCGGTTTTGGTTTGTAGTGACGATGTTTAAGTAACATTTGTCTTAAGCCCTCTGAAATTGATTTGTGGGTATACTTATACGGTTGAGATAAGTATATGAGTACTTTTGAGAAGTGTTGAAATATGTCAAAAATGAATAGTGATGTTTTAATTAAATAGTGGAGTTTAATTAACAAACGGAGTTTCATTAATAAAAGAGTTTACTGAGTAAAAATAAGTTTAACTGATAAAAGAGGATTTTAATTAATAAATGAAGATTAATTAAAACGGGATTAGAAGTCGTTTATATGACTTGATTGTGCTTGTTTTTTTGATCATGTTCTGTGTGTTACTTGCTTATGGAAAATATATGGGAACTAGTTTCTCGTATGTGATTATCTTTATTGTTATTTGATTTGACGAAATATACTCTGGAAATATCTAGAAGATACACAAGGATTATATGGTACAGTTATCTTCGTCGGTACTAGACTATATGTATAAACTCTTTCTTCTTTTCTAAGACAATGGTAAGGAAATATGTCAGCTTAAACAATTAGGAGGTGATCTCTGCTCTTATGTATGTCTGTTTATTTCCCACAGAACCGAGGTTAAGATTCCTAGGAAATTGATCGACAGGTTTTGGACCACTCGCCAAGTGGGGGAGTGTACTTATATAAGATGAATTGAAACTGTAACCATTCTAAAACCATATACGTATTCTTGGTTCATGATTGCTTCGTCTAGAATCTATATAAGGATTCGAGATTTGTATGAGATACTCGAACAAATGTAGTTATTTGCAATCTATTTAGGATTGGGGATCCATGTGTGATTTCGAGACCTGTTGAGGTATGGGAATCCATGTGTGATTCCGAAATCTATTGAGGAGTTAATATGTGGTTCCGAGATCTGTTGAGATATGGCAATCCATGTTTGGTTTCGTGATCTGTTCAAGTTTGAGCTCACGTGGATGACCTGCTCGGGTGGTGACTCGTGGGGTAGAATGTCGGGCGTAACCTCATGAACTGGTATGACTTAAACCATAAATAAGAGACATAACCAGCAGGGTTGGCAAACCCATAGGGTGTTTGCGACTCCATTTCTTGAGATACTTATTAAGAAATGCATGCGGAAGCGATGCGTCAAGTCTTAGCAAGAACAGCTATAGTTTTCCTATAGTATATTCACTAGAGATGTATAATGCTTCTAAATGATATCTTTGATCCTTATGAAGTAGTTAAGATTCAGCTCTAAGAGATCAATGTGGAAATCCTATACAATTAGCGAATGCGCCTTAACGGTTGTGATTGTATACTTATTATTGTTGTGATGTACACTCAATTGCATCGTGGCTATATGATTATTTATATTTGATACCTTAGACATTATTATATTATCACTCGATTTTATAGTAGAATGGTATGGTTATCGTAAGGGAAAACCCTGTCCCTATTTATTTGTGGCATGGTCTTATAAGATACCCATATTTTGAAGGGTTTTAAGATATAGCAGATCTACACGATTTGAGTTTCTCATGCTAGTATACCAGACCGATCTAGGTGTTAGTTTCTTAATGTTCGGGTCAGCTCGAGTATGTTTTCAGATTTAGTTATGGTTCATTGGAGCTCTTGGAGTGGATCTGGATGGTTTTTACCATATTTATTTTTGGCTGCGTTACTTGATTTGCATCTATCAGCATTTGTGAGAACATGATGTTATAACTGTCCAGGCTGATGATATGTTAGCTTTTTTTTATTGATGTATGTATAAAAAAAATTTCTTTTTGGTAAAGACCTTTTGAGATATTATATGTTATCATTCGCATGTGAGATTCTGATATTGTATTCTCTTCTTTCTTGTTCTATTTTTTTCTTTCTATTTTACTTTAAAAACATCCTTTTAGCACTTGGGTGCTCGGTACATGAACACGGTGGATGTATTAGTGTCAACATTCGAGGGTCAAAAAGGTGGATCGTTAAATTAGGTATCAGAGCTAAAGGTCAAGTGAGAACCTTAGCATTGGTGGGTATAACTCAATGAGAGGTAGGGTAATGGAATGCCTTATTATGAGTTGAGTGTGTGTATATATATGTGTGTGTGAGTGTGAATTTTTTATTGTTACAAAAATGTTTTGTATTATGTTGGTTGGTTCATAGAGTGGCTTATGGATTCTGATCGATACAAGTTGCTATCGTTATTGATAGGGATCTCTAAACACTTGGACATAGAAAACCGACACAATATTGTTTTCGAAATGGGTAAATGGAATAATTTTACCTCGGATTATATTTTATATATAAAGAATAATTTTCATAAATTGATGTAGTATTTATGATGTGTTTTGTTTGTTAGGAAATGATAATATTCTATTATTATCATTTTTTGTTTGATTTGTTGTTCCCAGCCAGTTTATGAGCTGTTTTACCTTTTCATTACATGGATTGGGTAGATAGTAAATTGTTGGGATATTCAAACGAACACACTGTGAATTAAGTTTCATGGTCTGATTATAAGGCGTTCGGTGATACTATTGGGTAGAAAATTTGATTTTAACAAAAGTTGCTTACTATAATCTAAACAAGGTAAAAATTTCAGTAATAGTTTTATATAGGAAGTGACTTATATAAATGTGGTTTATAAATATTGTTTATATGAAAAGGATTTGAACTGAGAATTTAAGAACTTAAATCTCGATGTTTTAGAAATTGGTTTTCTAAGGTTTTGGAAAATAGTTTTAGTATTATTCGAAAGTAAATGTTTAGCAATTTGGTATATGGGATTGATATCATGGTACTTAGTGATATTCACGAAGTATTTGATACCATTTTGGAAATGATTTTGGTCAAGTCCGGAAGGCATGGTTTAGAAGTATTAAACTCACTTTTATCGTTGGAAAATGATTTCGATGATAATTGCAGCATCGTCGACGTTTATTTTCGAGTTTCAAAGTGAGGGATGCTACAAAGTTGTTTTGGTAAAACGGATTTTGGTTTAAATCCTAGAAATATGATTTCATACAAAAAAATGTGTATATTATTATTTCAAAATGATTTGAAATAAGATTGGGTGTTTAATTCTCAGGATTTCAGTTAAGTTATATTATGGACACATATAGCTTATGCATTAGTGTAAGTTTGGTTGTGCATCTTATTTGATCTATTGATTGGTGATTTTCAATTGTTGAAATGAAATGGAATTTTTGATGATTTTGGATAGTTGAAACTTCGGAATTTGTAGAAGTATTTAAAGCTAAGTTCTTTGTAAAAATATAAAGATGAGTTTATATAACACTTGAACTCAGGAGGTAGTAGAATTTAAACAAGTTTTAATTTGATTGAATATCCATGTTAAGTAAAATGAATTGGATGATTTAGTGCATACTCTGAGGATATAGTGGAGTATTTTATCAGTATGAACTTAAGTCATATAACGTTTAATAACTCGAAGCAAATTTTATGAAATGGTTTATAGGTAATTTTAGTATTAACCGAGGAATACTAATTGATCGTCGAATGTGAATTGAAATGAAAAGAAATTGGAGTAGTTGAGAAACTAATTGAATAGAGTATGTAAGTTGTATGTGGATCATCTTATTCGCCTACAAGCTCTTGATCTAAGATTCGAGTACACGGATTTCAAGGTAATTTACACTGGTCTGAGTTAGTATTATCACTCAACTCTTGACGGTGAACACTTGATACATAATTTTGATATGATCCTGAAGTTTTCTATCATATTATATGGCTATATGAGCAAAATAGAGGTTCTAATCAAGGAACCAGATCAGAGTTCGCACTAGAGAGGTCAAGTGATCTATACTAGTTTGGAAGTGAAATTTATATGATCGAGCTAGAGACCGGATTTGATAACGCGTACGGATGGTATATGCATATCGTATGAGAGTTAGTATAATTATATACCATGTTTGTTGGTTTGTGAAGGGTTTGGGGAATGACTCTTTGAATTGCTTGAGGTAGCATGAGCAATTCACTAAGTAATACCTAAGGCTGTTGAGGGAAAGGTAACGCCTGGTGGATTGTTTGCCATCCCTGTGCAATGAGAAGGTTTCTGAACCTAGACAAACCATGAATTTTGGTTGTTAGTGATGGCGGAACCGTATAGTACTGTTATGTGATTATTTCTATGGTTGCCAATGATTGGAATACTATTAGGTATTGATGTGTGATTATTGCGTTTGTTGCTTATGTTGGAATTTCGAGGGTGAGATTCTTTAAGGGGTGAGTATTTTATGACTCAGATTTTAGAATGATTTAAAATTAAATACTGAAATTATTTAAGTATTTAAATCTTGGATTTAATGTAAATAAAAATGATTTCAAAAGCTTATTTAAATTCAGTTTAAACAATATATGGTTATTTCAAATTTTCATTTGTAATTTAAATGATTAAAATTGTTTTAAAAAATATTTGTTAATTAATGTGTAAAATTATCTTTTCGGGACATTGTCTCGAATTTTGATGAAACTAGTTCCATTGGGTCCAAAATAATGAATTGTTATATGCCGATGAGTTTCGTGATGATCGGACGTACTGTGTGGTCGTACGTGCTCGAAACGCGTAGTGTTTAACAAATAGGAATTGAATATATTATTTTTACTTAAACTAACATTAACCTAATCCTATTTCATTACCTTCCTCTCCCTCTCTCTTTTCTTTTATCTGTGAACAAAAAACATAGCTACACAATTTTTATTACTTCATTCATTTATTTCGAGTGCAATAGTTGATGGAATCAAAAGATTTCGAATTCGTTGATCTCGTGTGAATGAAGGCTTCGTTTTAGCATGAGTAGATTCAGGTGTGGCTGAAATCGACGAAGAAAGACACGGTGGCAGTCAAACTAGGGTTCGACATTGGCGAAGATTTATGCAGCGACTGGCTAAGGCAAGTATGGTTTGCATTCCTATTGTCGTAATGCATCTTTCAGTATGAGTTGGTTGAATTCTGGTCCTCCATTTTGAGTCGCATCAATAGTTAACAATAAGTGGGCATCGCGGTCATGATTCATTTAGGGTAGCCGGGTCAGCTTAGTGGTGACTGACATGGAGAGGGCTTGAAGAGGAGCATGATGGAGAAATCAGTGCTTTCTTTCGTTTAAGACCGAGAGAGAAATGGTAGCGAGAAGGGGGTGGCATAGTGGGTTTGGGTTACCTGAGTAGGAATTCAAATTTGGGAAGAAGATGAGCGTGGGATTTTAAGGTAATTAATTATAATTATTTTATTAATTACTTAATTAATAACAAGATCTTATATAAGTCATATCTTGTACATAGAAGGTCTGGGTGTTGTTTTATGTGTTGGACTTGTATCGATGATATCTATGCATTGGAGTTGGATTCATTGAGTTTGGAGCATATTGGAATTTTACTCAAAATCAAATTTCGTTCGATTTTGGACTATTCGGAAATGTGTAAGCATTACTTAGAGCTTGGGTGAGTTTTACTCACTAGTTGATTATATATTGTTGTATATATAATTATTGTCGTATTAAAAATATAAACTGTATAACGAACAATGTAAGTTATTACTTTTGGATAATGCCTTGTTTTGCAAAATAAGTGAGAACATTAGTATTGAGTACAATATCTCTATTGATTATCCATGACAAGTATTGTGGCCCAAACTACTTGTTTACATGTCTGATACTGCTTTGTGAAAAGTGATTGTATGTTATGAATGTTGGAAACAATATAGTCGTTATAAATATGCTTTGAAATCCCTGATATTTGACATATGTTAAATTGGATAAATCGTGGGTATTTATATGTACATATTTATTGGGTTGTTCTACATGCATTTTGGTGTGTTTGACATAAAAGGAAATAGACTGGACATTTATGAAACTTGTAAAGGGTAGAAGCGAAATGGTCACGATGGATGCGCTTTGAAATCACTGTGATCTGTGATTTTAAAGTTAACTTTGGAAGACATCCTAAGGCTTCTTCATATTGTTAACAAGTACGGTAAGCGTACTTATTATCAAGAAATAACAAGGTTTGGATATATTTTTCGAAATTCATTTATGGATTGTTAAAGTGATGGTTTAAATTATAAAACAGGTTTTAAAGCGGTGTTTTTAATAAAAGGTTTTAAAAAAATGTATAAGTATCTTAAAAGTATATTTTTAGTATATAAATGATTTTAAAAATTATTACAGATTTATTTAATAAGTAAAAGGATTTTACATTATAATATTTTACGAATGGTTTATAGTATTTTATTAAATATCTTTGTTTTATAAACAAATTAGTATATGTAAATATCTATCTTTTTAAAGGTATTTTAATATATATAAAGAAGTTTTAGAAAGGACGTTTAATATTTTGTAAAGGGATTTAAAAGGTGTTTTGGCATTATAACACTTATGTTATAATAGACTATTTTGTTAAATTGATTAAAAAGGTATAAACCTTGTTTAATAAAACAGAGAAGTACTTAGAACTATAAATGAAAATTTTAAAACTAATGATGAGTATAAAAGTGATTTTTGGGTCTATATTATCGATGTTTGTGCAACGTTTGTTTTAACCTATTTAACTATACTTTGAAAAGTGATTGGATCTTTAATAATGGAATTTTAAAGATAATGGAATAGTAAGTGTTTTAGGGTTTGTCGTAAACAATGTTTTAGTAACATTTATTTTTATACCCTTAGGTAATATTTAAAAGATTTAAAATATTGCTAAATGAGTTTGTAAAATACTTAGATCTTTAATAATGGAATTTTAAGGAGAATAATGATTATGAAATGGTTTTGGGTTTGTTATGGCAACGTATTAGTAACACTCACCTTTATCTCATTTTTATTATACCTATGAATGTAAATGAATCTTTAAAAAGAATGTTGTAAAGATAATCATATGTGAATTGGTTTTAGCTTTGTAGTGACGATGTTTAAGTAACATTTGTCTTAAGCCCTTTGAAATTGACATATGAATATACTCATATGGTTGAGATAAGTATATGAATAATTTTGAGAAGTGTTCAAACATGTTCAAAATGAATATTGGTGTTTTAATTAAATAAAGTATTCTAATAACAAATGGAGTTTCACTAATAAAAGAGGATTTTAATTAATTAAGGAAGATTAATTAAAATAGGGATTAGAAGTCATTTATATGACTTGATCGTACTTGTTTGTTCGATCATGCTTTGTGTGTTACTTGCTTATGGACAATATACAGGAACTAGTTTCCCATATGTGATTTATCTTCGTTGTTATTTAATTTGACCAAATATATTCTGGAAATATCTAGAAGAAACACGAGGATTATATAGTACAGTTATCTTCGGTGATACTATACTATACGTATAAACTCGTTTTACTTTTCTAGGATAAAAGTAGGGAAATCAGTTCGCTTAAAAGATTAGGAGGTGAACTCCGCTCTTATGTATATCTTTTTATTTCCCATAGAACTGAGGTTGAGATTCTCACAAAATTGATCGATTGGTTTTAGAGCACTCGGTAAGCGGAGGAGTGTACTTATATAAGATGACTCGAAACCGCAACCATTCCAGAACCATATACGTGTTCTTGGTTCGTGATTGCTTCATGATTGGTTCATGATTGCGTCATGAAGCTGGAATCCTTATGGGGATACAAGATCTGTTTGAGATTCTCGAACACATATAGTTGTTTGTGATCTACTCAGGATGTGGGGATCCTTATGTGATTCCGAGACCTGTTGAGGTATAGGAATCCATGGGTGATTCCAAGATATGTTGAGGAATCCCTTTGTGGTTTCGATATCTATTAAGAGAATGAGAATCCATGTGTAGTTCCGTGATCTGTTCAAGCTAGAGCTCGTGTAGAAGATCTGTTCGAGTGGTGACTTATGTGTTAGGATGTTGGACATATCTTCATCAACGGGTATGACTAAAACCATATATATGAGACATAACATGTAGGGTTAGCAAGCCCATAGGGTGCATGCAACTCCATTTTTAGAGATACTTATTGGGATATGCATGTGGTAGCAATGCAGTAGGTCTTAGTTAAACCAGCTATCATTTTCCTATGGTGCATTCACTAGAGATGTACGAAGCTTCGAAAGGATATCTCTAATCCTTATGTAGTAGTTTGGATTCAGCTCCCTCGAAGTGATCTACGTGGAAATCCTACACATTTAGTGAACGCACTTAGCGATTGTGATTGTATACCTATTATTGTTGTGATGTGCACTCACTTGCATTGTAACTATGTAATTATTTATATTTCACAACTTAGACATTATTATATTATCACGAAATTTTATAGTAGAATGGTTTGGTTATCGTTAGGGAAAAACCCATCCCTATTTGCTGGCGGCATGGTCTTACGAGATACCCTTATTTTGAAGGGTTTTAGGATAAAATAAATCTATATGATTCGAGTTTCTCATGATGTTTTACCAGAATGATCCAGGTATTATTTTCTTAATGCTCGGGTCAGCTCCAGTATGTTTCCAGATTTAGCTGTGGTTCATTGAAGCTTTTGGAGAGGAGCTAGATGATTACTTACCATATTTATTTCCCGCTGCGTTACTTGATTTTTATCTATCAGCATTTGTGAGGACAGGATGTTATGACTGTCTGGGATGATGATAGGCTAGTTTTCTAATGTATGTATAAAAAGGTTTTCTTTTTGGTAAAAATCTTTTGAAATATTATATATTATCGTTTCGCATGTGAGATTCTGTTATTGTGTTCTTTTCTTTCCTGTTCTATTTCGTATTCTTTATCTTACCCTAATAATTCATCTTTTCAGCACTTGAGTGCTTGGCACATAAATACTGTAATGACCCGCCGTTCATTCCACAGAATGACGTATCAATATTAAGAAAGAAAGGGATAGAAAAGAGAGAAGATAGAAAAGAAAGAGCTAAACAATATCAGAATCTCAAAGTGGAATGAATAAAATATATTAATCACGTAGTTATTACATAATATACAACATCTATCAGAGTTACATAGATTTATATCACAATGCATTAGACAGTTATAAAACCAGTCTATCGTACATTTCAAAATACAACACAGAGATACAATACAGCGGAAACTCTATATATCTACATACGTTGTAGCCTCCTGCTCCATATCTCCTCCAGAAACTCATCAAAGCTAACCTGAATCCCTTGGCTACTCATAAAAATTTGAGACAGAAAATAAACTCCAGGTCAGACATGGGTCTGGTGTGAGTAAATGGGTTAAAGTTGCTTAACTTTGGAAAACCTTTGAGAACAAAAGGTATCTCGTAAGACTTCCCGCATATAAACACCGAAAAGTTTTTACCTTGCAATAACCAAAACATATGATAGGAAATCCAGTTATATTATAATAGGATCTAGGATTTTCAAGTAAAATACAGAAATAGTTGGAACGCTTACATCTCAAGTTCCAGCATAGTTGGGCACAATAAAGTACGGCACTTATTGGGGATTGGATTCCATACAATGACAAGGCTACTGGGGTACCGCACGCCGCCGTACGTGGCCTAGATCACTGTATCGAGGATCCTACCCGAACGCTTGCAACACAAACCCGGAATCGTCCCTTACTGGATAATCCCGAACAAGACAACCCTGTAGTTGTTTGCAACCAACTGCTCACACAGCCGAATAAAAGGGATCTCTAGACAAGGGAAATCTAGTCTTATATGGGTGCTACCCACTTAGCCTTGTTGCACCTCCCCTGTTTTAGCCATTCCCGGTTGATGAGGCTTGAGGCTATGATTACCTTTTAGAACATATATCTTAGAATTCTCATCATCCTCCAATGATGATGTTCTGAAAGCATTCAATCCATACAAGTTCGTTCTGGGTTCGAACGAAACCGAAAGCACTATCTTGTTACACTCATTTTGGAATCACCCTCAGAGTTAATGACAATAGCCCTTGCACTCTGAATCTTCATCTCGATCATCACCTGAGATTCACGACCTATCGTTTAATTTGGATCGATGTGGTTTTCGGATATCCAAATTTGGAAATCCAATCCCGGTCTCACCGAAATCCAAAACATCGTCTTTTAAGGTCAAGTTGTTTTAAGTTAAAACAATTCAATTTATTATCTATATTCACACAGATAGATAATTAACATTATCAAAAATAAATAATCCATATCATCACAATTCAACCAAAGCATCTCATATCACTAAGCAACACATATTACATATCAGAGATATAAAAAATTCAAGGCATTCAACACCATTCAATCATCTATAAGCAAGATTAATTAGTCATGCCATTTCTAATTAATTCAAAATAAATTAAATTAATTACTTCCATTACTATAAATCCTGCTTACTTAACCATTAATTAATTACAAACCAATTAATTAATCATCCTTTAATTATCCATCTTAATTAATCATCCTTGATTAATTATTCTTTAGTTACATTAAGTACTTAGCCTTTAATTAATTACAAAAATTAATTATCCTTAACCATTTACGGTAATTAACCTTTAAGCACTCTCATTAATTACATTAATTAATGATCCGCTAATTACTTTTATTATTTAATTACCCTTTTAATTAACTACATTTACCAAGAAATCTTTAACTTAATCACATTCATTAATTGACCTTAATTAATTACTTCCAGTAATTAACTATTCTTTAATTACTCGCATTAATTAATTACTCCTTATTTAATTATCTTTAATTAATCCTTTAATTAATTACACTGAGTAATTAACCCCTAATTACTTCCACTAAGTAATTATTCTCTTTAATTACATCTACTAATTACCCATTAATTACTTACACTAAGTAATTACACTTTATTTATCACATTAAGTATTTATACTTAATCAATCATCAAGTGATTATTTTTAATTAATTAAACTAATTAATTAACTTAAATTAATCACATTAATTAATTAATTAATTGAGTAATTAATTCCCTTAATTATTACCCTTAAGTAATTATACTTTAATTAAGCATTAATAGTTATAAATTAATTAATCCTTAATTTCCAATTAATTAATCTCTAATTACCAATTAATTAATCTCTAATTACTTAATTAATTAATGCTTAATTACAACTTAATTACCCGTAATTACTTAATTAATTAATTTCTAATTACAACTTAAGTACATAAATATTTAATCCCTAATTACAACTTAATTGCTTAATTAATAAATCTCTAATCATTAACTAATAATCTTTAATTATCTAATTAGTTATCCTTAGTTACAAATTAATTAACCTCTAATTAATTAACTTATAACCCTTAATTATTAATTTATTAATCATTAATTAATTTAATTAATTAATTACTCTTTAATTACTTATTTACTTAATTAATCTCAAACCATTAAAACCTTAATTAACTTTTAAGGTAAATCATTATTTTTATTAATTACCTCATTATGATAAACACATATATTTAAAACATTTTATCTTTTACTTAATTACATTTATAATCAAGCTTTTAAAAAAACTTAAGCATTTAACTTGCAAATTTAAGTTAAACAAGTTTATATAACTTCCCATTCAAATGTTAAAGAAAACATTTCTTTTGCCCTTTTCAATAAAACTTGTTAAATCATTATTTAAACCAAAGTAATTTTTTTCAAAGAAAGCATTTAACTTTAGAAAAAAATTTGAAACTAGTTTTAAAACCTGATTATCTTCTTTAAAAACTCACACATTAAAAATTTGCATTAGCTTTAAACTTAATACCTTCATATTTTAAAAACCTGGAAACACACATAACTACAAAAACTAAAAATCAGTTACAAAATCGAACAACCCATGCCAAAGTCACAAAAACTCGAACGAAAACCCGAGCTCAAACCCCTGTCACTCACTTCCCAACTTCCCTCGAGTCACACCGCCATTCTACTCGAGAACGACCCTAGTGAAAAAACTTCTTTCCCAACTCCACTATAATCCCTGACACAAATGCACACGCATGCACATGTACGGTGTCTTCGACAACCTTTGGTCACTTAGTCCTCCTCCCTCAAGTCAATAGCGACTTAGTCAAGCCTCTCATCCTCTCAGATCGACGAAGCAGCCAGAAAAAACGAAAACGAACAACCCAACTCATACAGGAAGCCAGACCAGATCGACAACGCCCCTTGCCATCGACGATTCCGTCCACTGAAGCCCTCTTCCCTCAAACCAGATCATTGGCACAGATTCAAGCAATGTCTTCCGCACATGTGATTGAGTCTGTTCCCTCCACGGCAACGCAATTACCACGAAAACAATGACGACAACCATTAGTCGAAAAACCCTAAATCACCTCGATTGGGATGTCATGACCAAAGGAAAAATTACTAACCATTTTTCCCGAGTTCACCTGGACACCCGCTTCCTCTACCCCCAAGCGCGTCGACCACTATCACACGTTCGCGGGAACTTAGCGAAATTGCCAAATCCGTTCAACTCTGATTATCTCGATAAACACAAGCCTAAAAACCAAGATATTCACATCAAAAATCATGATTTCCTGCCATGATTCTATTTATGAAATCCAAACATATAATTGCATGCATTGATTTTTGACCTATATAAAAATTTTACTGTTATTTCTGAATTTTTAATTAATCAATAAATTAAAATTCTTGAAACTATTTTTAAACATAAATCTACATCAATGCAATCATTTTTCTTTTAATGATCACAGCCAGATAAAGATTGGAGAGATAGGAAATGATTTTTGAACCAGTTTTCCAGCTAAGAAAAACAACAGAAACCAACTATAGATGTGTATACAGACATATACAAATAATGAGAGCAATTCCAAATATATACCCTAGATAAATAAATCATGCAGACCATAATACCACATAAATTATCACAAATATCTAGATTTAAATCTGTTTTTAAAAGAAAAGGTTTACTCACCAGTTTAAAAGATAAAAAGAGCTTTTGAAATGGTTTTGAAATTTGAAAACTGAAATGTTGGAAGAAAATGCTTGAATCTGGAAACTAGAATACTTTTGATGTAAAAATCTTTTGAAACTGAAGCTTGAAGATGCTTGAAATCTGAAGCTTTGATTGTGATGCAGGTTGAAGAGTTGTTGAGAAGATCTAAGTTTAAAAAACAGAGATGATCTTGCCTATAAAAACTGAATTGAAGTTGTTGTTTTCATTTTCTGGTTTGAGAAATTTTTTACAGGGTATTGTTTCTTTTCTGGTTTGTAGATTTAACAGGCTTGATTTTCTTGAATTTGAAAAGAGAATAGGAAAAGAATTGAGGAGAAGAAATAGATGAATATATAGGCTAAATTATGACTTATCAAAAATAAAATAAAATTAAAAGTGACACTTGTAAAATTTCCTAACATTTGTCAATTACATTTGTTAACTAACTTACACATGTTACTAATGTGACTTGATTTATTAACACTTGTCATTATGTATTTTTAATTATTTTTTAAAATGGTTTATAAGCTTTTATATTAAATTTCCTAATTAAATAAATACTTTTTCTAAATTTATATAAATAAATTACTTAAAAGAAAATAATTATAAAGCAAATCATATACCAAAAAAAAACTTATACATATATATTTAAATCCAAAATAATTATCTTTTAAATTTCAACTTTAAATCCAAATTAAAATTCAAATTTAATTTAAAATTTAATTCAAAATAAACTCAAATATATATATATATATATATATATATATACTTGAACAAACACAAATTCGATTTGAAAATAATTATTAAAATTTATTTATTTATATTTAAAAATAGCACATTATTATTGTTTAAAAATAACGATCTTGCCAACTTTAAATGATTTATAAAGAGGATTAGCATATTATTTATAATTTACTTATTATTATTTAATGTATCATATATTTTATATGTTTGTGAATTGTGTTTTAAACTTTTACATATATTTACAAATCATATTTATCAAGAATATTTAAAAAGAAAGTAAAACAGACCTTTTTGTTAATCTTATTTCAATTTAAACTTAAGCTAGAATATATTTTAAATAAATAAACATTTACCTTAAGTATTTTGAAACTATATGGTTAACTATTTAAATAACCTTTGAAAATTTTATATTAAATTCAATATAACTTCCAGATTACCAAAATATAAATTAGAATTTGAAAAAATGTTTTTATTTGTTAAATTCAAATCAAAGCTTTTCTATTTACAATATATACAAATATATATATACATTATAAATAGAAAACAGTTTATTAGCTTTAAAAGATAAAATTCACCAAACAATATTTATAAAAGAAGATTATTAAACCAATTTAAATACTTATTAACAAGGATTATTAAATAAATGTTGCCTAAAATTCCGGGATATCACATTCATCCCCCCTTAAAAGAATTTTGTCCCCGAAATTTAATAGCGAGGATAATTTAATAATCTATCTAAGGTTTTTATATTCAATCGGCAAACATACATATCTGCCAGATACTAACAACCATAGCAACCAATTTGTTTTAACAAACAAATCTAACTAACTATCCTGACACAATCGGGATAGATCTTCCTAACACTATTTAGAGTTTCCCAGGTACAATCACTGGGATCCTCGCTCTACTGAATCCAAAATAGCTACACTACTAGCACATAGCTCCTTCTCATCTAGATCTATAATCTAAATAGAATATCTGACCACAGTCAAGTCCTGCTCAACTACCAAATCCTCCTGAATCCACAACCAGTGATGGATCATACACGTACCGCCTCAAAGATACGTGAAATGCATTGAATCCCAATCTTCTAAACTGGCAATTCAATCCTGTAGGCAAAAACACTTATCCTTTCAAGAATACAGAAAGATCCAATATACCTCGGAGCTAGCTTCCCAGTCTTACCAAATCTTATAGCTTCTTTGATCGGGAAAAAACTTATCCAAAATCAAATCTCTGATTCCAAATTCCAAATTCCTCCGTCTCTTATCCATAAACTCTTCTGGCGAACCTGGGCTACCTTCATCCTTCCTGATCAGCCGAACCTTTGCTGATGCTTCTTGAAACAAATTGGACAAAAAAAACCAATCTCTAGATTCTACCCAACAAAATGATCCTCTCAAGATCTACCAAAATCAAGAACAAACTCTATTTCACAATCATCAGTAGACTGAACTTACTTCCCCCATTCGGAAAAGACAAAATAGGTGCACTTGCCAATCTCGCCTTCAGATCCTGAAAAACTTCCTGAAGAAACCCTCTAATCCAAGAAAACTGCAAACCTCCGAGGAGTTCGAGGTCGCTTCCACAAACTTGAGCACAAACTTGATCAACACATTCCTAAAAATATGGTTCATCAGATCCACAAAGAGACAACATAAAAGATCCATGGAATCCTGAGCTACTTCACCAAATCCTTTCTCTTGGGCCATCCTTCTACTTAGCTGAACCACCAGTATAGCTCCAGGAACCAAGTTGATACGGAAATCAATCTCCAATGTGGACATACCTCTGAGTTCCTCCAGAAAATCTCTGACAACATCTATAATTCTAACTTCTTCTTGAGACGCCTCGATCCTATGCAAAATTTTACCCAAGAGAACACTCAAACTATCGCAAATCACTTTTGTGATCCTATCCAGTTCAGCTCCCAAAGATACCGTTCTTTCTTCACTAATCAGAACAGCTTATGCTTGTCTAACCAATCCATCGAAGTAATGGGTCCACTCTCCTGCTTCTAAACTCCATCTCTAGGACACCGCTTAGTCAGATGACCTTCCTTATCTACAATCTCTTCGATCCTCAAAACCATATCATCCAATCCCATACAGAGCCTTGATATGGGAAGACATCTCCTCAAGTAACTCGGGCCTCAGACCAAACATAACACCCTACTGAACTTAGTCTCATCACCGATGCAGACACACTTCCTTAAACTTGCTCTAAAAGAAACAACTTCGAAGACATCCATTGTCACTACATCTCATCACATAGCTACTTCTTCCTGAAGTTGCTAAGATACCATTACTCGCTTCTGCTTAACCGACAGATCCAAACTCTTAAAAATATGCTCACATGAGCGCAACCAAGCTTACACTTCAATGAGCCTTCAAAAGGTTTCCTTTAGAGATTGGTGAAATCCTAACACAATGATGCAAAGCTCTCTTGAGGCAGTATTGGGTTTACAGCCTCGGCAGATACACTTCCCACCTCAACACTCGGACTTCTTCCATTGGTAGTCGTGCTGCACACACCACTACCCTTCCTACCTCTAGAACTCATATTGGAAAACCCGAACAGGTAACCCAACAAATCATAGAGAAATATATATATATATATACACTGTAACAACCCTGGTTGGAGAGTACCGTAAATATTAAATTATAATGAAGATTATAATTTAATATTGGAATTAATTGAATTTATTGGAAGAAAATGATGAATTATATTGTTTATTTGGAATAAACAATATAATATGAATAAATTTTGGGAGAACAATATAAAATAAGGTTTATTTCAAATTAAATGATTGAAGCAAATTTAAGATGAAGGAAAGATGAAGTAAACAACTTAATTGTGATCTTTGAGTTGGAAATTATCATTGATGGAATTTAGTAGGAGCATTAAAGGAATATTGGCAATTTATTCCAATATTCTCCTTTTATTGTAAAATAAAAGGGAAAATAAAAGTAGAAAGATTTCATTGTATTAATAGTAATAAACATATGTGTGAGATAAACTTGTTCCTTTATTTCATGAATTTTGAATATAGAGATGCAACTATATTCAATTAACATGTACGATTTGGCGATAATGTAATTTATTGTCAAATTGCATCTTTTCTTTGTTAAATACAAAGAAAATTGTTAAATAATTGTTTAATCATCATATGCATAATGAATTTGAATTTTTGGGCTAATGAATTGTAACAAAATAAATTAATCACTCCATTTCGATGGTTGGAGTGGTTTGGAATAATTAATGGAATTTGGTTTGGGTTGGGGAAATCATATTGGTAATTTTAAAACCAATAATACATTTTATTGTAAAATAAAATGTGGGGAATAAGAAGGAAAAAAAAAAAATCTTCTTTGAGTATGAAAAAATGATGGACATGAGTAAAATAAAGTTTCTACTTTATTTCATGAATTTGAATGTAGTTAATTGACTACATTTGATTAAATTGATAATTTGTACAATATTGTGCTTGTTTGCCAATATTGTCATTTTATTAATTAAATATATATATAAGAATGAGTTAATAAAATAATTAATCATGATAACTATGATTAAAAATGTGATAAATAATTTAATAATGTCTAAACCTATATTTGTTTTGTTTTGGGTACATAATATCTTTTTATTTAACCAATTGCATTAAATTTGCAATTTATTTTGCAATTATGGGAAAATTGGATAAATTGAGTAATAAATGGAAATATAATAACAAATTTGTTAAAACTTATGTTTTGATAATTTTATTAAAAACTAGATGACATAACGAATCCAACGCATCCAAAATCATTAAAAACGGATTAAAAATGTAGAAGTTATGAAGATTTAAGCATTGTATAAGTGTAAATAAACTTAAACAAATTTTTGCCTAAGTAAAATTAATATGGGTCATTGGGTTAAGCCCAAACCCAATATCCACTAGAGAAACTTCTAGAGCCAGGAAAGAAGTACATACACTTCTTCCTCCTTCAGCTCATTTGAGAAAAGAAACCCTAGAAGCTCAAAAATTAGAAACAATGGCCGCCATCTCAAACCCTAGCCATAATTAATAAAATTCTTTGCTAAATCAATAGAAATTTGGATCTAATTCAACAAGAAGGTAATCTCCATCCTTCTCTATCTTGAATTTGAGGAGAAATCCATATTTGTTTATTGTAATTCTTGTTTTGTAATTTATCTTCTCTTGCATGCCTATTTTCAACAATCATAGGTCCGGCAAAGGCAAATTCGAGTTGAAAGCTTCCATCTTCAAGCCTAAATCATCATCTTTTTACTGCTAATAGGTAAGCTAAGGCTTATAGCAACTGTAAACGAATAAATTTCAGCAGCAAATAATCTTTTGCTTGAAATATTTGGTTAAATATGTTGAATTTTACCTCTGTTCTATATTGATTGGTGCTGAAAATGCCCTGTCTTGTTTTACTCATATCTGGCTCGTCCGGTATCGGATTGACGCCAATCTTTTTTCAGATTGTAGAGGACTGATTAGGGTTTGTTTATTTTAAATTTCATTGGGTTCTGAGTCCGTTTGGACCTTCTTAGTTGTTGTCAAAAATGAAAATCCGAGAGGGACTAAGCCCAGAATATTCTAGTGGCTGGTTAGTGTTTTCACCGTAACTTTTGTGTTTCTTATCGGAATTTTGATTTCTTGGATGTTCTGAAATCCTTGTGAAATATCCCACAACTTTCATGTTTTCGGTTTTGACTGATTTTAAAGTCTAAATAGTGGAAAATTGGCATTTTCATCGCTGGCCTGTGTTGACAGGCAGCGCAAATAATTTCTTTCTTAGTAGTATTTTGATCATAACTTCTTCGTTACTCATCGGAATATCAAAATTTATGAAGTTTTGGAAACCTGAGGCTGTTGGCTACAATTTTTGTATTTTTTATTTTGTAGAATTTCAAAGTTTGCATGGTGGAAAATTGATGTTTTCAATGTTGGCCTGTTATGAACTGCCCCAACATTGATGTACTTGTTCGTCTTTGATGATTTCATTTGCATGCTTTTGCAAGAATTTTACTACGAAATTTGATGCTAACATTTGATTCTTTTTTCCAGCAATGGACTAGTAAATTTAGAATGTGACTTGAATTCAAATTGGTTTTAAATACGATTTAAATTTTGAATATCGGTTTTTACCGATTAAATTGCAAATTGATGTTTTTCTGAGTTTTAAAAATCCGAATAAATTGCATAAAATCTTCTAAAATCATGGGTTGAGCAATAAATGTTTTTATACATTTTTAAAGGTTTTTAAACAATTATTCTTTATTTTCTAGGCTTTCAAAAATCATTAAAATTCTTTAAATGATGGGTTTTCACTCATAATCCTTTAGATAAATTTCTATAAATTGGTTTAAAATCCCGTTTTCTCTAGTAAAATATATTATAATTAATTTTATTTACTTTAATTACTTTTATGCTTTTTCGGACATATAAGGAAACAAATTAAAAGATTTAGTAAATCCGTGAGGTATGGGACTTGAGTATTTACTTTTTCGGTTAAATTCGGACGTGTACTATCGAAACGACATTGAGAAATCTTTTTGATTTACTCCTTGGGATTTACCACTTTGTGGTCTGGGATAGAGTGTTATATTAGTCTTTTAGACTAATAACTTTAGTCTAATATTTCGTATTCGGAAGCATATACGACATGAGACTATCTTGGGAAAAACACCATTGCCGATGATATGAGGCAATTGTTTTATATGAGATTTTCTGAGATTTATAATTTTATGGAATTTTCCACTTGTCAATGAGATAAGACAGGTTAGATATTATATGCCTTACGCCAATGACATGAGGCAATTCTTTGAGATTTTGATGCATTTGTTAGTGTGGCATCGACTAGCGGCTAGAAAACCGCTGAGTGAGGACGTACGGTATGGGACGTACGTAACCACTTTTCGGGTTACTATCCGAGAGTTTCTGACACATTCTGGGAATTACTAGTGCTATGACCTTTGGGTCATCTGAGAATCTGGGAATCTGAGAATCTGGGAAATTAAGAATCTGGGAAAGTGTGACTTCGGTCGCCTTAGAGATTCATGTGGGTACCTAACTATATTACTAGCACTAGTCTGAGAACTTTAGCACGTGCAACATGCTTTAGCATGTAATTATTGGCCAATCTGAGATTTATTTTATGAGTTAAGAAAATTTTGATTTCACCATATTTTGATGTGTTTACTTAGCCTTATAGAGATGAATAAGGCGAAATATGAGTTTTTGAGGATTTTGGTGATTTCAATTTTATGGTTTTATACTTGGGTTTCATTTACTACTTTGAGAAGTTTATTTATTCATGTATCATATTTGGATGTTTTCTTTATATGCATGAATCCACTAGTATTAACCCAAGTAAGTGTAGAATTATACCATCTTAGAGATAGACAGTTCTTGATATCAACCTTAGTCATTCTTATCAATTATTGGTCCCTTGATGTATGTTTCCCCTTATACCTTATCGTATTTCCTCTCTAACGATAAGATTCAGTTGCCTGACCCGTGTGTTTTCACTCGGGTCAGACCGAGTTGTTTCAGGTATAATCTATTGGGCTTAGCTTGAAGTTGATGTTGGATATCAGCTCTTCTTTCTCTTGAGTAGTTTATTTCTTCTGCATACTCTGATGTTTTTACATTTGATTCGATGTATACGGTGTGGTCGTATACCACCTTTATTGTATTCATATTGTATTGTACTGAACGTGTATCAGTGTATATGTATATATATATATATATATATGATGTTGGTTACTGTTCTGTGATTTGATTTACATTCAGTTATTGTATTTTGTTCTGATAGATCCGTTTGCCACCTATAGTTTTGGATTAAGCATTTACTGGGTATGTCGATCCACTTGAGTTGAAAAATTATAATGCATTTATCGACGTATTCAATGGATGTTTAAGACAAAATTATAGATGGTCGCCCTTAACCAGCCCTATTCTCCGCTTTAGTAGACAGAATTACTCATTAATTCTCTTTACTAAGGTGGGTCTCGGGGTGGGGCGTTACAGCTTGGTATCAAAGCTTTGTTCAGAACAAAGTAGAATAAACACAGAACAGTACGTATATCACAATACGTCAAAGTACAATACGAGTGAATCATTATCCTTCATTTGAGCTTGTTTTCGAATAGTGCTTTGATTCTTTTTCGAGTTTTGGGATATGTTGAGATGGAATATGTCTAGGAATATAAATTGTATTCCGTAGTATTTCATAACTGAGTTTGATGTTATCTTATCTTATGAATAATCTTATTTGGGATTATTCTATTCTTTTCTTTTTTTTGTCGATACGAGTGAGTTCGTATCGATGGAGTTGATCGATTTCTTTGAGCATTCTTGTTGCATTCATTTGTGAGTTGTGAATCCTATTGAAGGGATCCACAATGATTGGCTCATTGTGGGCATTCTGAGGTTTTTATTTGATGTTGCTTTTGCGAGTATTTGTTTGTTACTCACAATCTTGAGATGTATCTGATTTGAGATGGACTAACTTATTTGATGTTAAGCTCAATCCTTTTGTTGTTATAGGATCCTGTATTTATTTAGGCATCCTAATTTTATTGGGTTATTATTTCTATCACTTTGAAATGTTAATGATGATTTCGAAGTTTCTGTATTCGCTCTTGAATATCGAGATGCTGATGATATATCTCGAATTCCAATCAAGGTGACTTTGTTGAGTTTTGTAAGTCAATTTGGATTTGACATCCAATCGAAAAATCGAGTGTTGAGGTAACCTTATTCCTAGCTCTTAGCTCTTCGGTTATCCTTCCACGGGGATATCCACTAAGGAATGAGGAGAGTTTCTAGATATTCGAGTTAGATTGAGTTTATCATTCTACTTTGTTTGAGTGTACTTTTCAGACAGTCAATCATTGTTATCCTTTAGCATTACTCCGTTTGAAGTAGCGATTCGTGGATTGTGTGCTTCTTCTCCTTCGAGAAGAATATCTTGCTTATCTTATATCTTGCTGTTTTTTTTTCTTGGAGCGGCTTGTGATATTGTAAGATTGACGAACACTCTGTCTCCTTTTGATGATTTTGAGAATCAAGTATTCTGGGAAAATCTCGATGCATTCTCTTAATGTTCTTTGGTTTGATTTATTTTAAAGCTATATATATATATGAGTTTTAAAAAGAGAAATTGGAGTTTTGAGATATTTTAAAAATCAAAGAATGTTTTGAGAATATATTTATATAAGTAGTATTCTTTCATAGAAATGATTTTAGAGTGTTGGGTTATCCATCGAGTAGTTAAGAGTTCTGGTCGATACGCTTGATCAACGTTATCGATAGGAATCTCCTAAATGCTATGATGAGGCAATCAGACACAATGGTTTGTGTTTTAAAAATTGAGATTTTGAAAATAATATTTTGAGATTATATATTAAATTTATTAGAGATTCAATGGAGAGGCAATGCCATTTATTTATTTATATATTTATTTTGAAATTGTAAAGATGAGAATATATGAGAATATTCTTAAGTTATACTTTATTGGAAGTATATTTTGAGATTTTTAAATCTATATTAGATACATTGGATATTTTAAGAGAAGAGTTACAAGAATATTTGAAGATTGTTTTTAAAATATTTAAGTGTTTTAATAAAAAGAGTAAAGAGAATTTAAACCCTTAATTTATTTTGAGGGATATTATTATGGGTTTACAAATCTCTTTGGAAATTAATTTTGAAGTAAGAGAAGAAATTTGGACTTTTAATTTGAGTTTAAATTACTTACAAAGTAGTATAGTAAAGAGTTTGAAAATTTTCAAATGTTAAAAATCTAGATTTAAAATTTAAAAGATGTTGGGATTTAAAAATTCTAAATATCTTGGATTGAAAAGTAATTTGAGCCTATATCCTTATTTCTTGAGTATATTCTATCCTTGAGTTAATATCAACGACATGCCTTATCGCGGTCGTTCGACTTTGGTGGCCTTGCAAGAAGTCATTCCGTGATTTATTCATCTTGTCTATCGTGTTTATCTTGTTGTGAGGATGTTCTTTCCGCATTATTATGCAGAAAATCTTATTGATGATATTCTTTATTGCTTAGAGTTTGGGTTTAAGTGAGTTTGGTCCCGACTCTATTCGTAGAGTTTTGTAAAATCAATCATTTTCGATTGATTAATTGTTGAACATCTTATTGAGTTTTTTTTCGAAGATGGGATATCTTCGAAATTCTTTCAAGTTACTTGGAAAATTCGATGGTTTGCTAATCGCTATATAAGCATTTGATGGGCCATTGGATTAACCAGGGAAGTTTTTCCTTGTTTCTCTCTACCACTCTATGTTGAGAATATGAACAGTTTGAGTTTCGAGCTTCTCTTTTATCCTTTGTCGATTGAATAAATTGTGTTGAATACAGATTTCCTCTATGAATTGCGAGGACGCAATTTTCATAAGAGGGGGAGTCTGTAACAACCCTGGTTGGAGAGTACCGTAAATATTAAATTATAATGAAGATTATAATTTAATATTGGAATTAATTGAATTTATTGGAAGAAAATGATGAATTATATTGTTTATTTGGAATAAACAATATAATATGAATAAATTTTGGGAGAACAATATAAAATAAGGTTTATTTCAAATTAAATGATTGAAGCAAATTTAAGATGAAGGAAAGATGAAGTAAACAACTTAATTGTGATCTTTGAGTTGGAAATTATCATTGATGGAATTTAGTAGGAGCATTAAAGGAATATTGGCAATTTATTCCAATATTCTCCTTTTATTGTAAAATAAAAGGGAAAATAAAAGTAGAAAGATTTCATTGTATTAATAGTAATAAACATATGTGTGAGATAAACTTGTTCCTTTATTTCATGAATTTTGAATATAGAGATGCAACTATATTCAATTAACATGTACGATTTGGCGATAATGTAATTTATTGTCAAATTGCATCTTTTCTTTGTTAAATACAAAGAAAATTGTTAAATAATTGTTTAATCATCATATGCATAATGAATTTGAATTTTTGGGCTAATGAATTGTAACAAAATAAATTAATCACTCCATTTCGATGGTTGGAGTGGTTTGGAATAATTAATGGAATTTGGTTTGGGTTGGGGAAATCATATTGGTAATTTTAAAACCAATAATACATTTTATTGTAAAATAAAATGTGGGGAATAAGAAGGAAAAAAAAAAATCTTCTTTGAGTATGAAAAAATGATGGACATGAGTAAAATAAAGTTTCTACTTTATTTCATGAATTTGAATGTAGTTAATTGACTACATTTGATTAAATTGATAATTTGTACAATATTGTGCTTGTTTGCCAATATTGTCATTTTATTAATTAAATATATATATAAGAATGAGTTAATAAAATAATTAATCATGATAACTATGATTAAAAATGTGATAAATAATTTAATAATGTCTAAACCTATATTTGTTTTGTTTTGGGTACATAATATCTTTTTATTTAACCAATTGCATTAAATTTGCAATTTATTTTGCAATTATGGGAAAATTGGATAAATTGAGTAATAAATGGAAATATAATAACAAATTTGTTAAAACTTATGTTTTGATAATTTTATTAAAAACTAGATGACATAACGAATCCAACGCATCCAAAATCATTAAAAACGGATTAAAAATGTAGAAGTTATGAAGATTTAAGCATTGTATAAGTGTAAATAAACTTAAACAAATTTTTGCCTAAGTAAAATTAATATGGGTCATTGGGTTAAGCCCAAACCCAATATCCACTAGAGAAACTTCTAGAGCCAGGAAAGAAGTACATACACTTCTTCCTCCTTCAGCTCATTTGAGAAAAGAAACCCTAGAAGCTCAAAAATTAGAAACAATGGCCGCCATCTCAAACCCTAGCCATAATTAATAAAATTCTTTGCTAAATCAATAGAAATTTGGATCTAATTCAACAAGAAGGTAATCTCCATCCTTCTCTATCTTGAATTTGAGGAGAAATCCATATTTGTTTATTGTAATTCTTGTTTTGTAATTTATCTTCTCTTGCATGCCTATTTTCAACAATCATAGGTCCGGCAAAGGCAAATTCGAGTTGAAAGCTTCCATCTTCAAGCCTAAATCATCATCTTTTTACTGCTAATAGGTAAGCTAAGGCTTATAGCAACTGTAAACGAATAAATTTCAGCAGCAAATAATCTTTTGCTTGAAATATTTGGTTAAATATGTTGAATTTTACCTCTGTTCTATATTGATTGGTGCTGAAAATGCCCTGTCTTGTTTTACTCATATCTGGCTCGTCCGGTATCGGATTGACGCCAATCTTTTTTCAGATTGTAGAGGACTGATTAGGGTTTGTTTATTTTAAATTTCATTGGGTTCTGAGTCCGTTTGGACCTTCTTAGTTGCTGTCAAAAATGAAAATCCGAGAGGGACTAAGCCCAGAATATTCTAGTGGCTGGTTAGTGTTTTCACCGTAACTTTTGTGTTTCTTATCGGAATTTTGATTTCTTGGATGTTCTGAAATCCTTGTGAAATATCCCACAACTTTCATGTTTTCGGTTTTGACTGATTTTAAAGTCTACATAGTGGAAAATTGGCATTTTCATCGCTGGCCTGTGTTGACAGGCAGCGCAAATAATTTCTTTCTTAGTAGTATTTTGATCATAACTTCTTCGTTACTCATCGGAATATCAAAATTTATGAACTTTTGGAAACCTGAGGCTGTTGGCTACAATTTTTGTATTTTTTATTTTGTAGAATTTCAAAGTTTGCATGGTGGAAAATTGATGTTTTCAATGTTGGCCTGTTATGAACTGCCCCAACATTGATGTACTTGTTCGACTTTGATGATTTCATTTGCATGCTTTTGCAAGAATTTTACTACGAAATTTGATGCTAACATTTGATTCTTTTTTCCAGCAATGGACTAGTAAATTTAGAATGTGACTTGAATTCAAATTGGTTTTAAATACGATTTAAATTTTGAATATCGGTTTTTACCGATTAAATTGCAAATTGATGTTTTTCTGAGTTTTAAAAATCCGAATAAATTGCATAAAATCTTCTAAAATCATGGGTTGAGCAATAAATGTTTTTATACATTTTTAAAGGTTTTTAAACAATTATTCTTTATTTTCTAGGCTTTCAAAAATCATTAAAATTCTTTAAATGATGGGTTTTCACTCATAATCCTTTAGATAAATTTCTATAAATTGGTTTAAAATCCCGTTTTCTCTAGTAAAATATATTATAATTAATTTTATTTACTTTAATTACTTTTATGCTTTTTCGGACATATAAGGAAACAAATTAAAAGATTTAGTAAATCCGTGAGGTATGGGACTTGAGTATTTACTTTTTCGGTTAAATTCGGACGTGTACTATCGAAACGACATTGAGAAATCTTTTTGATTTACTCCTTGGGATTTACCACTTTGTGGTCTGGGATAGAGTGTTATATTAGTCTTTTAGACTAATAACTTTAGTCTAATATTTCGTATTCGGAAGCATATACGACATGAGACTATCTTGGGAAAAACACTATTGCCGATGATATGAGGCAATTGTTTTATATGAGATTTTCTGAGATTTATAATTTTATGGAATTTTCCACTTGTCCATGAGATAAGACAGGTTAGATATTATATGCCTTACGCCAATGACATGAGGCAATTCTTTGAGATTTTGATGCATTTGTTAGTGTGGCATCGACTAGCGGCTAGAAAACCGCTGAGTGAGGACGTACGGTATGGGACGTACGTAACCACTTTTCGGGTTACTATCCGAGAGTTTCTGACACATTCTGGGAATTACTAGTGCTATGACCTTTGGGTCATCTGAGAATCTGGGAATCTGAGAATCTGGGAAATTAAGAATCTGGGAAAGTGTGACTTCGGTCGCCTTAGAGATTCATGTGGGTACCTAACTATATTACTAGCACTAGTCTGAGAACTTTAGCACGTGCAACATGCTTTAGCATGTAATTATTGGCCAATCTGAGATTTATTTTATGAGTTAAGAAAATTTTGATTTCACCATATTTTGATGTGTTTACTTAGCCTTATAGAGATGAATAAGGCGAAATATGAGTTTTTGAGGATTTTGGTGATTTCAATTTTATGGTTTTATACTTGGGTTTCATTTACTACTTTGAGAAGTTTATTTATTCATGTATCATATTTGGATGTTTTCTTTATATGCATGAATCCACTAGTATTAACCCAAGTAAGTGTAGAATTATACCATCTTAGAGATAGACAGTTCTTGATATCAACCTTAGTCATTCTTATCAATTATTGGTCCCTTGATGTATGTTTCCCCTTATACCTTATCGTATTTCCTCTCTAACGATAAGATTCAGTTGCCTGACCCGTGTGTTTTCACTCGGGTCAGACCGAGTTGTTTCAGGTATAATCTATTGGGCTTAGCTTGAAGTTGATGTTGGATATCAGCTCTTCTTTCTCTTGAGTAGTTTATTTCTTCTGCATACTCTGATGTTTTTACATTTGATTCGATGTATACGGTGTGGTCGTATACCACCTTTATTGTATTCATATTGTATTGTACTGAACGTGTATCAGTGTATATGTATATATATATATATATGATGTTGGTTACTGTTCTGTGATTTGATTTACATTCAGTTATTGTATTTTGTTCTGATAGATCCGTTTGCCACCTATAGTTTTGGATTAAGCATTTACTGGGTATGTCGATCCACTTGAGTTGAAAAATTATAATGCATTTATCGACGTATTCAATGGATGTTTAAGACAAAATTATAGATGGTCGCCCTTAACCAGCCCTATTCTCCGCTTTAGTAGACAGAATTACTCATTAATTCTCTTTACTAAGGTGGGTCTCGGGGTGGGGCGTTACATACACACACACACACATATACATATATACATATATATATATATATATATATATATATATATACAAGTACACTCTCTCAAGAAAGATATCACTCCAAAGCCTAGGTATTCACTCAACCTAGTGCTCTGATACCACTGTAATGACCCGCCGTTCATTCCACAGAAAGACGTATCATTATTAAGAAAGAAAGGGATAGAAAAGAGAAAAGATAGAAAAGAAAGAACTAAACAATATCATAATCTCATAGCAGAACGAATAAAATATATTAATCATATAGTTATTACATAATATACAACATCTATTAGAGTTACACAGCTTTATAGCACAATACATTGGACATTTATAAAACATGCCTATCATACATCTCAAAATACAACATAGAGATACAACACAGCGAAAACTCTATATATCTAAATACGCTGAAGCCACCTGCTCCATATCTCCTCCAGAAACTCGTCAATGCTAACGTGAATCCCTTGGCTACTCGTAAAAATTTGAGTACCTAAGAGTTTAGTAAAACAGAAAATAAACTCCAGGTCAGACATGGGTCTTGTGTGAGTCTTGTGTGAGTAAACGGGTTAAAGTTGCTTAACATTGGAAAATCTTTGAAAACAAAAGGTATATCGTAAGACTTCCCGCACATAAACACGGAAAGTTTTTACCTTACAATAACCAAAACATTTGATAGGAAATCCAGTTATATTATTATAGGGTCTAGGGTTTTTAAGTAAAATACAAAAATAGCTAGAATGCTTACATCTCACGTTCCAACATAGTTGGGCACAATCAAAACGTACAGCATTTATTGGGGATTGGATTCCATACAATGGCAGGGCTACTAGGGTACTGTCCGTAACAGTATGTGGCCTAGATCACCGTACCGAGGATCCATCCCGATCCCTTGCAACACAAAGCCGGAATCGTCCATTATTGGATAATCCCGAACAAGACAACCCAGCAGTTGTTTGCAACCAACTGCCCATACAGCCGGATAAAAGGGACATCTACAAGGGAAATCTCATCCTACTTGGGTGCTACCCACGTAGCCTTGCTGCACCTCCCCTATTTTAGCCATTCTCGGTTGATGAGGCTTGCGGTAACGATTACGTTTTAGACCATATATCTTAGAATGCTCATCGTCCTCCAATGACGATGTTTTGAAAGCATTCAATCCATATAAGTTTATTTCGGTTTCAAACGAAACTGAAGGCACTATCTCGTTACACTCATTTTGGAATCACCCTCAGAATTAACGACAATAACCCTTACACTCTGAATCTTCATCTCGATCATCACTTGAGATTCACGACCTATCGTTTAATTTGGAGCGATGTGGTTTTTGGATATCAAAATTTGGAAATCCGATCCCGGTCTCACCAAAATCCAAAACGCCGTCTTTTAAGGTCAAGTTGTTTTAAGTGAAAACAATTCAATTTATTATCCATATTCATACAGATAGATAATTCACATTATCACAAATAGATAATCCACATCATCACAATTCAACTAAACATCTCATATCACCATGCAACACATATTACATATCACATATCAAAGACATAAAAAATTCAAGGCATTCAACACCATTCAATCATCCATAAGCAAGATTAATTAGTCACGCCATTTCTAATTAATTTAAAATAAGTTAAATTAATTACTTCCATCACTATAAATCCTGCTTACTAACCATTAATTAATTACAAATCAATTAATTAATCATCCTGTAGTTATCCATCTTAATTAATCATCCTTGATTAATTATTCTTTAATTACAGTAAGTAATTAGCCTTTAATTAGTGACACAAATTAATTATCCTTAACCATTTACAGTAACTAACCTTTAACTACTCTAATTAATTACATTAATTAATGATCCTCTAATTACTTTTATTAATTAATTACCCTTTTAATTAATAACATTTAACAAGAAATCTTTAACTTAATCACATTCATTAATTAACCTTAATTAATCACTTCCAGTAATTAACTATTCTTTAATTACTCACATTAATAAAGTACTCCATATTTAATCATCTTTAATTAATCCTTTAATTAATTACACTGAGTAATTAACCCCTAATTACTTCCACTAAGTAATTATTCTCTTTAATTACATCCAGTAATTACCCATTAATTACTTACACTAAGTAATTACACTTTATTTATCACATTAAGTATTTATATTTAATCAATCATCAAGTGATTATTTTTAATTAATTAAACTAATTAATTAACTTAAATTAATCAATTAATTTATTTATTTATTGAGTAATTAATTCCTTTAATTACTTCCCTTAAATATTATACTTAATTAACTATTATTAATTACAAATTAATTAATCCCTAATTTCCAGTTAATTGATCACTAATTAACAATTAGTTAATCTCTAATTACTTAATTAATTAATGCTTTATTAGAACTTAATTACTCTTAATTACAAATTAATTAATTCCTCTAATTACTTAAAACATTTTATCTTTTACTTAATTACATTTATAATCAAGCTTTTTAAAAAAACTTAAGCATTTAACTTGCAAATTTAAGTTAAACAAGTTTATATAACTTCCCATTCAAATGTTAAAGAAAACTTTTCTTTTGCCCTTTTTAATAAAACTTATTAAATCATTATTTAAACCAAAGTAATTTTTTTTCAGAGAAAACATTTAACTTTAGAAAAAAAATTGAAACTAGCTTTAAAACCTGATTATCTTCTTTAAAAATTCACACATTAAAAATTATCATTAGCTTTAAACTTAATACCGACATATTTTAAAGACCTGGAAACACATATGACTACAAAAACTAAAAACCTGGTTACAAAATCGAACAACCCGAGCCAAAGTCACAAAAACTCGAACAAAAACTCGAGCTAAAACCCATGTCACTCACTTCCCTACTTCCCTCAAGACTCACCGCCATTCTACTCGAGGACGACCCGAGTGAAAAAACTTCTTCCCCAACTCCACTACAATCCTTGAAACAAATGAACAGGCGTGCACATCCATAGTATCTCCGACCACCTTTAGTCACTCACTCCTCCTCCCTCAAGTCAACAGCGACTTAGTCAAGCCTCTCATCCTCTCAGATCGACGAAGCAGCCAGAAAAACGAAAATGAACAACCCAACTCACACAAGAACCCAAACCAGATCAACAACACCCCTTGCCGTCGACGATTCAGTCCACTGGAGCCTACTTCCTTATAACAAGATCATCGGCACATATTCACGTAGCATCTTCCCCACTAGCGATTGAGTCTGGTCCCTCCACAGCAACGCATTTACCACGAAAACAATAACGACCACAATCAGTCGACAAACCCTGAATCACCTCCGTTGGGATGCCACGACCAAAGGAAAAATTACTAACCATTTTTCCCGAGTTCACCTGGCCACCCGCTTCTTCCACCCCAAGCGCGTCAACCAACTATCACATGTTTGTCGGAATTTGGCAAAATTGCCAAACCCGTTCAACTTCGATTATCTCGACAAACACAAGCCTAAAAATCTGATATTCACATCAAAAATCATGATTTCCTACCACGATTCCATTTATGAAATCGAAATGTGTAATCGCATGCATTGATTTTTGACCTATATGAAAATTTTACTGTTATTTCTGAACTTTTAATTAATCACTAAATTAAAATTCTTGAAACCATTTTTAAACTTAAATCTACATCAGTGCAGCCATTTTTCTTTTAAAGATCATAAGTAGATAAAGATTGGAGAGATAGGAAACGATTTTTGAACCTTTTTTCTAGCATGAGAAAAACAACAGAAACCAATTATATATGTGTATACAAACATATACAAATAATCAGAGCAATTCCAAATATATGTCCCAGATAAATAAATCATGTAAACGATAATACCACATAAATCGTCACAAATATCTAGATTTAAATATATTTTTAATAGAGAAGGTTTACTCACCAGTTTAAAAGATGAAGAGAGCTTTTGAAATGGATTTGAAATTTGAAAACTGAAATGCTGGAAGAAAATGCTTGAATTTGGAAACTAGAATACTTTTGATCTAAAAATCTTTTGAAAACTGAAGCTTGAAGATGCCTGAAATCTGAAGCTTTGATTGTGATGCAAGTTGAAGAGTTGTTGAGAAGATTTAAGTTTAAAAATAGAGATGATCTTGTTTGTAAAAACTGAATTGAAATTATTGTTTTCAATTTCTAGTTTTAGAAATTTTGTATAGGATATTGTTTCTTTTCTATTTTGTAGATTTAATAGGCTTGATTTTCTTGAATTTGAAAAGAGAATAGGAAAAGAATTGAAGAGAAGAAATAGATGAATATATAGGCTAAATTATGATTTATTAAAAATAAAAGAAAATTAAAATTAGAAAGTGACACTTGTAAAATTTCCTAACATTTGTCAATTACATTTGTTAATTAGCTTACACATGTTACTAATGTGACTTGATTTATTAACATTTGTCATTACGTATTTTTAGTTATTTTTTCAAAATGGTTTATAAGCTTTTATATTAAATTTGCTAATTAAATAAATAATTTTTCTAAATTTATATAAATAAATTACTTTAAAGAAAATAATTATAAAGCAAATCATATACTAATAAAAATCTTATACATATATATTTAAATCTAAAATAATTATCTTTTAAATTTCAAATTTAAATCCAAATTCAAATTCAAATTTATTTAAAATCAACTCGAATATATATATATACACACACACACTTAAACAAACATAAATTCAATTTGAAAATAGTTAATAAAAATTATTTATCTATATTTAAAAACATCACATTATTATTATTGTTAAAAAATAACAATCTTGCCAATTTTAAATAATTTATAAAGGGGATTATCACATTATTTATAAATTACTTATTACTAAATGAATTAATGTATCATATGTTTTATAAGTTTTTGAATTGTATTTTAAAATTTTATTTATATTTACAAATCATATTTATCAAGCAATATTTAGAAAGAAAGTAAAACAGACCTTTTTGTTAATCTTATTTCGATTTAAACTTCAGCTAAAATATATTTTAAACAAATAAACATTTACCTTAAGTATTTTGAAACCATATGGTTAACTATTTAAATAACCTTTGAAAAGTTTTATATTAAATTCAATCTAACTTCCAAATTACCAAAATATATATTAGAATTTGAAAACATGTTTTTATTTGTTAAATTCAAACAAAAGCTTTTCCATTTACAATATATACAAATATATATATATATATATTATAAATAGAAAACATTTTATTAGCTTTAAAAGATAAAATTCACCAATTAAATATTTATAAAAGAAGATTATTAAAACTACTTATTAACAAGCATTATTAAATAAACATTGCCTAAAATTCTGGGACATCCCCAATACCATGGATGTATTAAGGTTGACATTCGGAACTCGAACATGCAGATCATTACAAACTCCATTTGAAGATTTCTATAATCAAATTTTAAATAATAATTTTCATTACTTTCTCTATCTTATTCTCCTCTTTGATTCCCTTTAATATTTCAACAAAGTTCTGCCTAATTATACATCGATTCTCACTCTCTCCACATATACTTAAAATGTCGGAGAAGATTCACTTCTGTTATGCACCACTAACTCTTTGATCTTCACTTTTTTCTACTCAAAAGCAAAGTTATTCCACTACCAAAGGTCTAATGGAAATTGTATCAACAAACTACTTGAAACTATGATCGAAAGATTCGATTTCTGGTAGTCCACTACTATTGCTACTGCTGCTGCAACTATTTTATAAAGGGTGATCTTAATCACTCAAGTGATAGTTAAGACAGTTTTGTAAAGGATATTGCTCTGTCTCATGGGTCAAAGGCAAGACAGATGTTTTAGATATCCGAGTCAAATTATAAAAGGTGCGATGATTACCAGAGTCAAATTCTAGTAGGTGTTTCTTGCAATCTGATTTAAAGTCAAGATGTGTAGATGGTGTTCTTTCCACCTGGTTTAAAGCCAAGACGTGATTAGTGAAATTATGTATGGGGTACAGGACTAGATGTAGGATTGGGATCTGAACTGGTATAAAATTCTTGAAATCTTCTTTTACCTTTACTTTTACTGTATTTACTTGTTGTTCTCTTATTATTCTCTAATTATATTATTTGGCTTTGTTTTGAATTTATTGCAATAAAGTTGAAATTTGCAAGTATATTGTTAGAAACTTTAAATTCACTATTCACTCCCCTCTAGTGTAAATTAACCTTAAGATCTATTACACTATAGTATATATTAGGTTATACCACCCCTTACATTTGGTATCAAAGCATACGTATTTCAAAAATTCATAATCAAAATTTTCAAATTTTTTAAATGACTACTAACACTAGCAACACACTGTTCTACACATTTCTAGAAGGCTAATCAACTGCTACATCCCTGCAATTTAATGTAAGTAATTATGCATGCCAGTCATGTAGAATGAGGACTTATTTACAATCTAATGGCTTCAAAATAAGGAATATTACCCAAAGTAAGTATAAGGAACCCAAGGCTGCATTCGCTCAGTGGACAAATGAGCAAACAACACTGGTAAGGTTAATCATACCAAAATTTCTCTGTTAACCAATCAATTTCACTTATTTAAAATGGAATTAAATGAGTTTGTTTCTAACATTTATTCTAGAATTCAAGACTTACTGCACGCTTTAATTTTATTAGGAAAGACTACACTGAAGAAGATCAAGTTCAAAAGATATTTAGTTCACTTATAAGGGAATGGGATTATGTCACTTTAGCTATAGAAAAAGCCAAGATATTGGTGTAATGAAAGTAGAAGAACTTATTGGTAATTTAACATCATATAAAGTACAATTGAATGGTAGAAAGGTAAGCCAGTCAACCGAGAAGAAAACACTGGCATTCAATGCTACCCATGAAAACCAAGCATCGAAAGAGGATGAGAAAATGGCATTTATGATTAGAAATTTCAAATATTCCTGAAATATCAAAAAAGCAACAAGTTTAGAAGGACTGATGGAAACCCAAACAAGTCAAGAAGTGAAGATACCATCAAATGCTTTGGATGCGACAAAACTGGATACTTTCAGAGGGACCGTCCATATCAAAAGAAATCTAAATTCTCTCTCAACATAGACTCCTTAAACAAAAAGAAGAAATGAGCTTACAATGCAACATAGGAAGGTTCAGAATCATCAACTAGCAATAGCAGTTAAAAGAGAAAAAACAATGATGTATGCTTCGTGGTAGATGATGGAAAGAAGGACAAGTGGATACTTGGCAGTTGATGTTCACTACACATGACAGGAAATCCAAAAATACTAACAGACATTATCTACTTGGATGGAGGTATAACAAACTTTGGTGCAGCACAAAGGGATACATCATCGACATAGGCAACTTTGATAACATCAATAATCAATTGAGGTGTTATGGGATGAAAAATCTCACTAACATTTTTGGCGTTGGAAAGGGGGAGCGAAACTCATTTCCCTTTTTTAATCTATAGCAAATCTACCTCACGTCGATTCCCAATTTTCTATCTCCAATGAGTTTACTAACGCTCCTTTAAAAATCGTGAAGCCTGCCGATCCATTCATCCCTTTCACTCAAAAGTGGTCACTCATGGCTCTTAAAGCCTTCATGCAGCCCATTTTAACCTCAGTCCAACCCGTCGTCAAATTAAGGAATCAATCGATGAATGGGCAAAAGGAGATGTTGGCCTAAAATACCACCCTCAAGCTAAATTATCCTCCACCATCCACGGTTCACCACCATCAAATACCAGGTGTAGTGACTATGCAGCGAATAAGTGATTATGACACTCTCAGAAACGAGAATGGTGAAACTGGCCCACAAATCATATCCCCAACCCATCTAACGTCAACCCTCCAACTAATTGATAGAAAGACTCGATAATCGGTGTTGCATGGAATTAAGTAGAACAACTACTACCAGTTGATCATCATCCTCCTTTTCCCATTAATGATCACAAATTGGATGAGAGCATACAGGGTCTTTTTGATTTGGACAGTGATTCTGATGATGGCACGAGACCAAGAGCCAGAATCTAAGAATCCACAATGCCTTGCTAACATGATTAGGTTAAAACCTACCTATTGTGGTTATGTTGATAAGGACATCTAGGCCTTCTGCTCGAAAATCAAGAGATTCAAATGTGGTACCCTCCAAAGCCGGCCCTTATCCGGTCCAAGCGACAAGCTGAAGTGATTGAGATGCTCACTGATTTGAATGATCAGCTACCATCTCCCATTGGAACTAAACAAAGCTATCAACGTCGAGAATATTGATGCTTCTCTCCCTAACTAGAAGGAATATCTTTATCGGATAGATAGCGAGATCTGAAGTATGATGGATTCAAAATCTGGTGGAGGAACTAAAGTTGAAGCATCAACTATAACTGCAAAAGACAGGTGTTCGATACTGCATAGGAAATCTCAAATTTCATTCTAAGCAATCTACACTACTTATGTAATAAACATTGTAATTATTATGAAAAATTGTAATACAATGAACTATCGCATGGATATTAAATAGCCCGAACCAATATAAAATTCTCTCTATCTTAATCTCTTTGACATGGAAACTGGACATAGGATATTAAATGTCCTGAACCAGTATAAAAAACTTTTTATATTAATCCCGTTAGCATAATCATGCTGGACTTAGGGATATTGGATGGCTTGAACCAGCTATCAAAACGAAGCTGCACAAAACACAACTTGGTTTCATAGCCAAACTAGTCGTAGGAATATTGAATGCCAAGAACCAGTATAAAAACTCCTCTATGTTAGTTCTGCTAACATAGCACACTGGTCGTACGAATACTAGACAACCTGAACCTGTATGAAAATCCATGCGCATGATTAAAAAGGTTGTAAACACGCAACCTGACATCATAGTCAAATATCAGTCTACTCCTAACTAGCAGGGCAAACAGTGCCAAATGCATGAATGTGAACCTTTCTCTAAAAAAGGGTGGTAGGTCACACTCTACATGCAATAGAATATGCATGCTATAAGATTAGTTCATCATTCATGAAAGACATGAGAAATTAATTCAAAAATGGCATGGAATAGCGATGCATGGAATGTACCGCAACTGATAGATCATATGCAATTCCAAGAATTAAAGCTTACCAGGTAAACATCAGAAACTAAAAATTTACCCAAGTTCTCTTATTTCTATTTTTACTTACTAAAAACATTGTTCACAATTAAAAAATAGATAAAAACAATTACAACATGAGTTACATTAAAATTTGCAAAGCTACGCCTCATAACAAACTAAAAACAATGTTGAAAATCTTACTCAGACTCGAAAGAAGAGCTAGATATAATCATTTTACGGTGGAATGATCCGCAGAAATGAAATGTTGGACGGGGAGGTGAACTACCCGATAGTTGGCGAATAGGAGGCAGACCATTAAATTCAGTAATAACAACTGATGAACAAACTAGAGCAGTACGGCCGTAGGCGATACTTCCATAAACCATACGTCAATCTTAATTGGCACCTACCCAAGTATCTTCATAATCTTGTGGGTCATACTCGTAATTGGCGCGATTGTATAAAAAAGATAGGTCAAGTCCAAGTAAAAAACATGTAAAAACATCAATTGCACACCTCCAGCCGATTTCAGCAATTACCTTCTTTAGCTTCTCACCATGAAGTTGCTTTAATAAGGAAACCCTCTCTATCCCACATTAGGAAATAACAATGGAGTCCCGGCGAGCTTTGCATTATAAGTTGAATACCTTATTCTCAAGAGCATTCACATGCTCCATGGTCACCCACCTAATTCTTTCAATCTCACCTAAAAGGTATTCCCTTGTCTTCTCGGTATTCTTAGAGAATGGACCAAAGAGCTCCTCCGTAGTAGAAATGAAGGGCGAAATCCAAGTGCCCGATGTACCCAATTCTTTCTTATAATGATCGTTCGGCTCGTTAAACTTGGCTTTATAATAATTTTTCAAATCATTCTTCCACTTAAAAACTTCATCCGGGTCGGCCCGGAAGGGGGAAGTAGGAAAACACCTAGTCTAAAAGAACCACTGGCCAAGGTTGGAGAGGGGGTGTCTTTTGCACTAATTCGCCTATCAATCTTCCCATCCAATTCTTCATTTTTTGTCGCAGGGCCTTAGTTTCCACCTGGAATTCAACCCCATATGTATTTTTGGCATCTTTTAATAAACCTTCTAATTCTACAACTCTGGCTAAGGTAGAATCTGTTAGAACTGGGTCAGCCCGTAGTGAAAGAAATGAGTGAATTTCAAAAAAAATTGCGATCTTTAATTTTTTATAGGCCTATGAAGTCTAAATTTATATCGAATTTTTCTATATTTGATTTAAATAAAATCATGTATTTTATTTAAATTTACAAATATTAGATTAAGATTTTTTTAATTTTGGTTTTGGTTATATATTTTTGTGTGTATAAATATCATATACATATATAAACATGTGTGTATGTGTGACATAGCAATCCGTGCAGGGTATAACATGCCTATATATAGATGTTGGGATTTGCATCGCAACGGACATATTAACTCATTTTGTATGCATTGTATGTTGTGAAATATTGCGTAAATATGCAACTATGAATTTCATGTGATTATTTTGAAAAATTATATATATATATTTTATGAATACATAAAATTTATTTTTATCACTAAAATATTGTAGAAAATATTTATTTATTTACATGACAATATATTGAACCATAAACAACATTAAATATATATGTATAATTAAAAATTCTTTTCATTTACAATTACCAGTTAGAAAATATACTAGACCTGGAATTTTAAAGATTTTATTATTTAATATACATATATATTTAACATATTAAATAAAATAGATTTAGCCAAAATAAATTATCATAAAATAACCATATGATAAAGTTATGAATTTTATGATTTTAAAAAATCTAGAAACATATTTTTGGCCTCGGGAAAAATTTCGAAAATTTTCTTACTTAAATTAATATTTTAAATATATAATTTATTGTAGACCCAAAATCAAATTAAATATTAAAATTAAAAAATTAAGCTATAAAAATTGAAATTTTTTCTGAGGTTTCTATAACATCATTTGGGACTTATTAAATTATTTTAGAATTTTGTCAACGTTCACATGTCACTTAACAGGTGGTGTGACAATATGGCCAAATTTATCACTTACTAAACTTTGGTAAAATCCAATTTCACTTTATTAAGCGTTACCCTTTTGTGACAATTATTTACGCCAATTCTCTTCGTCAAAACTATATCGTTTTGGACTTACTGAATTTGGTTATGGTCAAAATTCTAATATTATCCATATTCAACTTTATAATCCAAACACAAGGATCTTGGTTCAATAATAATAATTATTATTAACCGAACTACTCTGGCCAGAGATTTTGACTTTGTGTTGACTTAAGTTGACCGCAATACTAACTCCATATTACTGAGAAGAAAAACCTCTCTTGAATAGTGTTTCACTTCCAATACTTCCACTCGACCCAACTATAATCACTTGATCGACGTCGTGCCATAATTTCACTATAATTAAAGCGTAGCTTCCATATTGAAGATCTACGTATTCTTAAGTCAAAAGAAATATGTAAATTAATCACGTTGATATTTTCTATTTGACCTTATTTATATTAACTAATAGAAAACTATGAGTAAATCATTCCATAGATATCCAATAACTATCAGTATGTAATCTTTAAGTGCCCTCGGTAGTCATGAGTAATACACTACCCAACATTTGGAGAGCATTACATACTCTGGTCTCAATGGATACATCAAAATCCAGTCTCGATGCATCTTGACTAGGGATATTTAAAATGATATATTTGTTTTATCATGATAATTTACTCATGGTTACAACACTTTGTAACTACTATCAAAAAATATGCCATTTACGGATTTACTATTAAACATACTTTAATTAAATTAATTAACAAATACAACCACATTATATCAAGTATATAGTAGAAAGAAACACCTTTATTATGAACAAGATAGTTCAACGAGTCAGATATATGTAACAAATTACATAATTGCCCCTAGGGCATACCCCTAACTCTTTCAATCTCCCACTTGCACTTGGGGTTAATTATGGAATCTTATTCCAACCTCTCCAACCGGTATCTCAAAACTAGTTGGATCAGTCACTTTGTGCACAGGTATTCTATTATATTTTAATTATCTACTCTGTCAATCAACTCGCTCCGATGGTGGTAAACTGTTCTATCATATGGAACAATTCGGAGTATATCTCTCGACTTCAAGTGAGCTCTAAGTTCTATTACGAACTATATTACGACATTATTATCATATAACTCTGTCATGAGATTCTCAACATTTGGAATCGGCTCGGTTATAAATTTTTGCACTTATATTTTTATATACATTGTTTTGAATGCGGAGCTATTCAAGGCGATATACCTAGCCTTTTTTCCATTGAATTGGCCATGGTCTTTTATTTAGAACATTTCCAACTTAAAGATTTGTTATTGACACATTATACTCAATATTACTTGTGAAAGTTTTAGTCTGAACATTCCTTCATAAGGAATTATGTTTCTATAAACAATTCTCTAGTATTTCATAAATACATGAGAACACTTCAAATTACCATTTAGTGATATCAATTTGGATTTGATATTATCTTCATGTATCAAATACATAAACAAATCATGATATCCTAGACAAAATAACAAGTATGATGATTCCTATTGCCAATGCCAAGGAATCAGTCTTACATGTTTCGTATTAAACATTTTTATAAGGTGTCCTTGCATATCATTTGGGACATTCCTGACATCTTTTATACTTACTCTAAAAGACATCATTTATTAATCCAATGTTATAAGGTTGATTTTGACACAAGTACATCGCTAAAATCGACAACGTGTTGTTTACTTATAGTTTAGAAATATCAATGTACCTTTTATCATTCTTTCTTATGAACACACGCTTCCTCTACATTTTGATTGAAAATCAAGCTATTTGATATTCTTATCAAAGTAATTATTCAATCTTGGTTATTATGTGTAAACAGTTTACTCTAAATCATTATTTAGAATTTTCTGTTTCAATACATACGTACCAAAGATAAATTCATATCAAGTGGTAATTTTGTCAGTAAATCCGAATTAACCTGAGCACATTGAATACTGAAACTATTATGCTAATTTCAACAAATTTGTGATATTATTCTCATCAACGTTGCTCATTTAATTCCAACTGCATTAGTCTTGCTCATAAAGATAAAATCATGGTCGATGGATCACATCCCTTAGGTTTCGACTACTAAAATCATATTTTGATATCGTACTTGGAATTCTTTCAGGTTTTCGCATCAAACCATATGATAGAGTCAACACTCTTAGTGCTTAATTAAACAATCGAGGATTATATATTTTCGACATTGACAAGAAACTCATAGTTTCTCTTAAATGAGCAAGAATACTTGTTAGGCATTCTAATGGAATGTTTTTGTTTAGGTTAGTCAATTTTATTTCATCTCGTCTACTCAGTTCTATCTTCGGATCGTATCCAAATCCTTTTTACTACCAATAATTCCTCAAGGAAATTCCTTCACAATGAAGTTGGTATTTCTTGAAATGTTTCTCGGTGCAATAGAATAAGTATTTATAAACATTTTATGAATTTCCTTATTCATAAAACTGATTTAGTTTTAGTTTACAAAAATTATGTTTGAAACATAAATATGCAATCCAATGATAGTCTTTTCAAAATCCTTTTGGGAAGATTCATACAAGATCTCGCATAAACAATTATTACAAGCAATCTTTCGACTCGCACAACCTGCTAACTCCTTGGCCTAAGATATGTTGGAGTTTCTGATAAACCGTTATCATATAAAATTTTGTAAACTATTATTCAGATGAAATAATATTAACCCTATGTACTACCCTTAAGTACATTATCTTATAGAAAGAAACTAACTCAAATTCACTCACCATTAATCATATATTGCCCAAGAAAGTTCGATTACTCCATATCGCTGCATCATTATGTATCACATGAAGGAGTAACTTAGAAATTGAATCTTTATTCATTTTATGTACATTTTCCAATATACTCACTCATTCAATCAATCAAATCATTTCTATAACATGTTATTTCATTTACTTCTGTTTTATATCCTATAAGTTTACCATAGACATGCTACATGCGTATCAAATACACATGTCAAGTTGACAATAACCCATCGATGAATATCACGAAATACATGGAACGGTTTGGTATTTATAGAATTATGGTTGCATATATATATATATATATATATATATATATATATATATATATATATATGCATTAATCCAAAGAGTTCATCGGCTCTTATGATACTCCCACTAAATGGGTGCATAGCCCTTTATTGTTTGTGACATAAATAACTAGTATCATATGATTCTAAATCGTAAAATAAAATTATTTCTCAAAACTACGGCTTAGTCTATAAATCCAAAGCAACCATAAATAATATTAGGTACTTTTTTCCAATACATTACTTTTATTATAAAAAAATTACCACGTTATAGTTTTATTTGACAAATAATATTCATAATATTCATAATGAAATATAGCTATGTCTATTTTTTTCAGTCGATATAAAAAATAATTATTATTTCATGAATAATGTATGGTAAGTTTTACGAAAACAATTTTCGTACCACGATGCAATTAATAAGTGCTATATGGTATGCTCCCACTGTTTCCTCCATTACTATAATAGTGTATTGAATTTGGAGATCTGTCATTCACTTAATACAATTTGTTTATTCATACACTGGAACTATTTATAGTGGAGTGTTCGTTGATCAAATATCTTGATCTCAAAGAAATAAATCCCATAGAAAACAATTTTCTATATGAAAATACATTTCAATGGAAATCATATTTCTTATTCCAATATTTAAGTGTCAACTATTTATTACAATTCTTTTTTTTCTTTATGAAGCAGAAGTGAGTATTCATTCTCTTCATTCCAACTATACCTTAAATTACATCTATTTTTATACATTCATTTTCCTTTCAAATGGCCAAACTATTCAAAAGAAAACCTTACTACAATATATAGCAAACCCTCTACCAAAGCGCATTCGATTATCCTTAACATTTATGGACATCAAGCATGTTGCACTTTAAGTAAACCGATCAAAATTATATTTCGGTGATCTATTTCTTAATATGTCTTATAGTTTTTGGTCTTGTGTTACATTAACATAATATGATCTCTTTTGTAATCAGTCAGATTGAATACCCAATCTCTCACTAAGGTTTATTCGATTTTTTGGATGAACTAATTTCATCGAAATATTGTACATTACAAAGTTTGACCATTCACCATATAACATTTATATGCAATTGTATATGGATCAATTATCTATCGTCTTGTATGTTTGTAGAGTTCGAAAATCATAGAATGCAATATATGGTCTTGACCAACTAAATGTACAAGTGACCAAACCACGAATATATTCAGTGGTTGTAAAATCATGCACTTGCATAGGTGTTAAAACGTTAACGTGCAACAGAAATTTGATAGTGGGTATTATATTTCCATTTGTCAACTTTCAATTGAGTTCTTATGTATATGTTAATTGATAAACATTTTGTCAATCATATTAAATGCACAAATTTATCATTGTAGATAATTATAACATTATTTAGCATATGTTCTTACAATATTAGAATGGTTAAATGTTACCATTTCATTTTTCTAATAAGCCTCCATTAGTCTTTTATGTTTCTCCAAACCATAAGATGAAACAAAGAAGTCTTTCGACTTCACTAGTGGGTGTTAGGACTCGTCTATCTTGATATTCTGACCTTGTGTTTGCTCAACAAATCATATTCCTACAAATGATGGATAACTCCATATCAGTTGTATCGCATACAATTCCTAACCCATTTTTCCTTGTCCTAATCTTATTTCGACCTTGAGTTTGCTCAACGAATCAAAAGAGATTATTCATTCGTACCTACCATATCGTGACGGCCTAAGTATAGTATATGTACCTTGAGTTTACTCAACAAATACATATAATTATCTTACCTCATATATTCAATATATTAATAATACTAAACATAACATCCCCAGCTTGAGTTTGCTCAACAGCTAAGGAGTATGCAAGTAATATATATATATATATAGTAGAGGACAACACTATATTGAAGATTCATAATCTTCAATATATTATATTGAATGATTTCGACTTATGGAATAATGTATTTCTTATGAAATACCCTCCTGATTCAACTGTCATAAACATCAGAAATCATAGTATATGTACGTTTATGTATGTATTTATTCCTTAAGTCTATTTGGGTTTCTTTAATATTCCACTTTTATTATATAAATTCATATCATATAAGTTTTGTTGTTAAATAACTTTTATATTTCATATTACTTATATGATAGTCTTATGTATAATATTTAATTATTTAAATCTTATTTAATTAATTTTATATTAGTATTCCTATACAACTTTTATATTGGACATATCAACTATAACCTTTATAATGTAACACATATATCTTATATACTTGTATTTTTATTAATTAATCAATCTTTAATTAATTTGTTGAATAAATAATTTTAGTTAATTTATATTAATTTCAAAAAAAAATCTTATATACATACATGTATGCTTATGTTATCTTAAACACTTTAAAGTAACATAACATATATCAACACATATAATACACGTGTATAAGTATTAACTAATTAACTCATTTAATTAATTTCTATTATTAATCTTATTAATAATTTTAAATTTCGAAACTAATATTTACGTAGTTTCAAACATTTTGAACTTTATCATTACATTTTCAAACATTTTGAAAATATATGTTATGTTATAACCTTTTATAATAAACATGTTTTTATTTTAAGTTTAACTTTTAAATTTACATATCTTAATTTTCAAAACTATTTTGAAAATTAGCTCAAGGCCCAATTCAGTTGGGCCTTTTCTATTAGGGGCAACCTTTGGGCTCACGTCACCTTTTAGGCCAGGCATGTAACTAGGTAGGACCGGGTACTTGATTAGCCAATTCCAATCCAAGACATCACCTTTCTAGACACATACTAGGTGCACAAGCTTAATTAGTTAGCCCTAACATGACTAATTTAGGCAGCATAGGCTATTGGGCTCCGATACCATTGTTGGAACTGGGCTAGCCCATAGTGGAAGAAGTAGGTGAATTTCAAAAAAAAATTCCATTTTAAATCTTTAATAGGCCCATCAAGTCTAAATTTATTTAGAACTTTGCTAAATTTGATTTAAATAAAATCAAGTATTTTATTTAAATTTACAAATAGTAGTTTGAGATTTATTTAATTTTGGTTTTGCTTATTATTTGTGTGTATATATGTATCATATACATATATATACATGTGTGCCTGTGTAAAATAGTAATCCGTGCAGGGTATAACATGCATGTATATAGATGTTGGAATTTGCATCGTAATGGACACATTAACTCATTTGTATGTATTGTATGTTGTGAAATATGTCATTAAATATATAACTATGAATTTCATGTGATTAGTTTGAAAAATTTTATATATATATATATATATATATATTATGTATGTGTAAAATTTATTTTTATCATAAAAATATTGTAGAAAATATTTATTTATTTATATGACAATATATTGAACCATAAATTAGATTATATATATATATAAATTAAAAATTCCATTCATTTACAATTACTAATTAGAAAATATACTAGATCTGGAGTTCCAAAGATTTTATTAATGATATACATATATATATTTAATATATTAAATAAAATAGATTTAGCCATAATAAATTATCATAAAATAACCATATGATAAAATTATAAATTTTATAATTTTCGAAAATCTAGAAATACATTTTTGGCCTTAGGAAATTTTTTTTAAATTTTCTCAATTAAAATAATATTTAAATATATAATTTATTGTAGATCTAAAAACAAATTAATTATTAAAATTAATTTATTAAAATCTGAAACTTTTTTAGATTTCTATACCATATTTTGGGTCTTAAGAAAAATTTCTAGAATTTTATAAATTAAAATAATATTTTTATTCAATTAATTATTTTTAGGTTTAAAATAAAATTAATTTTTAAAATTACTATTTTAAGTACAAAAAATGTGAAATTTTCCTAAAGGATTCTGACATGAAGGATGAATTTTAGAAAATATTAAACTAAAGTTAAGAAATTTTTATTATTATATATGAATTTATTAGTTCAGACAATCATTTAAATATTAAAATTAATAAAATATATAAATAAAAAAATTCAGCGTTTATAGTTCATAATAAGCACATACAAAAATTTGCAAATATTTAGATCTATATATATAACATATAATAAAACATATCTCTTAATTCAAATTGTATATGAAGATTTAACACAAAAGATTAACATATAAGATTTACACATATGACCAATATGTATAAACACAAATAATTTCAATCTCCATTGTAACAACATAAATACGTACAAAAATCCTACCTAACTAACAAAACAGCAATCTAATTATACACATATGTTCATATGACTAAAAAATTATCAAAGCATAATAATATGATAAAAATAAAATCAAAGTTACCCAAATTAGATGCCCTAAAGTCCACCTTGAATAAACAATTCCCTTCTTTCGAAATGTTTTGATTCTTCAAATTGCAGATCTGGAATCTATGACCAATTATTATCAAATTGCTTTTAGTTTTGATTTGAATTTGATATGAGAATTTTAGGATTGATTTAGAGGAGGGTTTCAGCTATGAAAGAGAAAAGAGGGTGGCGGCTCAAAAATAAACAGAAAGATTTTCTAACAAATTAGGGTTTTGAGACTGTTTATTTATATGGTAAGATAAGAGAGTAAACCACTAGATCTTAACCACATATCTCTAAAACCTAACCATTTGTTCAAGCCACCTCTAACCCTAGCCATAACCAATGCCTACAACTCCATAATTTCATAGGTAGCTAGCCCGTTTGACCCAAATTAAATATGTACAATCATATTTAACTCAATTTCTTATCGATATTTTATATCCACCAATATATTTACAACTATTATAAATATATGCAATAAATTTATTTCACATACATATTCTAGTTTCATAAATAATATTTCATAAATATTAGTTAATTTAATTAAATTATAACAATTATAAATCAATTAAATCGTTTGGTCTAAAGAGAATTAATTATGTCGGTTGTGTGACTCTTGGGTGTAAATTCAGTCAGCAATCAACATTAGACTATTCGATGTCAAATTCATACGTCACTTAGCAGGTGGTGTGACATTATGGCCAAATTTATCACTTACTAAACTTTGGTAAAATCCAATTTTACTTTATTAAGCGTTACCCTTTTGTGACAATTATTTATGCCAAATTCTCTTCGTCAAAACTATATCATTTTGGACTTAGTGAATTTGGTAATGGTCAAAATTCTAGTATCATCCATATTCAACTCTATAATCCAAACACAAAACCATGGTTCAATAATAATAATTATTATTAACCGAAATACTCTGGCCAAAGATTTTGACTTTGTGTTGACTTAAGTTGACCGTGATACCAACCTCATATAACCGCGGAGATGAATCCTTTCTTGAATAGTGTATCACTTCCAATACTTCTACTCGACCCAACTATAGTCACTTGATGGACGTCGTGCCATAATTTGACAATAATTAAAGCAGAACTTCCAAATTGAAGATCTACAGTATTCTCAAGTCAAAAGAACTGTGTAAACTAATCATATCGATATTTTCTATTTGTCCTTATTTATATTAACCAACAGAAAACTATCGAGTGAGTCATTCCATAGTTATCCAATAACTATTAGCACATAACGTCTAGGCGCCCCAGCAATCATGAGTAATACATTTTCTCAACAATTGGAGAGCGTTACATGCTCTAGTCTCAATGGATACACCAATATCCAATCTCGATGCATCTTGACTAGGAACATTTAAAATGGTATATTTGTTTTATTGTGATAAATTACTCATGGTTACAACAATTTGTAAATACTATCACAAAATATGTCATTTGTGGAGTTTCTATTAAATATACTTTTAATTAGATTAATTAACAAATATAATCACATTATATCAAGTATATAATAGAAAGAAACATCTTTATTATGAACAAGATTGTTCAACGAGTCAGATATATGTAACAAATTACATAATTGCCCCTAAGGCATACCCCTAACTATATCAGAATAAAACTTCCCCATAAGAATGCAACCTCCGAGGCTTGATCGAAAGAAGCCGGTTGAAAATCAAACAATTCCATACGATACAAAATCAAAGAAAAGCATGAAATTTGCAAAAAATGAATGAAAGCGATGAGTAATTTACCTAATATAAGTATAACTCCAAGGATAGTATCAAACGTTATGAATTTACAAAACCATTTTCTATCCTAAGGTCCAACAATTAAACACAACAACAAGGCACCTAAGAAATGCTGGGTAAAGGCGGGGCTGAGCTAACGGAAAAAGTTCATTGGGGATCATAGCAAGCCATGTCTAGTGGTCCATAGATTGTTTGGAGGACACCTTAAAACACCCTATAATGTGTAAAAACCCTAATCCAGTGCATGGTAGAAGAACTCTAAGACATCCTTGGCACGCTGCAGGAAAACATCCCCCTCAAACTTATAATTTTCTCTTGCTTAAATTTCTCCAGGTAGGAGGCAATCCTGCATTAAGCATCACTTAGGGAATCCTCAAAATCATGAATCTTCAATATAGCCTTCTCCCTTTGTGACGACCCGAACTCGATGCCCGACAAACAACATCGAAATCCGTATCGTCGGAGCTTGCAACAACATTAGATGATAAACAAAACAATGGAAACAAAGGATGATTATATTGATATACAATATAGATACAATGACAGATACATCATTATACAACAACCCAACACCAATAGAGAATGTATACAACACAACACCACAGCGAAAATTAGCAAACTCTTCAAGAGAATCTAATACTGCAACTCCAAACCAAAACTCCCAAGCCAAAGCTCTAAGCTTCAAGCTCGAACCAACATCAAGTTGAACTTGTATCAAATGCGATCCCAAATGCGATTGCCAAACCAAAAGCTTCAAAAATCCAAAGAATGAAGGAGATTTCCAAATGCTACCAAACCAAAGATTTCGAAGGCTATCGAATCTACACCTACTATTTGATTATCTGAAAAACCCAATTCTAGACTGCTCGTGTGGAAAATTGTGGGCACTCAAAGTTTAGGAAGGAAACAATAAACTTCGGGTCAGTCATGAGACTGGTGTGAGTAAACGAAAACAGTTTATCTTTAAAAAAAACAACAAAAAGAATTTAAAATTGAAATCTGCAATGCTTTTTGGAGAATGAAACTACCATAAGGCCTCTCAGCACACGCACCATGCAATCGCACACTTGGGGGAGATTTCTCCTTATGGTAGTCAAACATGCTTACTACGCAAAATCTTTTTTGATACTATTATTAGTGCATAGTGGAAAATATTTCGAAAGTATAATATTAATCTTAACCAGCGTAGGTAACATTATATTATGCCAGCTATAACTACCACCTGAGGTGGCAGTTTATACAATTGCAAGCGTAAAGGGTGCGTATTGGTGACTGGATTTCCAACAAATGGTCAGGCTAAGGAACTTCCTATTGCCACATGGGTACGCCTCTAGAGGGACGCCCCGAGATCCTACCCGGATCTCTGCCAACATAAGGCCGGTTTACTCCCTGCCCGAGAGTAACACCTAAAGATATGCCATCCCCGATCGTTTGCGACCTTTATCCGAGGATCCTCAACCACAAAGCAACATCACACAGTAATAAAATTACAGTGTCCACATGACTTAAGTATCTGGGCTCCATACCATGATATCACTCTTTTCTAGAAGAAATGGACATACCCTAGGGGAGCGACCCCTGCACCCTGGCCGCATCTTTCCTGTTTCGAATATTTCCGAGGTGTGAGGTCTTGATGCAGTCTCATCCACAAAGCTACGCTTTTCAAAAAGCCATGTTTGATCAACAAATGATCAGCCGCACTTTGTATGCCACATTACCAAGTTGGGAATGTATCACTAATAACCATCAACTACATAACCTCTGAGATCGTATGTCTCAGAGAAGGGTGTTAAGCTAAGAGAATAAATCTCCGCTGCCAAATAGAAATGTATTTGATAGAAACTACCTTTACATCTCAAAGTGTAACGTGAGACACACATCCATACAAGTCTGTTCCGAGTTCGAGTAGAACCGAAGGCACTTCCGAAGAAGCCCTTGCAATCCGAGTATTCACAATCCTGATCGGACTCCCCATCACATATGGAGATCTCTATACTGTAGCTACTTAGTGCACAGTCGATCGACGGGTTATCCTTTTGTTCTTGAAAACACACGGTCTTCACCACCGGTCTTCAAATGCAATCCATATCGTCTTATCATTATTCGGAATGGGTTATATGACATAAGGTACTCTCCCGGCTAAACCGAATAATGAGTGCAATATTTAAAAACATATTAATATTGGGATTTCAGTTAAATCACAACTTAAAACCCAAAACTTTCTTTTCAAATGGTTTAAACAAATTACCATTTCCAAATCTTCAAACAAAAAGATTAGTTTCACAAAGATCACCCATTTTTCACAAAGATAAATTCACAGACTTCAAAAAAAATTCCATTTCAAATTAGATTAACTCACCAATCTTTAAATCAAAGATTTAATTCATAGCTTCAAAACCATTCCCAAAGATTCATTCATAGCCCCAAAAACCATATTCATTTAAAACTTGAAATCCCTTCAACACAAATTTGAAATTCTTTCCTTATAGGAAACCTATTATTATTTGAAAACAAATAGTTTTCGTTTTGAAAAAATTTGATTTCATTTATACAAGTTAAATTCTTAGGGTTAAATTCAAATTCCCAAAACAATACTTTTAAAATGGTTTAAAACACGTGTAAACACCTTTATAACTTGTATAACCTTTTTAAACCATAATTTCCAAACATGGACTTCAATTTCAAATCTTCAATTCAAATTCAAATTAAATTATTTAAATTTCAAAACTTAATCAAGTTATTCAAAATAACTTTTATTTTCAAAACTTCTTTTCGGAAGTTTTTTTACATTTAACCTAAATCCATTTCCAAAACCATTTGGATTCAAAATCCAATCTTAAAACATTTCGAAAATCTATGAATTAACCAACTTCCTCGTGCAATCCATATTTGTGTGTGTATAGTGTAGTCCAAGGGTTTACACAATAGTGCAACATTATCAATTATCACAGATTCAATCATATCAATAACGATAAGTAGTATATTCCTATAACACTTATCTTCCATTCACAGATCCACTGATAAATAATATACATTCATCGCAGCTTGTATCAAAATAATTCATAACACAAAACATTACACACAGAGATATCAAACAATTCAAAGCATTTGATGCAATTTAAACGTCCATAAGTAAGATTAATTATACATCTGATTAATTTTAAATCAGATCATTTACTTATGAGTAATTTACTAATCCTGGTTAATTAATATTAATTAATTACAAACCATTTCTATTAATTATCCTTTAATTATTTATTAATTAGCCTTTAACTAATAATTAATCATCTTCAATTAATAAATAAATCAACCTTTTATCATTAAATAATTAATCCCTAATTTTTTAATTATCCTTTAATTAATTATCCTCAACTAATTAATAAATTAATTAACCTTTAATTAATTACTACATAATTAATTATATATAAAAAATAATCATCCATTAATTAATTAATCATTAAGTAATTAATACTTAATTATCCTTTAATTAATTATTCTTTAATTACTTGATTACTCAAACTTAAATCATTAAATTAATTTACCTTAATTACTTTTATTAAGTAATTAACCTTAAGTAATTAATTTCCTTTAACAAATAAATTAACTTAGAATTTAAATGTTAATTACAATTAAAACATTTGTAATATTATTAAGTTTATTTAAAATAAACTTTAAAAACAAAGGTCATTTATATTTTTAAACATCTTAAAACTTAGTAAATTTTAAAACAATTTTATTTAAAAACCTTATTAATCAATTTAAAACTTGGATAACATCTAATATTTAAAGAAAATTGGTTTTAATAAGATTTATTTCCAATAAACTTGATTTTCTTTTAAAATTTGAAACTATTTTTGTATCAAATCAAATAACCAGAGCAAAAATTCATTCTACCCGAGCTTGACCCCGAGCCAACCCACGATTCCATCTGCTTCGAGAAAGACGATTGTTTTCTCGCACTTGAACCCGAGTCTCCTATCTTCTTCCTCAATCATTTGAAAACGCAAGTACATAAAGATGCATGTACACGTGCACAATCACCACGACTATCTCTGATCAACGTCGCAGCCACCCGAGCAACATCGATGATCACCAAAAATTATTCGAACAACCAAATATACGGAATTATCCCTAAATCAAAATCGAGCAAATTCGAGGCCAATTATTCATTCCTATAACCCGTTCGATCATAAAAATTTGATTCGCTCCGCTGCGACAGGCCATCAAAAGCCTCACAATTCTGGCCGAAGCTGCTACGACCATCAGCGAACTCATCCCCCTTGGTCCGATCATCTGAAACGCCCCGATATTAACGCAGTTCTCCCGAGAATCAATTCGACACTAAAACAATTTTAAACACTAAATCGATCCCAATCACCATCAACGACAAAATAGAAAATCATCTCGCATTTTTCTCGAGATCAACGATCATCACAGCACCACTGGAAACAAACCCCGACACTCAATAACTCGCTGATCACCAGAATTTCATAAAAACCCATACTTCATTCATCACGCCAATATGACCTCAATTCAAAACTAAAAATCCTGATTTTTGTTTTAAAAATCATTATTTTCGAAATGAATTTGAATGATGTCAACGAATCTTAAATCCACACAAGTTGAAAATTCGATAGATTTGAATTTACACTGTATATTCCTCTTCCAGACAACAACCCTGTCATATATTCATGGAAATATATTTTTAAAATTAAGTATGGTGATTTTAAGCATATATTGTGTTAACATCACTAGCTAAAAAGGATCGAGGAAGGTGGAACTGAATTTTGAAGTAGATTTAACCCTGTAATTTTTTTTAACAAAGGCCTTTTTGCTTAATTCTAGACATATGCACACAGTTTATATGTACATACAGGCATAAATACATAACCATCTCAGCATATTTGATTCATAACTTCCAAGATCACATGCAAACCAAAAATTCAAACAGATCTAAGGTTTTGGAAATGAGTTTACTCACCTGGAATGTCAAAACAGAGAACAGATTTGTTAATTTTGTTTTCTGAGTTTGAAAATCCTGAGTTCTTACTTGATGATGAATTGCTTTGGCTTTACTTTGATTTGAATTTGCCTGGCTTGAAACTGTTTTGCTTGATCTTCTCCCTATCTTCCAGGTTTGATTGCTTTAGGTTGAATCAGGTTTTGATTTTGAATTTCCAGTTTTTTTTTTCATTTCTTTCTTTTGTTTGCAAATCTGTTTTCAGGTTTGTATCTTCGCTTTTGCTTTGGTTTGAAGATTGGAAATAGGCTGTTGTTTTTCTCAGGTTTTGATTTTCTTCAAGTTTGGGTTTTGTTGTTTGAGATTGAAGATAGTTTTGAATTTTTTATTTCTTAGGCATGAGAAGTTTTTTTTTTTCTAAAAGAATAGCCTGATTTTTTTTTTCTTATGTATGTTTTCTAAATTTAAATTTAAAGAAAGGTCAAATTGTTTTAATTTGGCTAACACTTGTCTATATTGTATTAACACTTGTATCTACATATTTTAATCTTCATACAAATGTCCTATCTGAATTAAATTTTGTTTATATCCTTAATTCAAATTATTTTATAAATTTTGTTTTAACCCTTTATGCTATTTTTATTTACCAAAGACATGTACATTCTAAAACTTTATCATCTTTCCTATTTAAATAAATACATTTATTAGTTATTTATATAATCCTTTAAAGTAAAATGGTTTTAAGTATTTAATTTCGCACGAATAAATATATAAGAATTTCATTCTTAATTAGCCTTTGAAAAATCTATTATATCAAATTCAAAACATCATTTTTAAATCAAAATGCATATTTAATAAAATTAGAAACAAATTCTTATTAGCTTAAAAATAAAATTTTAAATCCAATTTATTTCCAACATATTTATTAGTGAGTTTTCAAATCAATTAAAAATCAATATATATATATATAAACAATTAATATTTTATTTTGAAAAAACTCAATTTAATTCATAATTTAATTTCAAAAATTAAATTAATTATCAAATTAAACTTGGCTAAAATCCGGGGATGTTACAGGTTCCCCCTTAAGAAAATTTCGTTCTCGAAATTTGCCAAGGAGACAACCAAGAACAGATGAAAGATAGAGAAATATCTTTTCAGATCAAACCGAATATCTATTCTGCATTTGGCTTACCAAATCAGAATATCAACAACAGATATGGAAACAATTCTATCAACACTTTACGAAATACTTGAGTCATTCAGATCTAAGAAATATGCAGTGGCACTGGTTAGTTCGAAGGAATAACTAATAATTCGTAGAATATGTCAAAACCCAATGAAACAGACAAAAATAAGTTTGTCTACGATCTCAGATTCAAGATTTAACTCATTTACGATTTGCTGGGAAATAAAACTATGTGTAGCTCCCAGTGTCGAACAAAATTCGAACAATTTTACCGTAAACGAGAAGGTTACCTTTTAAAATTCCTTTTCCTTTATCAGCCTTTGAGGTTGAAGGATCATCTTTGATTGCATACGCCTCGCTACTTGAGCTTGCTTCAGTGCTGGGCAATCCTTCATCCTATGTCCTGGCTTGTGGCAATAATAGCATTCCCTATATTCTTATTCTGGCTTCATAAATTGCTCCCTCTTTCCTTGCTTCATGGGATTCTTACAATTGTTCGAGTAATGGCCTTTCTCCAAGCAATTGAAACAAGTAACACCTTTCACTTTTTATCATGTGTATTCTTCTTTCTTTTGCCTTTCCATGGTTTCTTTCTGCCGAACTTCCTTTTCCTCCAATTCGGATTGCTTGTATTCCCTTTCTCCTCTAGATCTTCCTGCTTATCCAAAGTAGCGTATCTATAACCTAAATCAATCAATTCAGAAAAAGATTCTTTTACGTGAGTAGTCATCCTCTCCTTGAATTTCTTGTTCATTCCCCGAATAAACTTTTCATTTTTCTTCAAAGGTGTATTCACCAACTCCGGACCAAACCGAGATAATTCGTTGAATTTGTTCAAGTATTCCTAAACGATAAACTTCCCTGCTTTAAATCTGTGAACTCCTGGTACATTCTAGAGATACCAACAGATGGCATATATCGATGCTCAAACACTTCCTTGAATCGACTCCAAGTGAACTCATCCGTTGGCTCATCAAATGTAATAGTTTCCCACCATGCTAAAGCCTCTTCCAGAGTTGCCGGGAAGCTATCAATCGCATCTGATCATCTTCCAATTTTAGTCCTTTGAAAATCCTTTCGCATGATCAAATCCAGGCTTGTGCTTCGATAATGGTTTCCTTTCCTGTGAATGGCTTTCCACCAAGTCTAGAAAAACTTTGATATAAATCAGCCAGATTCGGCTGAGGTTGAGTGGGAATAGCTGTTATTGCAGGGACTTGACCAGTTGAAGTGGTACTTCCTCGTCCCCTGCCTCGTCCTCTTCTTCCACTCATTCTTACTATCTATAAATAGTAAGAAAACCGATTTAGGCATTCAGACGAGATATCTTAGGGAATAGCTACAGTTAAAGAAAATAGACTAAGCAATTTGGGTTTTCGGTTTCGCGGGTTGTACTCATTCTAGGGTATACTTCACCCTATCTCTAATGAGTCATCTAATGTGTTATACTCCATAGCTAAAGTTCTTACTCAACCTTTAGCTCTGATACCACTTGTGATGACCCGAACTCGATGGCCGACAAACAACATCGAAATCCGTATCGTCGGAGCTTGCAATAAAATTAGACGATAAACAACACTGTGGAAACAAAAGATAATTATATTGATATATAATATAGATACGATGATAGATACATCATTATACAACAACCCAACACCAACAGAGAATGTATACAACACAACACCACAGCGGAAATTAACAATGTCTTCAAGACAATCCAATACTGCAACTCCAAACCAAAACTCCCAAGCCAAAGCTCTAAGCTTCAAGCTCGAACCAACATCAAGTTGAACTTGTAGCAAATGTGATCCCAAATGCGATTGCCAAAGCAAAAACTTCAAAAATCCAAAGACTGAAGGAGATTTCAAAATGCTACCAATCCAAAGACTTCGAAGGCTATCGAATCTACACCTACTATTTGATTATCTGAAAAACCCAACTCTAGACTGCCCGTGTGGAAAATTGTGGGCACCCAGAGTTCAGGAAGGGAACAATAAACTCCGGGTCAGTCATGGGACTGGTGTGAGAAAACGAAAACATTTTATCTTTAAAACAAACAAAAAAAGAATTTAAAATTGAAATCCGCATTGCTTTTTTGAAAATGAAACTACCATGAGGCCTCCCGGCACACACACCATGCAATCACACACTCGGGAGAGATTTCTCCTTATGATAGTCAAACATGCTTACTATGTGAAATCTTTTTCGAATTATTATTACTGCATAGTGGAAAACATTTCAAAAGTATAATATTAATCTTAACTAGCATAGGTACCATCATATTATGCCAGCTATAGCTACCACTTGAGGTGGCAGGTTATACAATTGCAAACGTAAAGGGTGCGTATTGGTGATTGGATTTCCAACAAATGGTCAGGCTAAGGAACTTTCTATTGCCACATGGGTACGCCTCTGGAGGGACACCCCGAGAACCTACCCGGATCTCTGCCAATACAAGGCCGGTTTACTCCCTGCCCGGAAGTAACACCAAAAGATATGCCATCCTTGGTCGTTTGCGACCTTTATTCGAGGACCTCAACCAAAAAGCAACATCACACAGTAATAAATTTAGAATGTCCACACGAGTTAAGTATCTAGGCTCCATACCATGATACCACCCTTTTCTAGAAGAAATGGACATAGCCTAGGGGCGCGACCCTTGCAACCTTGCTGCATCTTTCCTGTTTCGACCATTTCCGGAGTGTAAGGTCCTGATGTAGTCTCGTCCACAAAGCTACACTTTTCACAAAGCCATGCTTTGATCAACAAATAATCAGCAGCACTTCGTATGCCACGTTACCAAATTGGGAATGTATCACTAGTAACCATCAATTACATAAGCTCTAAGCTCGTACGTCTCAGAGAAGGGTGTTAAGAAAAAAGAATAAATCTCCGCCACCAAACAGAAATGTATTTGATAGAAACCAGCTTTACATCTCAAAGGATAACGTCAGACACACATCCATACAAGTCTGTTTCGGGTTCGAACAGAACAGAAGGCACTTCCAAAGAAGCCCATGCATTTCGGGTATTCACAATCCCGATCAGACTCCCCATCACATATGGAGATCTCTATACAGTAGCTACTCAGTGCAGAGTCATTCGACGGGTTATCCTTTCGTTCTCGAATACAGCCGATCTTCACCATAGGTCTTCAAATGCAACCCATATCGTCGTATCATTATTCAGAATGGGTTATATGACACAAGGTCCTCTCTCAGCTAAACCGAATTATGAGCGCAATATTTAAAAACATATGGATATTGGGATTTCAGTTAAGTCACAACTTAAACCCAAAACTTTCTTTTCAAATGGATTGAACAAATTACCATTTCCAAATCTTTAAACAAAAAATTCACTTCACAATGTTCACCCATTTTTCACAAAGACTCATTCACATATTTCAAAACAATTTCCATTTCAAATTGGATTAACTCATCCAATCTTTAAATCAAAGACTTAATTCATAGCTTTGAAACCATTCCTAAAGATTTATTCATAACTCGGAAAACGATTTTCATTTCAAACTTGAAATCCCTCCAACACAAATTTGAAATTCTTTCCTCATAGGAAAGCTATTATTATTTGAAAAAAAATTGTTTTTGTTTTGGAAAAAATCCGATTTCATTTATACAAGTTAAATTCTTTGTCTTAAATTCAATTTTCCAAAAAATACTCTTAAAATGGTTTAAAACCCATATAAACACCTTTCTGACTTGTATAACCTTTTTAAACCATAATTTCCAAACATGGAGTTCAATTTCAAATCTTCAATTCAAATTCAAATTAAATTATTTAAATTTCAAAACTTAATCAAGTTATTCAAAATAACTTTTATTTTCAAAACTTCTTTTCAAAAGTTTTTTTTACATTTAACCCAAATCCATTTCCAAAACCATTTGGATTCAAAATCCAATTTTAAATCATTTCAAAATCTATGAATTAACCAACTTCCTCGTGCAATCCATATTTGTGTGTGTATAGTGTAGTCCAGGGGTTTACACAATAATGCAACATCATCAATTATCACAGATTCAATCATATCAATAACGATAAGTAGTATATTCCTATAACACTTATCTTCCATTCACAGATCCACTGATAAATAATATACATTCATCACGGCTTGTATCAAAATAATTCATAACACAAAACATTACACACAGAGATATCAAACAATTCAAAGCATTTGATACAATTTAAACGTCCATAAGTAAGATTAATTATACGTCTGATTAATTTTAAATCAGATCATTTACTTATGAGTAATTTACTAATCCTGGTTAATTAATATTAATTAATTACAAACCATTTCTATTAATTATCCTTTAATTATTTATTAATCATCTTTAATTAATAATTAATCATCTTTAATTAATAAATAAATCATCCTTTAATCATCAAATAATTATTCCCTAATTTTTTAATTATTCTTTAATTAATTATCCTCAATTAATTAATAAATAAATTGACCTTTAATTATTACAACTTAATTAATTATATATAAAAAACTAATCATCCTTTAATTAATTAATCATTAAGTAATTAATCCTTAATTATCCTTTAATTAATTATTCTTAATTACTTGATTAGTCAAACTTAAATCATTAAATTAATTTACCTTGGTTACTTTTATTAAGTGATTAACCTTAAGTAATTAATTTCCTTTAACAAATAAATTAACTTAGACTTTAAATGTTAATTACAATTCAAGCATTTGTAATATTATTAAGTTTATTTAAAACAAACTTTAAAAATAAAGGTCATGTATATTTTTAAACAACTCAAAGCTTGGTAAATTTTAAAACAATTTTATTTAAAAACCTTATTAATTAATTTAAAACTTGGATAACATCTAATATTTAAAGAAAATTGGTTTTAACAAAATTTATTTTCAATAAACTTGATTTTCTTTAAAAATTTAAAACTATTTTTGCATCAAATCAAATAACCCGAGCAAAAACTTGTTCTACCCGAGCTTGACCCCGAGCCAACCCACGATTCCATCTGCTTCGAGAAAAACGATTGTTTTTTCGCGCTTGAATCCGAGTCTCCTATCTTCTTCCTCAACCATTTGAAAATGCAGGTACATAAAGATGCACGTACACGTGCACAATCACCACTGTCTCCGATCGACGCCGCAGCCACCCGAGCATCATCAATGGTCACCGAAAACGATTCTAACAACCAAATACACGGAATTATCCCTAAATCAAAATCGAGCAAATTTGAGGCCAATTATTCATTCCTGTAATCCATTCGATCGTCAAAATTTGATTCGCTCCGCCGCGACAGGCCATCGAAAGCCTCGCAATTCTGGCCGAAGCTGTTCCGGCCATTAGCGAACTCATGCCCCTTGGTCCGATCATCTGAAATACCCCGATATTAACGCAGTTCTCCCGAGAACCAATTCGACACTAAAACAAGTTTAAACCCTAAATCGATCCCAATCACCATCCACAATGATATAAAAAATCATCTCGCATTTTTCTCAAGATCAACGATCATCGCAGCACCACTGGAAACAAACCCACACACAATAACTCGCCGATCACCAGAATTTCATAAAAACCCATATTCCGTTCATCTAGCCAATACGACCTTAATTTGAAACTAAAAATCCTGATTTTTGTTTTAAAAATCATTATTTTCGAAACTAATTTGAATGACATAAACGAATCATGAATCCATGCAAGTTGAAATTTCGACAGGTTTGAATTTACACTGTATATTCCTGTACCAAACAACAACCCTTTCATCTTTTCATGGAAATGTATTTTTTAAATTAAGTTATGGTGATTTTGAACATATTTTTTTTTAACATCACTAGCTAAAAAGGATCGAGGAAGGTGGAATTAAATTTTGAACTAGATTTAACCCTGTAAATTTTTTTTAACAGAGGCCTTCTTGCTTAATTCCAAATATATGCACACAGTTTATATGTACATACAGGCATAAATACATAACCGTCTCAGCATATTTAATTCATAACTTCCAAGATCACATGCAAACCAAAAATTCAAACAGATCTAAGGTTTAAGAAGTGAGTTTACTCACCTGGAATGTCAAAACAGAGAACAGATTTGTTGATTTTGTTTTCTGAGTTTGAAAATCCTGAGTTATTACTTAATGATGAATTGCTTTGGCTTTACTTTGATTTGAATTTTCCTGACTTGAAACTGTTTTGCATGATCTTCTCCCTATCTTCTAGGTTTGATTGCTTTAGGTTGAATTAGGTTTTGATTTTGAATTTCCAGTTTTTTTTCATTTCTTTCTTTTGTTTGCAAATCTATTTTCAGGTTTGTATCTTCGCTTTTGCTCTGGTTTGAAGATAGGAAATAGGTTGTTGTTTTTCTCAGGTTTTGATTTTCTTCAGGTTTGGGTTTTCTTGTTTTACGATTGAAGATAGTTTTGAATTTTTTTGTTTCTCAGGCTTGAGAATTTTTTTAAAAATTTTGAAAATAATAGCTTGATTTTTTTCTTATGTATGTTTTCTAAATTCAAATTAAAAGAAAAGTTAAATTTCCCACTTGGTTTAATTTGGCTAACACTTGTCTATATTGTATTAACACTTGTATCTACATATTTTAATCTTATTACAAATGTCCTATGTGAATTAAATTGTGTTTATATCCTTAATTCAAATTATTTTATAAATTTTGTTTTAACCTTTATGCTATTTTTATTTACCAAAGGTATGTACGTTCTAAAATTTTATCATCTTTCCTATTTAAATAAATACATTTATTAGTGATTTATATAATCCTTTAAAGCAAAATGGTTTTAAAAATTTAATTTCACATGGATAAATATATTAGAATTTAATTCTTAATTAGCCTTTAAAAAATCTATTACATCAAATTCAAAACATCATTTTTAAATCAAAATGCATATTTAATAAAATTAGAAACAAATTCTTACTAGCTTAAAAATAAATTTTTAAATCCAATTTATTTCCAATATATTTATTTTTGAGTTTTCAAATTCAAATTTCAATTAAAAATCAATATATATATAAACAATTAATATTTTATTTTGAAAAAACTTAATTTAATTCACAATTTAATTTCAAAAATTAAATTAATCATCAAATTAAACTTGGCTAAAATTCGGGGATGTTACACCCTTGTTTTCTCTAAGGAATCGATTAGCTCAGCCTTAGTCTTCTTAGTTTGTCTCGAGAAAGCACCAAAATACCTATTGGCATCGGTTCCCTATCCCTCAGTCCTCAAATGGAAATGCCCCCTCGGCTAAACTACCATCATCTTATCCGTCATCGGAGAAGACCTAGAACCCACAGGAAGAGCAAGAACAATGTTTGAACGAGGTACCGCAGTTGCCTTCGAGCATTTGGCAGCTTCTTTCTCTCCAATAAGGTGAGAAATCTCTGCAAACATGTCTTTAATGATTTTCTTATGTTCTACAATGTCATTCTAATAGATGATACCATAAATTTGTTCACCATCTTTCATAGACTCCTGCATCCCATCCAACTCTGATGTAGCTTCCTCGGCCTGCGCGTACAACTTAGTGTTACATTCATGTTGCGTGTGAGTGCATTTAAAAGTTCTTTAAGTTCCTTATGAAAACACCCCAACTTCCATTTAAGATTTTCATTCTCAACTCTAAGGAAACTAGCCTTTGCCTCAATGGCCGCCAAAGGATCCTTCACCTTAGCCCTAAGTACAAACACATTATGACATGGGGACCCTAGGCGATGAGGAAAGGAGGATAGTTAGGTCCATGGCTTCATTCAGTTTAAGAAAAGGGTTAGGTGAGCCAACCGAATTATAAAAAGAAAAAAGATTTTTTTTATGTGTGTGTGTGTGTGTATTCCCAAAGACAATCAAAATACGCCAAACAAAGGTCCAATATAAACTTCTATTATTAACTACATTAATTAAATAGAACCATATATAAAAATGTAGCAAAAGTAAAATAGAATTAATCCTTATGCAAATTTCTAAGTCTAGGCCTAAACCATTCCAAATGTGGGTTATAGCACGAAAGGGACAATTTTCTAGGGGGTATCGCCATCGACGTAGTAAAAAATCACTAAGCGCTTCCTTTTCTTTAACCACTTGATCAATCCTCAAAAGAAACTCTTAGATTTCGTCCCTATGACTAAACTAACTCTCTCTTGTGCTTATCGATGGCCGTAGTACTAAGGCCAAGGCAATCTAAAGCTTGGATTTTGAGTCTTCCCTCGCTTTCCCTTAGAAGCTTAGAAAATAAAACTTCTTCAGAAGGCTAAAGCAAACAAAAAATGACCCAATCATTTGTTAAGCAGTAACAAAGCAAAATAACTACAATAGGTCACTCATAACAAAGTCGACAAGCAATTCCCATTCAGTTGCACATCTAAGTGTTGATACAAAAGGTTTTAAATATTTACATGAACATTTGAACTAACCTTGACTTTCTCGGATTCCTCGGCATCTTTTTGCCTTGCATCATCCTTTAGTCTCTCCTTCCCCCTACTCATTCACTTTTGAATGGGTGATGTTAGCATCAGAATTGGTCACCAACACCCTTGAGAAAGATTAAGTAGAGAGATTAACGAAGAAAGTAAATTAAAACAGAGGACTGTATGCTAAATTAACTACAAAAACAAGAACACCTGATTTATATTGGTTCGGCGTAATTGCCTACGTCCACTTTATGTTTTGATCTTTATTGCTTTCACAAATGATTGAATATAGATACAATCCGTATAATAATGGCTTGAATACAAGTGCTAAGTGAAATAGAATAAGTCTTGAATGCAGCAAAGTCTCCCCAGTGTTCTCGAAAAAAGATCCCTTTCACTGTGCCCCTTCCCTTCTATTTATAGACGAAGATGGGTTGGCCTTCCCTCATGGGCCTAGGAACAAGGAGCCAAGGGCCCAGGAACAGGGTACCTCGGCTCGTGGTAAGTAGCTTATGCGCACCAAGCCAGAGATTTCGAACGGCAATTACCAAGCGAGGCTGGTCGAACAAGAGAATGCCGAACGACGTCTCCATGCCGAACAACATTCGTATGCCAAGCCACACATCCAGGTTGAACGGCATTCGTATGCCTGGCAAGGGATGCTTGTCAACCTACATTCATATGCCAAACGAGGTGTTGTGCCGATCGAGGTACTTGGGCCAAGCGAGCCTCATATGCCGAACAAGCGGAGGTGCGCCGAACGAGGCATGTGTCGTACGACTCATTTGTGCCGAGCGAGGCCCTGATGCCGAGCGACTCATCTATGCTGAACGAGGCACTGTGACGGTTGAACCTTCCATGCCGAGCGAGGCTTCATGCCGAGCGATCCTTCTATGCCGAACGAGGCATTGTGCCGACCAACCCTTTTATGCCGAACAAGGCTTCATGTCGAGCGAAGGGTAGTGTACCGAACGAGGCCTGTGTTGATAGAGGTATCTATGTCGAGCCTCTTGTTACATGGTCAAACAACTGGGTAACACTTGCCCTCCAAAGTGTATCATGTGGACGAAGATGATTCGCTTTGAATAATGACCACTCCGCATTTTTCTTTAAGCCCTTGTTCTGGTGTCTCGATAGTGATTTCTTACAATCTCTTGAATGCCGAACGAGGCTTGAATGCCGAACGAGGATTTGTGTGCCGAACGAGGCCTGGATGCTGAACGAGGCCCTGATGCCGAGCGAGGATCGATAGACGAACGAGGCTCGAATGCAGAACGAGGCCTTGATGCCGAACGCGGCTCGAATGCCCAGCGAGGCTTGAATGTCAGACCATCAAGATGCTTTGATCGATTCCACTGGTCACTGTCTGTCCACCTTCTTTCTTTCCTAATACAAAAGCCAACACTTCTCCTCTTTCTCCCTTTAACTTTTTACCTCCGCTCTAACACCCTTACGAACTCGTCATCTCCCAGACTCTTGCTAACATCTCAACCTCTCTTTAGATTCTCGAGTCCCATACGTTACCTCTTGACTGCCGTCAACAACAAGCCTTAGTGAATTCCACTTCTAAATCAAGTATTTCACTAGTCTTGGTCCCCTTCTTCTAGGTATGAACCTCTCACTTATTCGACTTTCTCCAATTACGTGTTTTTTACAAGACTCAAATTCATGATCTTCCTTTAACTCTCGAATAATGGAAATCGTGCAGATAAGGAAGATCGATCTGAGGTTTAAATGTTCCTTAGGATTAGATGGAGAGGAGTAAGGGAAAAAGATACCGGAGGTAGCTGAGATATAGGTTCCCGTTGGGTCGGTGAGTGAGGGAGGAGAACGTTGTGATGACTTGGCAAGTGTTGGTAAGTTCAATAGGTGTTGGTCGAACGAGGTCATTAGGTGAACAAGGAGCAAGGGGTAGTGACTGTAAACGGGTCGGCAGCCGAGCGAATGCGGCTCGGTATGCTCCCCGCATGCCGAACGATAAGGAGAAAGGACAAGAGAGAAGTAAGGGCTGAGGGCAATATGCGAGCGATGCGGCTCGACATGACTTGCCGAATGCCGAACGGTGGAGAGTGAGTACAGGAAGGAAGTGGAAGTTGGGTTCAGCGTGTCGAGCGATGTGGCTCGGCATGGCCATGGCTCGGCATGACTTGCCGAATGCTGAACGGTGGAGAGGGAGCATAGGAAGGAAGTTGGAGTTGGGTTCAACGTGTCGAGCGATGTGGCTTGGCATAACTGCGGCTCGACATGACTTGCCGAATGTCAAACGGAAGAGAGGGAGTGTACGAGTGAAGTAGGAAATAATAGTCGAGTCTCTGCAGTGTCGCTCGACATTAAGTCTGGTAGTAGGCTACAATAGTCAAAACCACCCAACTCAAACATAATGCATGTTGACTTAACTTACTTCCTATGCCCGAACATATGAAAATAAACAAGGACTCAAGCAATCAAGCATATCAAACAATCCAGACTGATAACTCACCTATTTTGACAACTATAAACCTGAATTTTGCTCGATTAAAATAGATATAACCTTCTACCTACAGCGTTGATGCCGAGTTCGAAACTGAATCCATCATACGACAAGGTCCCGAAGATGGTCAGCGATGACGGTCTTCGAAGATGATAGTTCAAAGCCTAACTTTATTTTATCAGCTTTGTGACTTTTAGATTTTTGGCACTTATACTCGAACAATTGCACTAGTTCACAAACCGCATGGGGGAGTATTTTTGTTGTTATGGTTAATGTTGATTGTTCTTCAAGTATAGTTTAAATAGGTGTTTCACCAGATCCAACATTCATTAGAGATGTCTAGAAAATCCAGCACTGCCACAGTCTCAGATAGGCCCGAGATAACTTCTCAACAAGAAGTAATTGGAACTTCAAATCCATTGACTATTCCTGTACAAGATATTCTGAGTCCCATGATCGCATCCGTCGACTTGGCTCCCGATGCCTTGGATGCGGCGATCTTTCTGGACAACTCGGTTGATTCTCAAGCTTCGAGAATTAACGAAAGCGCTCTTCGTCGCATATGTTCAATACACGGGATTCCATTTGATGATGTGCCGGTTCCATCGGGACAAGATCATCCTCACTTGCCCCCAGTCGGATATATAGCCTGCAACAAATTTATGCGCTGGGTTGGTAGCGTACCACCATTCAACTCCTTCCTCCGTGACCTGTTACAATATATTGAAATCACTCCATCACATTTACATCCAAACAGTCAGGCGTTCGTATATGGCACATGCATTCTCTTCATGAGCATCCTTTTCAGGCTCCTGACTCTTGGCGATATCTGCTATATTTATCGTTTCAAGAGACGATCGGACAGCCCATCTTTTGTATTTCTTGAGCCACACAACAAGTGTTAGATTCTGACTCGGGCGTGGAACAAATTTGCCTAGTATAAGCAGGAATGGTTCTATGTGCGCTGGCCCCCTGGCTTTGCAAGGAGATGGGTGGAAGGGAGTAAGTCTCTTTACTGGATCAATACTTGTATTTAGCGAAAATTGCACCTTTTCTAACTCTTTTTTTACTTTTACAGGCATCGGCCCACGTCCCAAAGGCTCTGGGTATTCTGAAGCCGTTGAAGCTATCCAAGCTATCCCCATGGAAGACCGGGACATTAGATCTATTATTTCCAACGAATCGCTCTCTAGATTTGGGCTATTGGCGTAAGGTCGCTGAATAAGTCTTCCTCACAGCGTCATCATTGCCGAGTTTGTCTTGGACAAAGGCAAAAAGCAAGTGAGATCTTCAATACGCGATTCCCCCAACACATCCGAGGGGGGCGTGATTAGAGAAGCTAAAGAGCTCAAAGTACCAGGTGACAATGTTAGTCCCGCTCGGGAGCTGGTGATTGAGGTTCACGATATCGAAGTAACGCCTCCCCTTTCGAAGGAAAAAAAGAAATCGACTCATAAGTTGAGGAAGAGGACAGCGAGTGGAACCTCTAAGGTCACAATCACCCCCATGGAGAAAGAGCCTTACACTCAGCACTTAGAGAATTCTTTGAAAGGCTTGTTGGACCTTACTATTCCCGATGATTGGCTTAATTATGGCTTCAATGATCCGGAAGCCCTCAAACTACATTCACCCGCAAGAGGCAATGCAGGCGCTCAAGCTCATATTCAAGGTTTTTCTTCTACAAGTAGAGATAAAGAAACTGGTCCGTTGGGGGAAAACACTAGGACACACAAGGACACATGCACTTCTCTTTGCACTTCAATTTTAGCCATCACTATAATCTTTGCTAACTTATCGTTATTCACATTCTACGCAGGTGATGTAGGACGTACTCATGGACTCGACCATCTTCGCGGGTCATCTATTTTTCATCATTCTGGCCGAGATTCGGGTCCCAGAAAACGCCCAGAAAGAGATGACTCTAGAGACCGAGACTACCGCCCTCGAGAATCAACTTATCGAAGAAAAACACACGGCCAGTCCTCATATTCCCACGATCCTCCTTCTCAATCAGAGCATGGTAGGGAGAAGTCTGCGTAGAAGGGGTCCCAGCCTGAGGCCCACCGAGATCAACATTCTGGTTCATCTAGCACCAGGCAATTCCGAAAACCCCACAAAACGTCTATAGTTTCCAGGCATACACCTCCCACTCCTATACCTGATCCGTCGGTAGCAGAAAGACTTACTAAGCTCAAGGCCATGTTTCCAAAAATATGCTTCGATGGTCTGAAATTTCTTCCGACGATTCATCACATTCCAAGACAAGTCAAACAAAGCGCTATTTCTTGTACCAACGACATTTACATTGAACATGACGCATTTGTCCATTTAGCTGAAAAGTCTTGGAAGTCTCTATTGAGCGTCAACACAAAATCGATCGCCTTAAGTTCGAACCTATTCACAATAAAGACATTATTAAAGCTAAGGATAAAGAGCTCTCTTCATATAAGTCTCAGCTCAAAGCTGCCCAAAAAAGTGCTAAAGACACAGTGGAGGTTATTAATCGTCTGGAGACGACACATAAGAAAGAAATTGATGAAGCGGTCTAACACTGCGGGGCCTTAGCTTTAGAGAAGGAGTATGTTCAAAAGGAGAGGGATGCATTCGCCCAACGAGTCAAAGAGTTGGAAGAGCTACTCCTCAAAAAGAACGAGGAAAAAAATGCTGCTCAGGAAGAGTCGCAACGATATTGCGATGGGATTGTTGCTAAGCGACTCCTGAAGACAAAGCTCGATGACAAACTCTCTAAAGTTGAGATGTTGAAGGATGAAGCCCGTGAGGAAGGCAAAAGAATTGCATCCATGGAGTTTGAATCTCGCCTTGAGGCGGCTACGGAGGCTGGCTGGGAGGAGATTAAGTGCTTGTTTGACCCGCTTATAGCAGAATACAACGCTCGTGTCCTCATGCATCGAGACTTAACTTTTCTTGGTAAGGGTTACCTCGAATCTCTAACCGAGGCATGGGAAATCTTGATAAAGATCAGAAAGGTTGAGTTGGGCACCAAGGCGGTTGATGAGGAGGGTTTGGTAAAGGAATTTCTTAGGGGAAACGAGCCTTTAGACTTGTCTGCAGTGAAGGCTCTCTACAGCAAAGGTTCCCCCTCGTTAAAAGGGAAGAATGACATCGTCGGTGCGTTTGGAACCGAGTCTCCAACTCCTCCACCGACTTAACCGACTGATTGGCTAGGACTTGATCCGTTCGAGTAGCACGTCGGTTACGACCCGGATGACCCTGGCCTGGACATTCATGTTCTATCTCCCATTCCGGAAGGTGAGACTCCTCGAACGGTGGAGAGTCATCAAGAAACCGATATATAACCTTTCTTCTTAAAGTCCAAAGACCGTTGTTTTCGGTGAGAGGTTATTGTATTCTAACGTTTATCTCTTGTGATTTTGCGCAGACCGCTCTGACCCCGAGCCTACTCCAAGGAGTGATGACACCAAGGAGGAGAAGGAGAAGGCGAGCGAGGCTGCTCAAGCAGGAGATACACCCGGTTCTGATGCTTAAGTGATTGAGGCGCTTGACGAGGACAAATTTAAAACTTCGTCACCCATCAAAGAAAGTTATGAAGTTGAGATTACGGGCGCCTCCGGACACACTTCGAAAGTGAGCATGAAGGAACAACTTGCAGAGGAGAAAACGAAGAAAGTTGAGATCAAGATTGAGCCCTAGGTGGTGGAGCTAGACGATCCGTTGAACAGGCCTTTGAAAGTCATTCTCCCTGGTGGGTCTAGGCCAATGGAAGTTCCTCATCCTTCCTCGGTTGTTACTTCCCCATCGAGCAAAGCGTCTAAAAAAACGCGTGGGGTAGGAGTCATCCGTAAAACAAGGAAGGAGAAGAAACCAAAGAAGTAGTTGTCACTCTCGTTCAATGAGAGTTAGCTTAGATTATGTAATTATTATTTTTATTTCCCTAGTCGATGTAGATAGACTTTGACTTCCAGTTTTAGGGAGTTGTAGTAGAACCTCATTTTGGATTGATAAATAAAATTTATTTCCTTTGTCTTTCAAATGACTTTTATTGTTTAGCTTACAGTATAACTATGGTCGAGATCCAAAATCTTGTGGGTTACATAAATCCCAGTTCACTTCCATATGGCTCGAAGATTTTTTGGAGGTCGTAAGTACTATGTTTCATGCTATGGTTACCTAGAATATTTTTAGTCCGCACTATGGGGACTTGAAGATTTCAAGTCGTTTGTACTCTATTCAGCACTCTGGGGACTCAGCGTACTCCAGTCCACACTCTAGGGACTTGGAGATTTTGAGTCGTTTATACTATAATCCGCGCTCTGGGGAATCAAAGTACTTCAGTCCGCACTCTAGGGACTTGGAGATTTTAAATTGTTTATACTCTAGTCCGCACTCTAGGGACTCAGAGTACTCTAGTCTGCACTCTGGGGACTTGGAGATTTTAAGTCGTTTATACTCTAATCCGCACTCTAGGGACTCAGAGTACTCCAGTCCGCACTCTGGGGACTTGGAGATTTTGAGTCGTTTATACTCTAGTCCACACTCTAGGGACTCAGAGTACTCCAGTCCGCACTTTGGGACTTGGAGATTTTAAGTCGCTTATACTCTAGTCCACACTCTAGAGACTTAGAGTACTTCAGTCCGCACTCTGGGGACTTGGAGATTTTAAGTCGTTTATACTCTATTCCGTACTCTGGGGACACAGAGTACTCCAGTCCGCACTCTGGGGACTTAGAGATTTTGATTCATTTATATTCTAGTCCACACTCTGGGGACTTAGAGCACTCCAGTCCGCACTCTGGGGACTTGGAGATTTTGAGTCATTTACACTTTAGTCCGCACTCTGGGACTTAGAGTACTCCAGTCCGCACTCTAGGGACTTGGAGATTTTAAACATTCGTGCGTCAGATAGAATAATGTAACTCTAGTTTTTTATCATAGAATTATCACACACGAAAACATCAATAACTCAGAAAAATGGCTTCAAGCCTTTATTAATGAAAACAAACTAAATTGTCTTATTACATGCCGAAAACTAAGAATCAATGAAATAAAAACATACTGAAAGTAGTTGCAACAAAGATACAAAAGGAATAGACTAAGTATAATAATGACGCAGATGTTCGCTATTCCATGCTCAGGGGAGTTTCGCTCCATCAACGGTCGCTAGCTTGAAAGTTCCCTCTCCAAGCATCCATTCAATGACGTATGGACCTTCCCATGGGATTCATACTCGATGGGACTGGGAAAACTTGTTTCAAAATGAGATCGCCCGCATCAAAGATTCTCGGTCGGACCTTTTCATTATAATATTGAGCGACTCGGTGGCTATATGCAGCCGCCCTTAAATCAGCTTCTTCACTCTTTTCATCAACGAAGTCCAATGATTCCAGTAAAATATCCCGATTCGTCTTAGGGTCATAATAAGTTACCCGATGTGACGGAACTTCAAGTTTCATGGGTATAACAACTTCTGTGCCATATGCCAATGCAAATGGAATGTAACCAGTCGCAGACTTGTGTGTGGTTCTATAAGCCCAAAGTGTTGTTCGAAGTTCATCCACCCACTTGCCTCTATCCTTTTCTAAATGTTTGTTCAATATGGACTTGATTATTTTGTTCACACCTTCTACTTGTCCATTGGCTTTCGATGAGCAACTGCTGCAAACCATTTCTCAATGCCATATTTTTGACAAAATTATTTGAACTCCCTACTTTCGAATTGAGTTCCATTGTCTGTAATTATAGTCTGTGGGAGGCCAAAATGGCATATAATGTTTCGTATAACGAAATTACTGACCTTCTTGGTGGTGATCGTGGCTAAGGGCTCTGCTTCTGCCCATTTGGTAATGTAATCGACTGCAACTATTGCGTATTTCACACCACCTTTGGATATGGGTAGAGAACCGATTATACAGATCCCCTACATTGCAAACGGCCAGGGACTAACCATTTGTGTGAGTTCCGTTAGCGGAGCTCTCGGGATTTTTCCATACTTCTGGCATTTTTCACATCTCCTTACGTACTCTGTAGAATCCCGATTTACAGTTGGGCAATAACCTCCGTAGCAGAGGATCTTCTTTGCTAACGTTTGCCCCTTAGTGTGGTCACTGCATTCTCCCTCATGGACTTTCTTCAGGACTCATTTTATCTCATTGTGGGCAATGCACCGGAGCAAGGAGGCCGAGAATCCCCTTCAATACATTATTCCGTCCTGCATTACATTTCGCGAATCCTTACAAATGACTTGTCGTCTTTCGCTCTTACTTTCGGGCAAGATCTCGTGCAGCAAGTATTGCTTTAATGTGATCATCCATGATTCCTTCTCGATTTCTGTTTCTAACACGAAATCTATCTCCATCGTATTTATACTTCGAGCATGTAAGGTTTCGATGGGAATTAATCCATTTGCTGTGCATCGCCAGTACTTGCAAATTTTTCCAATGATTCGGCTTCTCTGTTTTGATCATGCGGGACATGCAAAATATCATAATATTCTAGATTTGCTAGCAGCTCTTAAACTCATGCAAGGTATGGGGCAAGTCTCTGTCCTTCGCTTGATAGTCTCCACGCAACTGGTAGACCACCAATTGTGAGTCACAAAAGAATTCAACCAAATTTACCCCCAGTTCTCTGATAAGTTTCAAGCTAGCAATCAATGCTTCATACTCGGCTTCGTTATTTGTTGCTGGGAATTCGAGCTTCAAAGCATAAAACATTGATCGATTTGCAGGAGTCACAAGACCTATACCGACTCTAGAGCAACGGCCGTTAGATGCCCCATCGGTGTACAACTTCCATCGAACGGGAGGTATGACATTGTGACTGTTTGATTCGTCTGCCATGGTGAATTCAGCGATGAAGTCTGCTAGCGCTAGCCCTTGTATGGCCCTTCGTGGTAGGTAGGTAATATTGAACTGACTCAAATTGATATTACATTTTAACATCCTTCCAGAGGTTTCTGGTTGTTGGAGTACCTACCGCAAGGGTTGATCGGTATAAACACTGATTGAGTGCGCCTAAAAGTACGGATGAAGCTTGCGTGATGCAATTACCAAGCAGTAGGCTAGTTTCTCGATCTTGGGATAATTTCTTTCTACCCCTGTTAAACATTTACTAACATAGTACACTGACTTTTGAACTTGGTCCTCCTCCCGAACCAAAGCTGTACTGATAGCATGCTGGAATATAGCCAAGTACACATACAACATTTCATGGTTTACCGGTTTCGATAGCACCTGGGGACTTTCTAAATGCCTTACTAGAGCTCGGAATGCTTCCTCACAGTCGGATGTCCACTCGAAACTTCTCTTTCCCTTCTTTATGACATCAAAAAAGGGAATACATTTACCTGTTGCTCTGGATATGAATCTATTCAGCGCGGCTACTTTTCCGTTCAGGCTTTGTACTTCCTTTATAGTTTTGGGCACTTGTATGTCTCGAATAGCTTGAATCTTTTCCGGGTTAGCTTCAATTTCCCACGCATTAACAAAGAAACCCAATAACTTTCCTGATGCGACGCCAAAGGAACACTTCAAAGGGTTAATTTTCATTCCATAATATCTGAGTATATCAAACATCTCCGTTAAGTCTCGAATGTGGTTGTTTTACTGCCATGACTTCACGAGCATGTCCTCCACATACACTTCCATTGTTTTACCTATCTGGTCTTTAAACATTCCATTCACCAGTCGGTGATAAGTTGCTCCTACATTTTTTAATCCGAAAGGCATCACTACATAGCAATATAGCCCAACATTTGCGATGAAACCGGTGTGTTCATGGTGTGGAATGTTCATCGGGATTTGATTATATCCCGAGTATGCATCCTTAAATGACAGTAACTCATGTCTCGCTGTTGAGTTAACAAGCTGGTCAATCCTAGGTAAAGGAAAACTATCCTTGGGGTGCACTTTGCTCAGATCAAAGTAATCCACACAAGTTCTCCATTTCCCATTTTCTTTCCTCACTAGCACAGGGTTAGACACCCATTCAGGGTAGAGGGCATCGCGGACGAACCTATTGGCTTTGAGTTTGTCCACCTCCTCTTTGAGAGCAGCGGACCTCTCCTTTTCTGCTTTACTGGTACGTACCTTGGGTCTATGTTCAACATGTGACTCGTAATAGCGGGGGAAATCCCGCACATATCAAAATGTGTCCAAGCAAAAACATCAGATTCGCTTGAAGGAAATCAGTAAGATCCTCGGCCGTCGAGGGGTCGAGTTATGATCCAATCTTAAGTACTCGTGATGGACCATCTCGGCTGACTGGAATGTCAATTGTTAGTTCAACTAGTGCTGCTTTTGCTTCCCTGGGTTCCCTATCATCATCTCTCGAATCTATGTCTCTATAGATTTGAGAATGTTGCCCGAGCCAGGGCTCAGACACTACTTGTCAATTTTCAGTATTTCGGATATGGACGGAGTTGTCCGCAACCTTTCCTTTCTCTCTCCACTAGGTCTCTCTCAGCTCAGCCACATAACATGTGCGACCGGTTGCGTGATCGCCATGCACCACACCAACTTCTTTGTTTGTCGGAAATTTCAAAGTCAAACACCACGGGGCCAAAGCTGCGCTAAATTCTGCCAGGGCCGATCGACCTAGAAACACATTATATGTAGAATCAACATCCAAAACTATGAAATGTAGGATTTGCACCCTCCTACGCTCACCTTGTCCCAGTTCAACTGGCAATTCAACATACCCCCCTACATGAGTAGCTACACCATTAAAGCCATGGATACGGGCTTTAGATGGCATCAAATCCTTCGTCTCCATCTTCATTTGGTCGTATGCCTTTTGAAGATGATGTTAATAGAACTTCAACAATCAATCAAAATTCTCTTCACATATGCTGGCCCGCTTGTCGCAGATATGACCATTAGGTCAATGGTAGGAGCCTCCACCTGGTCAGCATCTCGGCACTTGAACACTATATCGTCCGTCATCATGTGTTGCTGTTTCTCCACATCTGAACAACACTGATAATCTATATTCCATAAGGAGTTAGCATACTGCTCTATTTCCTGCCAGTTCTTGTCTGTAGGGTGAGGTCCAGTGACTATAGTGTTTATGACCAATCTACCGACCGTTCGGGCAGGTTCCTCTAGATGGCATGGAGCCGACCCGCGTCTGGGATCTGACGTTCCTTGCCTACCTTCGTGTGGGTTCTTGACAAACTCCTGCAACTTTTTCTATCTAATCAACTTTTCTATAGCCTCGTGGAGGTGTCTACACTCTTCTGCATTGTGCCCGCAAGTCTCATGAAAGCGACAGTACTTCCCTATCCGCTTTTGTTCCTCTGTTGACTCCTTTAGGCGTGGCTTTCTGTATTGAAAAGTATTACAAGTTGATAGGTAAATATTCTCTAGAGATGCATTCAGAGGAGTATATTCATTGTAAGTCGAAATCCTTGGCTTCCATTTTCCTACTTCCCTTTTCTTTCCGGGATTTCCTCCTTCATGCCCTTTAGATTTCCTGGGCTTGTTTTGGACATTGACTTGAACCTTTTCCGAGTTTTCACCAGATTGTTTTACGGTAATGTTGCTTTTCACAATCTCCTGAACAGGCCCTGGTGCCTTATCTCGCCTTGTCCATCAGGATTCCTCTCTTCTTATGAATTGATGAGCCTTTGAATAAAAACACTCTAGCGTAGTTGGAGGTTTTCCTGCCAACCAATCTCCAAACTCTAAATCCGGATCCACTCTACGCATTACAACCATCAGAATTGCATGGTCATTAGGGTTGCTAACTTCAGTAGCCGCAACATGAAATCTCTGTAAGCACTCTTTCAATGACTCCTTGGGAACCTGGATTACACTAGATAGGGACATCACGTCCTTGGGATGAGTTTCATGTATCCTGAACTGTTCTACAAATTTCGTCGCCAATTCATCCAAATTGGATATAGACCGTGGGGGAAGTCGAGTGAACCACATGATGGTGATTCCGGATAAAGTAGTTGGGAAGCATCTATACTTGGTCGCGTCATTTTCTCTAGCCGAATCCAACATCCATTCATACCTCGTCACATGCTGTCTGGGATCAGTCTTCCCTTCATAGGCTGGGATAGTTGGCATGCTAAACTTCCTGGGCTACTCGGCCTATAGAATAGTATCTGTGAATGGAGTATGACTCCTGGATATTCCCCAATCTTCATTGGTCAAACCTTGATTTTCTCTCATAAACTATCTGACCATACCAACAAGTCCAAGGCTTGTATGGAGGAAGGAAGGTTGGAATCTGTTCTACAGGACCGTTTGGGTTTATGTCTCTTCTATTGGTGATCTTCCAAACGTGGATCCTGGGGATCAGCTTCATCAAGGCCTTACTGAGCAGGCCGTCCAGCCTCCATACGTGCTTCGGATCCTAAATTTCCTATTCCAGCTTGAGTGTGGCCTCCAAGGTGTAGTGATCCATAGTTGATCGGCCAGCAGCACCTGCTTGTGTAGTTTCAGTTTTACGGCGTCTACGCCTGGGAGGTTCATCGGAGAAGTCGAGCTATCAGATGAAGAATAAGGAATAGGGCTACCTCCAACCTTCTGAAGCTGTTGTTGAGCGAGCTGAGTCATGAGGATAGCGTTAGCTTGAATCTGATCAATAAGTTGTCTTCTACTTTCCATGAGTTCTGTCATCAGGTCGTTGAACTCCATCCTAGTGACAACTTCCGTCTGGCTAAGCACTCCGACAGTCCCTACGCCAGGATTAACTTGCTGATTTCTAGGTCCTATTTTTTGTACGCTAGCGGTCTTTTTTCATGTTTGCGTCATGAGAGGCTGATCTAGTACATGGTCTTTCCATAGTAGAATTGTTGATAGAAACTCTGAGTAGAATCAATGGACGTCCTGTGAATGACTTGGATCTCCTTCGGAGGATTTATTCAATCCTGTAGCTTCAAAGCGGATCCTAGTGGCCTGAGAATTCGATTCTTAGTGAAAGCACCAAAATTTTAGCACTAAAATTGGTCACTAACACCCTTGAGAAAGATTAAGTAGAGAGATTAATGAAGAAAGTAAATTAAAACAGAGGATTGTATGCTAAATTAACTGCAAAAACAAAAACACCGGATTTGTAGTGGTCAGTGCTGCCTACGTCCACTTTAAGTTTTGATCTTTATTTCTTCCCCAAATGATTGAATACAGATACAATCCATACAATAATGGCTTGAATACAAGTGCTAAGTGAAATAGAATAAGTCTTGAATGCAGTAGAGTCTTCCCAGTGTTCTCGAAAAAAGGTCCCTTTCACTGTGCCCCGGTCCTTCTATTTATATACGAAGATGGATTGGACTTCCCTCATGGGCCTAGGAACAAGGTATCTCGGCCCGTGGTAAGTAGCTTCTACGCACCGAGCCAGAGATGCCGAACGGCAATTGCTGAGCGAGGCTGGTCGAACCAGGGAATGCTGAGCGAGGTATCCATGTCGAACAGCACTCGTATGTCGAGCCACATATCCAGGTCGAACGTCATTCGTATGTCGGCCAAGGGATGAGTGTCGAACTACACTCGTATGCCGAATGAGTTGTTGTGCCGATTGAGGTACTTGGGCCATGCGAGGCTCTTGTGTCGAATGAGGAAAGGTGCGCCGAACGAGGCCTACGCCGTACGACTCATCTGTGCCGAACGAGCCCTCGATGCCGAGGGACTCGTCTATGTCGTACGAGGCGTTGTGTCGGTCGACGCTTCCATGTCGAATGAGGCTTCATGACAAGCGAGCCTTCTTTGCTGAACGAGGCATTGTGCCGATCGACCCTTTTATGCGGGACGAGGCTTCATGCCAAGTAAAGGGAGGTGTGTCGAACGAGGCTTGTGCCGACCGAGGTATCTATGCTGAGCCTCTCGTTACATAGTCAAAAAATCGGGTAACGGGTGGAAAGGGCAACATCTTTCCCAACAGGCTCTTTATACCACTTGTCTCCGTAATATTATTAAATCGAGTCAACCATAAACTAGTCCCTTAAGAAGATGAGGTCGGTCTCTTCCTTAAACTGAAACTTGGCCGAAACATAAAGTTTATATACCACATTGGAAGTGCTCCTCCTAAGTTCATCTTTAGAAATGGCCATCTCTTTTCCCACCTTGGTCAGCTCCTCTCTTTTTCCTACAACTAGTGTTCTTTTAGGTTTAAGGCTTACATCACGAACATGGCCTCCCACTTGCCCACTCTCGGTACACCCTGAGGTCTTCCTCGACCCTAGCCATCGTGAAAAGAAGGTTGGCCTTCTCAATGTTAGATGAGGCAAGGTCGGCCTCAAGTTTAGCCACCTGATTAAGAGCAACGACCTATTCGCTTTTCCATTCTCTCACCTCTATCATTAAGGCAGCATGCTAAAACATAAAAACAATAAAGAGAAATGCGAGTGGGTGAATTTGACTAGAATAAAAAAAAGGAAAGATTTCTTACGTAAGACCAGGACCTCTCTTGCTCAGACATTAGCTTGGAAGGGGAAACCATAGGGAGTGGAAAGGGAAGTCTTAGATAATAATTTCATTACTTTCTTTATCTCATTCTTCTCTTTGAATCTCTTTAATATTTCAATGAAATTCTATCGAATTCTACATCAATTCTCACTCTCTCTCTCTACATATACTTAAAAGTTCGGAGAAGATTCACTTCTGTTCTACACCATTAACTCTTTGACTCTATTTTTTTCTACTCAAAAGCAAAGTTATTTCACTACCAAACGTCTAATGGAAATTGTACCAACAAACTATTTGAAACTGTGAACCAAAGATTCGATTTTTGGTAGTCCACCACTACTACTTTATAAAGGGTGATCTTAATCACTCAAGTAAAATTAAGATGGTTCGATAAAGGGTGTTGCTCTGCCTCTTGTGTCAAAGGCAAGGTAGGTGTTTTGGTTACTCGAGTCAGATTCTAGAGGGTGTGATGGTTACCCGAGTCAAATTCTAGTAGATGTTTCTTGCTACCAAAGTTAAAGTCAAGACGTGTAAATGGTTTTCTTGCCACCTGGTTTAAAGTCAAGACGTGAATAGTGAAATTATGTACGAGTTACAAGACTGGATGTGGGATTGGAAATCTAAAGCAGTACAAAAGTCTTGGTGTCTTCTTCACTTTTACTTTTACTATATTTACTTATTGTTCTCAAATTATTCCCTAATTATATTATTTGTCTTTGTATTGAATTTACCGTGATAAATATTGAAAACTGAAAGTATATTGTTAAAAAATTTAAATTCAATATTTACTCCCACTAGTGTAAATTTACCTTGAGATCTATTCCACTATAGTATATATTAGTTATACTACCCTTCACATTTGGTATCAAATCATACATATTTCAAAAACTCATAATCATACTTTTGAAAAAAATTAATTGCTTACTAACACTAGTAACATGTTGTTTAACGTATTTGTAGAAGGTCAATCAACTTCTACACCATCACTATTTAATGTTAGTGATTATGCATGACGGTCATATAGAATGAAAACTTATTTACAATCTAATGACTTTAAAATTTGGAATATTACCCCAAGTGAGTATAAGGAACCGAAGATTGAATTCCCTCAGTGGAAAAATGAGCAAACAATACTGGTAAGGTTAAAAAAACAAGGTTTCTATGTTAACCAATCAATTTCACTTATTTAAAATGGAATCAGATGAGTCCATTTCCGACATATATTCTAGATTCAAGACATGCTTCACACTTTAGTTTCATTAGGAAAAAACTACACTAAAGAAGATCGAGTTCAAAAGATTTTAATTCACTTACAAGCGAGTGGGATCATAAGACTCTAGCTATTGAAGAAGCCAAGATATCGGTGTAATAAAAGTAGAAGAATTAATTAGTAATTTAATATCATATGAAGTACAATTTGCATGGTAGAAAAGAAAGCCAGTCAACTGAGAAGAAAACACTAGCATTCAATGCTACTCATGAAAATCAAAAATTGGAAGACGATGATAAAATGGCATTTATGATTAGGATTGTCCAAAAATTTTGAAATATCAAAAAAGTAAAAAGTTCAGAAGGACTAATGAAAACCTGAATAAATAAGGGAGCGAAGATACCATCAAATGATTTAGACACAACAAAACTGGACACTTTAAGAGGGACTGCCCATATCAAAAGAAATCTATAGTCTCTCTCAACATAGACTCCTTAAACAAAAAGAGGAAATGAGCTTACAATGCGACATATGAAGATTTAGAATCATCAAATTGCAACATCGATTCAGAGAAAGAAAACAATGATGTATGCTTCATGGTAGATGATGGAAAGAAGGACAAGTAGATACTTGATAATAGATGTTCACGGCACATGACAGGAAATCCAAAACTACTAACAGACATTATCTACTTAGACGAAGGTATAACAAACTTTGGTGCAACTCAAAGGAATCATCATCGGCAATGTTGATAACTCTAAAACTCCTACTATTTCTAATGTTTTACCAGTTAAGAATTTAAAATATAACCTGCTTAGTATTTGTCAACTACGTGATAAAAGCTTTATGATAAAATTTGAAAAGAAAAACTGTTATATCATTGGTTACAACTTTAGGACTATTTCTGAAGGAATTAAGAAAAGAAATATATATGTTCTTGGAATGAAAACCACAAATGATAACGTCTGTCTTATGGCTAATTCAAATGACCCTTGGATCTGACATAAGCATTTTGGTCATCTAAATTTTAAACAACTATCGCAGTTGGCTAGATACAAACTCGTTAGGGGACTATCATATTTTAAAGTTAAAAACCTTTGCGATGCTTGTAAATTAGGAACTTCACAAGAAATCATTAAAATCAAAAGATATATTTTCTGCTGCACACCCAGTTACTTCACTTAGGCCTTTTGGGCCATCACAAATAGAGTCAATATATCACAATAATATGCTTTTGTATTAGTAGATGGTTTTTCAAGATATACATGGATTTAGGTTTTGAAATATTTAAAATTTTATTAAGAAAATTCAAAATTAAAACTATTAAGAGCGACCATGGTAGAGAATTTTAAAATTTTCTGTAATTAGAAAGGAATAACACACAAATTTTATTTCCTCGGAGCTCCTCAACGAAATGAATTATAGAACGCAAAAATAGAACAATCCAAGAATATGTTAGAACTTTGTTAAAAGATAGTAATTTATCCAAAAAAATTAAGCTGAAGTAGTAGCCACAACATGTTATATCTGAATAGAATTTAATAATAATTTAAATAAGAATACACTGTATGAATAATTTTATAAAAAAAACCAAAGGTATCATATTGAAAAGTGTGATAGTGTACGAGTGCACGTACTAATATAGTACACACGGATCGTGTAATATGGAATATAATATAAATGCGGAAATAGATGATAGTAGCAAAGTAAATAAAAATAGAAAAATCACACCAGAGATTTTTATACTGGTTCGGAGCACCGTCCTACGTCCAGTCCCAGACTTCTATCTGGATTTATACTATTAACTACCTCGCTTCACCTGGAGGAATAGGTTTACAACACCCGAGCAAACGAACGGGATTTCACGCCTCTAATACACTGAGGACTTCAACACTTGCCTCTTACAACATCGAGGACTTCAACACTTGCCTCTTACAACACCGAGGACTTCAACACTTGCCTCTTGCAACACCGAGGACTTCAACAAAGATGAATATAATTGTTTGTTGACGGTATGTGTTCTTGCTAACACAGTTTTGTCACTTGTAGTACAAACTTCCTATAATCTTATCCTCAAAATATGTGAATGATGTTTTGTGAAGATTAAGGGAAGTATATTACTTATTGAATCAAAAGATATGAAATAATTTCAATGATTCAATAAGCAATTAAAATAATTGAGAGCTTTTAGAATGCAGGAGTATTTAGAAAGTAAGATCAAAAATTAGAGTAAAAAACATATATATTCATGTATTTTGAATCAATGATTTAGATGAGTTTATATAGAGAAAAAATGGTTGTAACTCTTTGTGAACAGTAGCCATTAATAGATATTATCATTGATGAAAGGTAAGAGATGCAACCATTGGAGAAAGAAGTGTATTTTGGAAAAGGTTGCTCTCTGTTTAAAAAATGGTCGATAGGTCAAAAATGGCCAGTAGACAGGATTTCAAATATATAGTCGTTATGTGCATGTGTGCACGTTCATTGTGCATTTTACACAGAAACGGTCGACCGGTCCCTGTTAATTTGCTCAATGAATGTGCAATGCTATTCAAACGTATATATATCGATTATATTGAGGTGTAAGATTATTTGAGGATAGATTTTAACAAGTTTATCACTATTACAATATCAAATAATCAACCTATAATCTAGAGTACCATATGTAGCTCTTTTGTGCCTCTTTATAGCCATGATGTCTGTGTTTTGTCGATCGCCTTTATTTCTTTGTCAGAAATCAAAAACTTCATAGAACCTGTGACTCAACATTCTCCCCCTTTTTGATTGATGACAACATATATCTGAAGTTCTGAATCTCCCCCTGAATATGTGATCTCCCCCTGAGATTTTGTTTGTATTCTTTATATAAATATATATATATATATATATATATATATATATATTCCTGCAAATAATTGTTAGCACTTTCTCCCCCTTTGTCATCGACAAAAAGGAATAATAGATAATGGAATAATATAGGAGTATATCAACCAGAATATTCATTCATAGCAAAAAATATAACATATCCAAACATACCAGAGTAGCATACACACCATAATATCATACGAATAAAAGTAACGACACTATTTAGTACAAGTGTCGAATGATGTTTTAAATTACTAAACCAAAATATAGAGATAGAAAACAGAAACTAGGATGAGTCAGATGATGTCTCCTCTTGATCATCTTCTTCCTCATCATCATCATCGTCATCATCATCATCTTCCTCATCATCGTCCTCTCTAGATGATTCTCCACGACCATGTCCACTAGTACCAGCAGACTCCTCAGTTGATGACCAGTTGAAAACAGGAGGAGCGGGGCGTTTGCCTGGGTCCTGATCTTGAGCAGAGATGGATGTGCTACATGAAATAGCATCCCATAAAATACCAAAGAATGACTTGACTTTGTTGAAGCGTTTATCAATTTTTGTGTCCATGCGCTTGAGTCTTGATTCAAGCAAGAATTGATTACGCGCAATAGTTTCAAGTGATTCTTTTGTGGTGGATTTTGATTTCAACATTTTAACTTCTTCCGAACGAGGTCGAGAGAAAGTAGCTTTTTGTTTTGTTGGACCTCTTTGTTGCCATTGTTCAAACGGCATAATCTGAAGGTAAGGAGGAGGAAGCTTCATGCGTTTGATGGTTACGGAATCAATACATTTTGGTTTCAAGGTGGCAGAGTCAGGAGGTCTTACGCCACAAGCTAGCAAAATACGCATGATATATTCATTGAAGAAAAAGTGAGGTCGCGTAGAGTTGTTCACCTTGAGAATCTCGTCAAACAGCATATGAACCCAATTGATTTGGATATCTCCATAAATAGCATAAAGGGCCTTGAAGTTTTCTTTGTATACAGCGTCGTAGTTTCCTAGTCTAGGAAACAAAGAAAACATCAAGACGCGATGTAGTAGTCTGGCGGTGGGTCGAAGTCCAATTGATTTTGTGCCATCACTTTTGTCCTCCATGAATTGATGGCTGATGCTATTGCGAGTGAAGACTTCACAGAAATGTGATGAAAACTCATCGCCTTGATTTGGAATACCCAGTATAGAAGCTATCCTATCATGAGTGATAAAAATTTGTTTGCCACATACGACATACCAAATGACTCCGTTCGGATCATCAGGTTTGTACTCGTCCAGGTTCATGTTGGCATAGAACAATTTTATCATCAAGTGATTTATTTCCACATTGTTATCTGAAAAATCGATCAATGGAGTAAGATTGGAGTTATTTGCTAACCTACGGATTCCATAAGATGTGAAATCATCAAATTTGATGTAAGAACCCGGATGAAATTTGTAGTTAGTCATTTGATTCCATCTTGTGATAGCTACCGGATTTTCGAGCCATTTCTTAGCGGAGATATTGAGTGATGAAGTTTCGGAGGATGACCCTCTCTTGGGTTTCTTTTGCGGAGGAGCCATTTTTAGAAAATTTTAAAGAATTGGAATTTGAAATTGAGAGAGTAGGGTTTTTGGAATTTGGGGATAAATAACCGGTTGAACAAATGAGGAAGAGGAAGGAGAAAAATGACGCAATGTATATATAAAAACTGAATCTACGTATACCGGTCGACCGCTTATAATATGTCGGTCGACTGTTTTCATCCAGAGGCTAAACGGTCGACCGGTTCTATTATAGGTGGTCGACTGGTTTTGTTGCCTGATGAAAAACAGTCTATTTTGCAGTTTTTTGAGAATATGTCGAGCTATATAATTCATATTTCACTCTTATTATAAAATACAAACGTTATTGTATGAGTGATAGAGAGAAAACATTACAACATGTATATATATATATATATATAAATCTAATGAGGAGTGGAAGAATCGTCATTAGAATTTTCTTTATTATCTTTAATACGATGTGTCCATGGACTCCATTTTTTCTGAGCACCTTCATTCCTGTTATAATTCTGATCTCAAGAGTTAGGACTCCTAGATGTTGACGGCCTAGACGACATTGGTTCATGCACATCATGCTTGTTTGAACCATAAAAGAATGATGCCATTTTTTCTAAAATAGATAAACGTGCCGATGTCCGTTGTTGTTCATGATAAAGTGGCTTTGCCCATAATGGAGCTGTCTTTGCCCATAATGGAGCCGTCTTTGAAGATCTTATTGATGTTTCTGATAGTGGTGAATCTCGTTGATCTGTGCTTTGGTACGAGGAGAACAAAACAGCGCCTTCTTTACTCGTTTTGAGGTTGGTGTACTGCCAGGAGTACGAATGCATTGGTGATGATACTTCGGTTTTTGTTTTGGTGTTTCAGGAGAATAATACTCCTCTGGTTCAGAACTTGTAACGGAAATGTGTGATTTTTGAGCACACTCATCACAAATGTGGGCCATAGAAAATTATGTATAGAGCCTTATGCTCAGATATGAAAAGATGAATAAAGAGAGAAATTTTGACAAGCTTATAAAGAAATTCCTTATACATAAGCCTGTGGATGAGAGTGAATAAAGAAATTTGACCGTGAAAGCAAGCAAAGGCTCTTATTCAAAGAAAATAAATAGCTTTTCTTAGAAAAAATGCTATAGTCAAAATATAACCAAAGGAAAAGACAATCATTAGTAATTACTAGTCAAGATCTTTTCTTGAAATTAAACCAAGCTCTCTTCATAATCTAATAAAACTAGATTCGAGCAGAGGCTTGGTAAAAATGTCCGCTAATTGATTATCAGTTTAGACATATTCAAGACATATATATCCTTTTTCAATATTATCTCTAAGGAAATGATGACGGATATCAATGTGTTTGGTTTTAGAATGATTCACTGGATTCTTAGAGAGATTTATAGCACTTGTGTTATCACAGTATATAACAGAATTTGATAAATGAATATCAAAATCTTGAAGTGTTTGTTGCATATATAGTACTTGAGTACAAGCGAGAGCTGCTGATATATATTCAGCTTCACATGTTGATAGTGAAACACAATTTTGTTTCTTACTAAACCAAGAGACAAGTGATTTTCCAATAAAATGGCACGTACCACTTGTACTTTTTCTATCCGTTCGCGAGCCGCCAAAATCAGCATCACTATATGATACTAATTCAAATGGACATTCTTTTGGATAAAAAAGACCGAAATCTTTGGTATTATTAAGATAACGAATTATACGTTTCACTGCTCGTAGATGTGATTCCTTTGGATCTGCTTGAAAGCGTGCGCATAGACAAACACTCATCATTATATCTGGACGACTAGCTGTAAGATAAAGAAGAGAACCAATCATGCTTCGATATAATTTCTAGTCAACACTCTTACCATTTTCATCTTTTTCAAGATGTGTAGTTGTACTCATAGGAGTTGGTTTACCAGATGTATTTTCTAATCCGAAGCGTTTGATAAGATTTCCGCAATATTTTTCTTGATTGATAAAGATACCACTCGGAAGTTGTTTGATTTGAAGTCCAAGAAAATATGACAGTTCTCCCATATGAGACATTTCGAACTCTTTGGTCATAATACTTGCAAATTCCTTGCAGAGTTTATCGTTTGTTGAACCAAAGATGATGTCGTCTACATATATCTGGATAACTAGAATATCCTTTTGAGAATGTTTAATAAACAAAGTTTGATCGACTTTGCCTATATGAAATCCTGAGTTAATAAGATAGCTACGTAATCGTTCATACCAAGCACGAGGTGCTTGTTTTAAATCATATAGAGCTTTCTTAAGTTGGAACACATGGTCAGGATATTTTTCATGTACGAACAAAGGAGGTTGTTCGACATAGACATTCTCTTTGATAAATCCATTGAGAAAAGCACTTTTGACATCCATCTGATAAAGTTTGAAATTATGGTGACAAGCAAAAGATAATAGGATTCTAATAGCTTCTAGTCGAGCAACTGGTGCATAAGTTTCTTCATAATCGATACCTTCTTCCTGATTATACCCTTGTGCTACTAATCTTGCTTTATTTTTGGTGATATTTCCTTGTTCGTCAGCCTTATTTTTATAGACCCATTTAGAACCAATAACTGACTGATCAGTTGGACTTGGAACAAGTTCCCAAACGTCATTGCGCTCGAACTGATTTAGTTCTTCCTGCATGGCAATGATCCAGTAATCGTCTGTAGCAGCTTCTTTTGGATTCTTAGGTTCGATATTTGAGAGAAAAGCGACATGACCCATTTGATTGAGTTGACTCCTTGTTCTGACATGTGATGTTACTTCACCGATTATATTTTGGGGCGGATGGTCTCTTAATATCCTTGGTGGTGATTGTAACTCACATATTTGAGGAATATTCTCAATAATTATTTCCGAGTCAGAATCAATATTCGTGATAATTGGATTGTCAGTGACTATTGATTCGTCATCATCTGATATAGTGTGAGGATGCTGATAGAATTCATCAAAAGAGACATGAAGTGATTCTTCAATAGTTTTGGTTCGTTTATTAAATATACGATAGGCCTTACTTCGTTCCGAATAACCGACAAATATTCCTTCATCGGCTTTTGGATCGAATTTGCCAAGCTGGTCTTTCGTATTTAAAATAAAACACTTGGAACCAAAAACTTTGAAGTATGAGATTTTAGGCATTCTTTTGTTAAATAATTCATAAGGAGTATTCTTGGTAGGAGGTCTTATGGACACACGATTTAAAACATAACAGGCAGTTGCGACGGCTTCTGCCCAGAAATGTTTTGGTAAGGAGGTTCCATTCAATAATGTTCTTGCACATTCTTGTAAAGTTCGGTTCTTCCGTTCTACAACTCCGTTCTGTTGTGGAGTTCTGCGAAACGAAAAATTATGATATATACCTTTCTCTGTACAAAAATGTTCAAATTCATTATTTTCAAACTCTCCGCCATGATCACTTCTTATATTTTTAACTTTAATCCCTTTTGATTTTTGAATTCTTTTGACGAAAGATTTGAAATGATCGAAAGTGTCACTTTTATTTTTTAAGAAAGTTGTCCATGTGTAACGAGAGAAATCATCAACAATTACAAGCACATATCGACTATGATTTATTGACTGAACTCTAGTAGGTCCAAATAAATCCATGTGTAGTAACTCAAGTGGTTGTAATGTTGATATGACTTTCTTGGATTTAAAAGATGATTTGGTCAATTTTCCTAATTGACATGCATCACAAATGTTGTTAACCTTAAAACTCATTTTGGGTAGTCCTCTAACTAGATTGTTTTTGGCTAGCTTGTCAATAGTTCTGAAGTTTATATGACAGAAGCGTTTGTGCCATAGCCATGGATCATTATCATTAGCCACAAGACACATATCTGAATTATGATTAATATTCATATTTAGAATATATATATTTCTGTCTCTATAACCTTCGAAAACTAAATTATGGTCTTTATCTAAAATACTACTCTTCTTATTTGAAAAGGAAATTGTAAAACCCTTGTCACATAACTGACTAATACTAAGTAAATCGTGTTTTAAATTTCTAACTAGCATGACATTAGTAATAAGAGGTAAGTTAGATGTACCGTAATTGCTCACATCGCCTTTGCCGATGATATAGCCTTTTGAATTATCTCCAAAAGTGACGGAGCCACCATCTGAGTATGTAATATTTGTTAATAAGCTCTTGTCTCCAGTCATGTGCTTCGAGCAACCACTGTCCAATATCCACTTTCCTCTTTTCTTAAGTGGGACCTGCAAAAAATAAAATTAAGTCCATGGTACCCACTTTTTATGGGGTCCTAAGAGTTAGGTCTTAGGAGTCCAAACCCATACGGGTCTGGTATCCCCTTTATATACAAAATTAGTATTATGATGCACAGTATTCATGAAATTCTGAATATATTTGTACCTAATCAAATTGTTATTTGTTTTAGGAACCCATATTTTGATAGTCTTGATATTTTTCTTTTGAAATTTCACAACTGGTTTTGGTTTGGAGTATAATAAACTAAGATTTTTCTTAGCTTCGGTTTTTTGTACTTTCTTCTTCCTTTTATTTCCAAGATGTTTCTTGGTTTCTTGTTTCTTATATCCCAAACCTTGTTTATCCGAAATAGATTGTGAAATTTCAATGATTTTTGTCAAATTTTCTCGACCTTTGTTAAAGTTAGAAATATTTTGAGTAATGTTATCTAACTTAGTTTGTAAACTAGCCTTTTCTAGGTCCATAATTTTGACTTTTGCCTCAAGCTCATGATTTTTAGTAGTGAGAGCATCATTTTTCTCTTTTTGAGTTTCAATTTCTTGACTCAAAAGAACTAATTGAGAGTCAACATTAGATGATGATTCTTGAAATTTTTCAAGTTCTTCTTCTAATATTTTCTTCTCGTCTTTTAACATATCTCGTTCAAATTCTGCTCTACTCAAATCTGCTTTGGCTTCTTTTAGCTGTCGTTTTATGTCTTTATATTTGACTATCAATTCAGCATTAATATCAAGCATTTCATCGAATGTAGGAATTTGTACCTCATCTTCTGTTGCCATGAAACATACATTAGCTTGTTCATTCTCCGAATCACTTTCACTTTCTGATGAAGATGAGTCTGAATCATCCCATGTTACTGAGAAGGCTCGTTTCTTTGACTTGTCCTTCTTATACTTGAATTTGTCATTTTCTGACTTCTTCTTTTGTTCTGGACAATCCTTCTGCATATGCCCCTTTTTGTGGCAGTTGAAACATTCTATAGAGGATGATGTTGGTTTATTCGATCCAGATTTCTTTCTGTTATAACGACTGGCTTTTCGCTATTTTAGGAATTTTTTGAAACCTTTTGCTATGAATGCCAAATCTTCGTCTTCAGATTCTGATTCATTTTCGTCTTTTTTAGCATGGAATTCCATGTTTTTCTTTTCTTCTTTTTGTTCCTATCTAGTCTGCAAGTTAGCTTCGTAGGACATTAGATTTCCTATCAATTCATCTGGCTTCATGACAGAAAGGTCATTAGCTTCTTCAATTGCTAATACTTTTCCTTCCCATTCACTAGTCAGAGAATGTAGGACTGTTGAAACAACATCAAAATCAGAATACTTTTGTCCTAAGACAATAAGTGCATGGTGGATAGTTTGAAACCGTGAATACATATCATTGATTGTCTCATTTGGTTTCATTTTGAAATTTTGAAATTGACTTTTCAGCATGGCTATTCTGGCTTGTTTAACCTTGTTAGTACCTTCATGAGTGATTTTAGCGTTTGCCAAATTTGATATGCAGTAGTGCAAATACTAACACGGTTATATTCATTTTGATCTAATGCACAAAACAACATATTTATTGCTTTCGCATTTACGGCTGCTGTCGTTTTCTCAGCCGCAGTCCATTCTGAATAATCAGTTGTTGGATTCACTATTTCTTTTTGAGTTGCATTCCAAGCATCATAACTATTTGATTGCATAAAGAATGACATACGTGTTGCCCAATAACTATAGTTAAGACCATTGAAAAATGGAGGTCTTTGTGTCGATTGACCTTCTATGTAAGTGGTGTTTTGAGTGCTACTACTTGCGTTATTTGCCATATTACAAGAATATATCAAATAACTGTGTTACGGTTATATGATAACCATGCTCTGATACCAAATGAAAAGTGTGATAGTGTACGAGTGCACGTACTAATATAGTACACACGGATCGTGTAATATGGAATATAATATAAATGTGGAAATAGATGATAGTAGCAAAGTAAATAAAAATAGAAAAATCACACCAGAGATTTTTATACTGGTTCGGAGCACCGTCCTACGTCCAGTCCCAGGCTTCTATCTGGATTTATACTATTAACTACCTCGCTTCACCCGGAGGAACAGGTTTACAACACCCGAGCAAATGAACGGGATTTCACGCCTCTAATACACTGAGGACTTCAACACTTGCCTCTTACAACACCGAGGACTTCAACACTTGCCTCTTACAACACCGAGGACTTCAACACTTGCCTCTTACAATACCGAGGACTTCAACAAAGATGAATATAATTGTTTGTTGACGGTATGTGTTCTTGCTAACACAGTTTTGTCACTTGTAGTACAAACTTCCTATAATCTTATCCTCAAAATATGTGAATGATGTTTTGTGAAGATTAAGGGAAGTATATTACTTATTGAATCAAAAGATATGAAATAATTTCAATGATTCAATAAGAAATTAAAATAATTGAGAGCTTTTAGAATGCAGGAGTATTTAGAAAGTAAGATTAGAAATTAGAGTAAAAAACATATATATTCATGTATTTTGAATCAATGATTTAGATGAGTTTATATAGAGAAAAAATGGTTGTAACTCTTTATGAACAGTAGCCATTAATAGATATGATCATTGATGAAAGGTAAGAGATGCAACCATTGGAGAAAGAAGTGACTTTTGGAAAAGGTTGCTCTCTGTTTAAAAAACGGTCGACAGGTCAAAAATGGCCAGTAGACAGGATTTCAAGTATATAGTCGTTATGTGCATGTGGGCACGTTCATTGTGCATTTTACACAGAAACGGTCGACCGCCTGATTTATTACCGGTCGACCGGTCCCTGTTAATTTGCTCAATGAATGTGCAATGCTATTCAAACGTATATATATATATCGATTATATTGAGGTGTATGATTATTTGAGGATAGATTTTAACAAGTTTACCACTATTACAATATCAAATAATCAACCTATAATCTAGAGTACCATATGCAGCTCTTTTGTGCCTCTTTATGGCCATGATGTCTGTGTTTTGTCGATCGCCTTTATTTCTTTGTCAGAAATCAAAAACTTCATAGAACCTGTGACGCAACACATATTTCACAGTATTGGAAAGTAGATGTTTTATATTAAACACTAAAGATAATTTAGACTAATTTGACGCTAAATCTGATAAAAGAATATTCATTAAATGTTCGTATAGAAGTAAAACTTATAGGATATTTAATAATAGAACAAATACCATTGAAGAGACATTACACGTTTCTTTCGATGAAAACTTTAAAATGGTAAATGATAATAATAAAGATGAGGAAGTGGAAATTATCAACACAAATGAAAATATTCAATCTACCAATAATGAAAATGAAATTAATGGTGAAACAAATACAGCTAAAATTACAAGACTATTAAATGATCATCCAAAAGAAAATATTTTAGAAAATATCGACTCTTTTGTAAAAATAAGAAACTAGTTAAATAAAATGAGTAATACAGCATTTACATCAACTATAGAACCTAAGAACCCAAAAGAAGCATCATTTGATGATCCATAGATTCTTGTCGCAAGAAGAATTAAATCGGTTTACTTGAAATGATGTCTAAGAATTAGTTCGTTGAATAGAAAATAAATCTATCATTGGTACTAAATGGGTATATAAAAATAACTAAATGCACAAGGAGAAGTAACAAGAAATAAAGCAAGACTAGTAACACATGGTTAGAACTAGTGATGCAGACTATGTTGGCTGCAAACCTGACAGAAAGAGTACAAGTGGAACTTGCCACTTTTTGGGATATTCGCTAGTATCCTAGTTCGGTAAAAAGAAGAATTTTATTTCTCTATCCACTACAAAAAAAGAATACATATTAGCAACACTAGCTTGCTCTTAAGTGCGACAAACAATAAAGGATTTTGGATTAAAAATAAAACAATCATCAATTTACTGCCATAATATGAGCGTTATAAACTTATCAAAGAACCCTTCACATCATGCTAGAACAAAACGTATAGATATAAGACACAACTTCTTAAGAGACAATATATAAATAAGGAGAGTATCACCTTAGAAATTATTAATATGGAAAATCAAATAGTTGGTACATTGACAAAACCATTAATTCAAAATAATTCTATTTATAATATTAATGATTTATAGATTATTGATGACTTTATAGAATGATACTTCACTCATACAAAGTTAAACTTATAACTAATTATGTGTAATCTATAATACTCATATATGCAAATGTTCATCAAGAGTAGAATTATGGTAATTCCTTATATATTATTCATCTCCACAACTTTTTCTTTCATTTTTGTCGATGATAAAGGCGAAGAAGTTATATAAAATATAATAGGCAAAAAGAGAAGAGGGGTTGTGTAGCGCTTATCTTGGGGGAGTTAAGGAGAATTTTATTTAAACGTCATTATATTTTATAACAAATATTCAATGGCTGTCCTCATAAAAAAGGAGATTGTTAATATCCATGGTATTGATTTTGATGACAACAACCATATAAATATTGTTACCGACATTTTCCCGGGTTATATAGTATATTATGCAGGATATAAGAAATATTTAATAGTTTAAGAAAAGTGTTCATTAAATAAAAGCTTGAAGAACTGATCGGTATAAAGAATTTAAGAGTTGATCAAGATACATTTTAAGACCTATGAGTTTTGAGGAGCCTAAGAATAGAAGCACGAAGAGCTCAAGAAATATATGTCGGTTTTTATTGAATCTTTGTTTAAATGTTGAAGACCTGAGTAGTATCGTATTTTTGACTATCTTTACTTCGACAATTATTATTTAACACTCAAAATGTTTTTATAAAAGAATAGTATTTAATTTGTATATCCAAACCAATTTTAACATAGTTTTCATAAAAATATAATTTATAAACATATTTAAAGTGTTTCTGAAAATATACAAAAAAGTATAATGTGTATGTCGACATAGTGACCGTTGGTCGGTTTTTTAAAAATAAAAAAGAAATGACTTTTGGCCCCACCATTTCACTTATAAACACATCTATTCAAAATCTATTTTAAAAGTTATGAACTTGAATTTTAAATATTAGTTTTCATTACTTTCTTTATCTCCTTCTTCTCTTCGATTTTCTTCAATATTACAAAAAAATTCTGCCGAATTCTTTATCAACTCTCACTCTTTCCATACATATACTCAAAAGATCAAACAAATTTCACTTCTTCTCTACATCATTAACTCTCTGATCTACATTCTTTTCTACTCAAAAGCAAAGATATTCCACTACTAAAGTTCTATTGGAAATTGTATCAATAAACTACATGAAATTGTGATTCAAAGAGTTGATTTTTGGTAGTTCACTGCTATGACTTGATAAAGGGTGATGTTAACCACTGAGTGAAAGTTAAGACAGTTTTGTAAAGGGTGTTTATGACACCTAGTATAAAAATTATTAATAAATTAATTAAATAATAATAAGGCTAAAATTTGATATTTTGAAAATGTCATGATTTTGCCACGGAAGTTAAAGCATTGCATTTGTGGCAATTTTTCTATAAGTTTCCATATATAAAGTTTAGTAATTAGAGCTCACACGGAAAATATATTAACGTTTTAAGTTTTCGAATTCAAAATAATTCGTATGAAATTAAGATTTATAATTAATGTTATGAATTTGAAATTTAAAAATTAATGTTAATTAGAAATGAGGTTAGGATAAAGGTTAAAATTACTTAAGGAATTAAATAAAACAGTAAACAAAACATTTAAAATGTTCCCAAAAATAATCAACCTGTCAATCGCCTAGGGACCGGTCAATTGGTAGGTGTTGTGGGGGCTAGGTTTTGTGTGGTGCGAACTGCCCGGATTTTATTATTATAAACCGACTCAAATTTGACGGTTCTGGTACCCCCTAACAACTATAAATAAGAGGCTAGCCCCTTCACTTTTACTCAGAAATTATTTGGAAATGTAAGCGGTGCTCTATCGGTCGCTTTCTTCCACATGATTCAGAAATTTCTTAAGGTCTTCAAATAAGGGATTTTAAGTATTAATACTCAATTTCTAATACTATTCACCTTCGATCCCTGAAATTCTGAATTTAATTAATATATAATTCAATTATTGTACATTTCAAAAGGAAGAGGTCTAGAAAGAGGAAAAAGAAGCAGATATATTGAAATCCAAAGGAGAAAGCCGAGAATTATCTATGAGTGGAAATCGTAGTTTTCTCATTTTAATAATTGTATATTATAGGTTTGTATATGCCTTGGTGAATTTTGTTCACAAAAACACTGAATCACAACCCCGAAAGTTCCCCTAAAGCGAAATGTCAATTCTTATGTTTTGGAATCTCAATTATTTTATATTAAAATAGTAAATTTGTGTAGCTATTGCAATTTTAATATTTTACATCCTATTCTAATTCTCACTTTTATCCTTTGATGTGATTAAGGGTTTCAAAAAGAAATAAGTTAGGAAATGGTGCGTAAAGTACAAATTCTCCTATTTGTAGTCTGCATTGTCTATTTTCGTAGTTCAAATATGAATCCTTTTTCATTTTATATGCAGAAGTTGAATAGAGTATAGAAGTATTTGAATTGTAAACTCTATTGATGTCGCCTCCGCTATTTTAATATAGAATAAGTTTGGTTATTTATTCTATTATCTTATACAGATCTATTGTTGGGCTAAGGATATTAGCTAATCTGTATGTTATGGTATGAAGTTAGACTTGTATAAGTTGAAAGTTTCGGCATTTAACAATTAGTATATGATGCGATTTTTTCACTCTTTGGAGTATTTTAGTTACGTATTTATGTGTGTGTGTTAGCATATAAATAATGTATAATTAAGAATATATTAGTTGTATAGTAAATAGGTTAGTAATTAACATTAAAACCCATGGGATGGAAGTTAATGATGATTATGATTAGTGGTGGAATAAAGAATCTTTCTTATAGCCTTAGTAGAATGCGGCAAGGTATGTGGTAGTATGATTAGGGGATTGTAAATTATGACTAAGTTACAGGGATGCGAGGTCAGTTAAACACGGATGTATGTCCAGCTAATCTGGCTACCAGCAATGTGACTTTGAGGCTAATGTAAGACATCGTCTATAATAAGTACCCATGGAGGATGCGAGGTTAGTCCTAGTTCTGTAGGGCTAGTCTGCCCAGTTAAATTGACTACTAATGCCTATGAATAATTGGACTAATGTGAGACGTCATAGTTTGAGTTATGGAGCATAATACGTAGGATTTTCTTCGAGGATCGAGGGGTAGTAAGTGGTTATTGTAAGGTCTTCCTCCTCGCTAATCAGGATGTATAAAATGGTCAGGGATAGCGTTTTGGCACGGTAGAAGAAAATCCAGAGAAGGATCCATTTCAATTTTAAGGAATTAAGTGACTATTATAGGGTTCGCCTTTTCCAAAAAGAAGTATTAAGTGGATTAATGAGATTTCATGGTATGTCAGCCAAATAGTAACAAAGAGGGGTCTGCCTTGGGTTATGTATTAAATGACTGTGGCCTGCCTAAGATATATGTATTAAATGGTCAGAGTCTGTCTAATTCTCAACGAAAAGGTATTAAGTGGACTAGGTATTTTCTCCCACATTGTTAGGACATGATTGAATGTAGATGCGTGGGACTAGGAATCTCCTTGGGCCTTGAGACACCCCCACACTCTTAGTATGCCCAAAAGGGTACACTAAAAGATATGGTGCGTTATACGTAAAGGTAAAGAATCACAGAGACTAAGATTCACAAAAAAAAACTATAAATAACAGAAACATTTAAATGGTAACTCATTGTTCAAAATAAAACTTCATAAATAAGTGTAAAAAATATCACATGTCTCAAATACCAAATACACATGTCTTGTGAAAAATACATCTCAGTCTCATAAAATCAAAGTATAATAAAATAATCATCCCTCTCATAAGTACAGTACATCAAAAATCAAATGAAAAGATAACTGAAAAGAAGAAAAATACATGAAGAACTCCGAGAATGTATCTCCAAGAAATCAGAATCAACTATCCTTGCCTTTACTGGTCTATGGGGGGGAAGGGGAAATAGAGGAGCGAGTCAGACTATAAGTTTGGTGAGTGAAAGTAACTACTAGTATTTTTAAGCAAGATGAAGATAATAGACTTAGAAATAGTCTAGTATAGAAAGGAAATAGAGAAAGGATAAAACTGGGATAAATATTGTTTAACTGTTTTCTTTGATTGTGATTATTTGCACTTGTCTTAGATTATTGAATTAGGCTGAAATAATAATCCTATTTAATTAGGCTGAATCCTAGTTCTACCTGTTGATCGGCCGTCTATCTCTGTTGTGCCACTGTGAGCTAGTCCCATCCTATGGGTCCCATAGAAAAAGACACTGTAGCGACTTGTTGATGTCACACGCTCGGTTATTGCCGATACACACTAACCGTCGCTCCCTCTTGTGACCTCTAACCTACCCTATTAGCATAAGCATGCCTAGCCTCACCTGGTCTATTGTGAGACCATCAGTCCTAGTTTGAAAGGGTCATGCCCAGCCTCATCTAAGTGTTTTGTGAGACCATCAGTCCTAGTCTGAAAGGGAATATTACTGGTGCGGGTCCTATCAAACAAAATCTAGTTGCATCCCTATCCCAAATCCTCTAACTCAATCTTCTATCTATTGGCCACTTATTTACCCTAGTAAGCATGTCCCAGCCTCACCTAGTTATTGTGAGACCATCAGCCCTAGCCTGAAAGGGTTCTACCCAGCCTCACCTAATCTGTTGTGAGACCATCAGTCCTAGTCTAAAAGGGAATGCTTTTGGTACGGACCCTACTTCCATATTTTGCTGATTAACTTAGTGTGAGTTCTTGAAATAAGCGTCTTCTTTTATTTCCGCTCTATTTGCTTATTAACTTAATCTAAGTCTTTAAAATAAGATTTTTCTGTTATCTCGGCTACATTTTCTTATTAACTTAATTATAAGCATTAAAATAAGCTTTTTTGTTATTTCTAATTATAACCTATGTTATATTTTCTTTTTAACTTAGTCATAGTTTTAAAATAAGCCTTTCTATTCTTTCTTCTTAATTTACCTACGTTATAATTGTTACTCTTCTGTTTTATCTTTTAGATATAACCACTAGTTATAAACATGCTTGCAAATGTCTTAAATTTTCCTATTACGGTCTATCTTCTTTTTATTATAGTTTTTCTTATTTTATATCTATTTTCTGTAAATTTAATGTTCTTATATTTTAAAGCGAATTCTTTTTTTAATATTCTATTTGCGTAAAAAGGAATAAAAAGAAACTAGCATTTACAGGTTAAATTCTAATTTAAAACAGATGTAAGTATAATGTAAATAAATGTAAATAACTGAATAAAATAGCTAAAAAATAGCTGAATAAAATAGACTGAAAAGAACTTTAGAAATCAACTATAAATAACATACATAAAAATTATCTCAAAATTGCAGATAAACTACGACTATTGAGAACCCTATTATTTTAAATTACTTAAAAATCTAAAATAATTACTAAACACTCACTTGTGGTCCTTAGCTCTATTCCTTGATCTTCCCTGATCCACTTCTAGAGCGTAGAATATTTTTATCAAAAAGATTTCCTCCTTAGAAAAAATTTCTATTTAGGGTCCACCCTATGGCAATGAACCCAAATAGGAGAAAAATCTGAATAAGAAAAATAGTTAGGCCTAGGGTCTTATTTATGGTGTAGTTTAGGGATCTCAGACCATTGGATTTGAAGATTAAATCTGGTGCAACCATCTCATAGGCTCGTTGAGAATCGTCAGATGGAAGCATGAACGCACATGATTGAAAGAAATTAGAAAAACACATCATCGTTTAACATAGATGAATTCACGCTCAAATACAAAGGCGGGTCGACCTGGGTGTCTACCAATACATGTGGAAGGTTGACCTATAGGTCGATCTATGCACATTAGGGGTCGACCTGACCTATATTTTTTTCCTTTTTTTGTTTCTTGTTTAATTCGCATCTTCTTCGTTTAAGCTCGAATTTTGACAAACTACATATGAAAATTGACCAGAAAATTACCATGGACACATTGGTGCTACTCCCATGGCTAGATTCTAATTATTTCCCAAATTTATTTTTATTATTTAATTAATTCTTTAATTAATTATTATAGCTTAAATTTTCGAGTTGTTACATTCTTCCCTCCTTAAAGGATTTCGTCCTTGAAATCTGTAAGGACAGAAGAATAAAATGAATATTTTCATCCAAATTTTACAACCAAATATTCAACCACCATTCATTACATCCATTTTCTTTAAGCTTTCTAATGCAGTTTATGTTATATGCAATAGGGTTGTGTCAATGTCCCTAACTAATGCAAAAGATTAGGCGGTCTACTGATCCAGCCGACCTCCTTTTTATGCAATCATGTCCATGCCATGTGTCCAAATGATTGCAAATTCCCTAATGACAACTAATATATCTATATGCATGCTACAATCATCATCCAAATGCAATAATTATATGCTAATCATCTAGTCATTGCAACCATGGAAATAAAATAAAAATGCAAATGAGCACACATCCAAACGCATATGCTTTAGTGCCCTAGTTAGGCCGATCCTAAAGAGATAATTGTGCCTAGTGTATATATATGCATCCATTAGCATCCACTAGCAAACACTTGCAACCACTAGCGTCCATCATACATAACACGTTTTAGTAACATGTTTACATTTAGTCCTACCATCCATAGGTTAAATCCTAAGATCTACCCTCCTAAATGATACTAAAGGAAAGAACCTATTCAAAACTAAAGATGGAAATAGAAAATTCAAAACATACGTCGAAAAGATACGGATAAGAGATATGTATTTTCTCCTCAGCCTCCCACATAGTGTTTTCAATACTATCTCCCGACCGCACTTTAACCAAAGGGACTTCCTTATTCCAATGATTCTCTCTCCACTTTAAATTCCTTATGTTGACTAGGTTCTACTACCAATGTTGAATCATGTAAGCACTTTCTCAAGTGCGAAACATGAAAAACATCATGGACTCCTACAAGCCTCACTGGTGGCTTTATCTGATACACCATCTTCCCTACCCTTTCCATAATGGGGAATGGAGCTACGAATCTAGGAACAAGTTTCCCACTTGATCCAAATCTTACTACCTTTCTTAGCAGAGATACTTCAATGAAAACCAAGTCTCCTACCTCAAACTAAATATCACTTCTCCGCTTATCTGCATAGGATTTATGCCTATCTTGGGCCATCTTCTTTCTTCTTTCAATCAAATCAATCTTTTTTGAGGCCTCTCTAATCATGTTTGGACCAAGTAGAAATATCTCTGTAGAATCCAACCAACATGAAGGCAACTTGTTTGGTCTTCCGTAAAGATCTTCAAAAGGGGCCATCCCAATGCTAGTCTAGAAACTATTATTATATGAAAAATCCACTAAAGGAAGATGCTCCTCCTAAGTTCCTCTAAAATCAAGAATTCGCATCCTCAACAAATCCTCAAGAACTCTATTGACTCTCTTTGTTTGGCCATCCATCTGAGGATGATAGGCCATACCCAATCTAAGCTGCGTACCTAGAGCCTCTTGCAAGCTTCTCCAAAACTCGCTAGTAAAGATAGGGTCTCTATCGCTCACTATGCTAGAGAGAACTCCATGAGGTCGGACTATCTCACGAACGTATAAGGATGCCAAATAAGGTGATGTCCTCTTACTCTTAGCCAGAATGAAGTGGGCACTCTTAGTCAAACGATCTACAATCACCCAAACACTGGTATTCCCCTTCCTAGATTGGGGTAAGCCATCTATGAAGTCCATCGAAACACTATCCCACTTCCATTCGGGTACATCCAATGGTTGAAGCAATCCATTAGGCTTCTGCTGCTTTGCCTTAACTCTTTGGCATACAAGACACTTAGCTAAAAATTCTGCTACATCCTTCTTAATGCCACTCCAATAAGACACTCATTTCATGTACCTATACATCTTATCACCGTCGGGATGAATAGTCAATTGGTAATCGTGTGCTTCTTCGATAATAGCTCTCATTAAATCACTAGTGTAAGGGACACAAATTCTTCCGTCTCCCCTTATCCGCCCTTTTCTTTCTATGAAATAATATTGGAGATGTCTGGAGACCTCTCCTATACTAATCCTCTCTAGAATATCCATAATCTCTAAATCTCTCGTTACCTTGATCCAATCTGATCTATGAGGGTAGGCTTAACCTCAAGTGTTGCCAATAATCCAGAGGTAATGCCCATAGAGGGTTTAAAATCAAAGGTGGAAACAAACTCTAGGATTTCCACTCCATGAACGTTAGACTAAGGGTTGCTTTCTTCCTACTTAATGCATCTGCAACCACATTTCCTTTACCAGGGGTAAAAGCTATCTCAAAGTCATATGATGCTAGAAACTCCATCCAACGATGCTGCCTCAAGTTTAAATACTTTCGTGAGAATAGGTATTTCAATGATTTATGGTTAGTGAAAAGCTCGAACCTCTCTCCTAGTAAGTAATGTCTCTAAGAATTGAGCACGAAAACAATAGCAGCTAACTCCAACTCATGGGTAGGGTAGTTCTTCTCATGCATTCTCAACTGACTACTTCCATAGCATACTACCCTTCCTTCTTGCGTTAATACTGTTCCAAGACCCGTCCCACATGCATCGGTGTATACTGTAAAAGGCTTAGCTCCATCGGGTAAAACTAACACTAGTGCACTAGTAAGGGCTCTCTTAAGCATCGTGAAGGAATCCTCACAATCTACGTCCCACATGAATTCCGCATTCTTCTTAGTGAGGCGAGTAAGCGGTGTTGAAATCTTAGCGAAATCTCGGATAAACTTCCTATAATAGCCAGCCAAACCTAGGAAGCTTCTAACTTCTGTAGCGTTCTTGGGGGTCTTTCAATTTTTACTACTACTACCTTAGCAGGATTCACCGCTGAACCATCTCCTGAGACTACGTGCCTTAAGAAACGTACTTACTTACACCAAAAGTGACACTTCGAGAACTTTGCTTTCAGCTGATGAATGTGAAGTTACGAAGAACCTCCTCAAAATGAATTGCATGCTCTTGGAAACCACCAAAATGACGTCCACGAATACTACTACGAACTTATTTAGGACATCTTGAAAAACATGGCTCATTAGATCTACAAAATAGGCTGGGGTATTGGTCAGCCCAAACGGCATAACTAACCACTCAAAGAATCCATTGGGTGTCCTAAATGTTATCTTATCGATGCTATCGTCAGCGACCCTAAGCTGATGAAATCTAGTAGCCGAATCAAGCTGAGAAAATACTGAAGTGCCAACCAACAGATCAAAAAGATCATCTACCCTAGGAAGTGGGTAACAGTTCTTCTTTGTGAGCTTATTCAATTCTCTATAGTCTACGCAAAGTCGAAGGGAACCATCCGCCTTAACGAAGATGACTAGCGCTCCCCACTCATATATGCTCCGTTTGATGACGCATTTCTCCAATAGCTCACCAATCTGCTTACTTAACTCCTTCCTCTCTCTAGGAGCCATATGTCTCGTGGGCAATGCCACTGGCTTAGCATTGTCATTTAGATAGATCCTAAATTGGATATCTCTCTTAGTGGGTAGTCCCCTAACCTTCTCAAAGATGTTTGGTAAATCTCTAATGACTGGAATGGAATCTAACTCTCCTAGTAATGAATCAAGGGAATAAAGGAAGCTCAATATGACTGACCGCTGTGGGCCACAAGAAACCTTGAGAGTCATATCGCTGCATTTCTCTAATATAACGACTCTTCTATCGCAGTCCAATATCGCTCCATAAGTGGATAGTCAATCCATCCCCAAAATCATCCCATTTCTAGAAAATCCCAGTACATAGGCGTCACAATCAAACTCTACGCCTAGTATAAAAATTTTCAAACCTCTACGAATCATGGATAAGTGTGCCAATCCTCCTTTGGGATTTGAAATTACTATAGGGTCTACTACTAGATAAATGTCTAAGTGCAAACAATCAATCAAGGAAATAGAAAGGAAAGAATGTGATGCTCCATAATCAAAAAGAGTCCAAATAGGAAAATCCAAAATAGAGATCAAACCTCCTATAAAGACTTTCCTACCTCGATCTGATCCACCAATAGAAGGTGCTGCATCCAAAGCTTGTACTTGCGCTATAGGTGCGCCAACTCTCTGCCCCATTTTCTGAGGACAAGCTCTACTAAGATGGCCAGGCTGCTCACACTTGTAACACCTCACCTTCATCGTATTCTTCTTACAGTCCTTTGTGAAATGACTAACCAATCCACAACTACGACATCTCACCCTTCTTGATCTGCTTTTAAGGTCCTCCTCCTTTCCTCATGTGCTTATCCTTTTTATTCTTCCACCACAGCTTCTTAGAGTTTTTTGATTTAGGGACCTCCTTAACATCTCCCTTCAGTTGCTCAGATGCAACTGAACTCGCAATCGGCCCTCCAATCCTAATAACCCAAATATCCGCTTTGTATTCCTCAACCAAGCTCGTGCCTTCACGAAATCCTCTGTGCCCAAAAAGGTCTTGCCGCCTAGATTAACAAAGTCCTTGCATAGCTTAGAAATATTGGCTACTGCGGGTGGATTAATGGGATCTCCACCTGCTGGTGCTCTATTGGGTGATTGCCTTTGCATCTTTGGTACTGTAGCTCTACGGAAAAAGTCAGCCGTACTATACAAAGAAAGAAAATTTAGGCTCGAAAAAAACAAAAGAAGGTTGAACTGGACTTTGAGGGGATTTTTATTAAAACTCTCTTATACTTGAAAACCATTTGTATATTAAGAGTTTCTTTCTGAAAAATACTTCTAGTTTGAAGATATCTTTTTTTTTTGAAAAAATACTTTAGTTTTAAAACAAGTTTTTAGGAATCCTATAACCTTAGGATCTGATACCAAGTGAAACACCCCTACACCCCTTAGTATACCCAAAAAGGGCACCCTAAAAGATATGGTGTGTTATAGGTATAGCTAATGTTATCCCGCTTTTTGGCAAAGCCGCGATACCAAAAGATCGATCAGAAACGGAGGACAGTTCGTCTCAAAGACCGGTCATGCTTCGTCTCGCTATGGATATCACTGAATTTTGTCCAAGTCCAGATTGAGCTACAATCGATAGGACACGGCAAGAAAGACCATAGGAGTCAACATCTCAAGTTCCAAGTCAATCCGAGTTCATACGCTCGAGTTATGATCGATTCAATTTGAAGGGGAAAGCTTGGGTTTCGAAGCCATCGTAAACCAACGTCTCGAAACCATCACGTCCGAATCCATAAGCTTCGAATCCACCGAACCACATCGGGTTCGCCTACGTCACCTTCGAATCCATCGTGTTCGAACCCATCGTGTTCGAACCGATGGGCCTCGTGTCCATGGAGAAGCCACGCTTCGAACCCATCACAAAGCCTAATCCGACTCCAAACAAGAATCATTGCTCAAACCCAAACATGGAGCCTCGTTCGAACCCATCCACAAAGCCATGCTCGAACCCATCCATGATGCCAAGTTCGAATCCATCTATGTAGCCTCATTCGAATCCACTGGGTCAACCAACCATGATGACGTGTCTTCCTTCGGTTCGAATTCGCCGAGATCCATGGAGTCGAAGCGGTCAACTCGGAGTGGAGACCGGGTTGGTTCGAAGTTTGCGCTCCACGTCACCACGAAGTCACGTGCCATGATGGGTTCGAAACCATCGGTTCGAAAGCATGGTTTCAAACCACACAGCCAGGCAATGAACCCCATTTCGAATCCATCATATCTCCCAATCTATTGATCCAAATGCCATGAAATTTTCACAGAAGCTTGCATACATGTTGAAGAATGTCCACGCCAAATTTCACCTCGATTGGACGAATTCTTGATCGATTCGAATGGAGTTCGAACCGATGCCAAAGTGGGCCCAAACTTCCCGAGACCATGCGTGTGGGTCCCCTCACGTGCCAGAAGTGGTCTTCCGAGTTTTCAGCGAAATATCAGCAGCCTACACCTATAAATAGAGCCCCAGGGCTAGCAGAAAAGGGACTTTTGGAATTCTGAAGCATCCAGACTCTGCCGGATTGAGATCTCCATCATTTGACATCATAAACTTGTTGTTGAATTCGAATTCCTGACTGTAATTCGTTGTTGTTTGCTGTACTGACTTGTAATCATCGAAAGAAAGTCAATAAAAGTATAAAAACTTCACAGTGGACGTAGGCAATACGCCGAACCACTATAAATTGCTTGTCTACGCGCTTATTTACATGCTATTTGGAGTTTTTGTTAGATAATCCTCTGTTTTAATTTGCATTCTCCATTTATTATCTCTTCAATAACTTTCGACGAGTGTTGTGCCCAATTCTGGTGCAAACACTTTGGTGCTTTCACCGAGAAAACCCAGATTTTCTCTCGCTCCACGGATCTGTCATCAATACCGGATTGCATAAATCTAAGAGAGAGATCCGAATCTCAAGCTTAGGTTCCTTCCGTTCTATTCAGACTTGATAAAAGTCTAGGAAAGAATCTCGCTATTCACAATGGTGAGTGCTAGAACCACCTCTAACCTTGGTAACCAAGAAGGCCGGGATAGGCCAGATCCCGCGCAGTTACCATCTATTCAGGACGTCGCCGGGCCTTCGGAGTCATCCGGACCGGTAACGAGACAAGAGTTTCAAACGTTGCTCCAAGAGCTGACCCAAAGTCGGCAACAGTTGACGGAGCAACTACGTGCTAACGCTGAATTAACCCGCCAGCTACATAGTCATAAGCGAAGGCGGTCCAGGAGGGATTACGCATCCCAGTCTTCCACGGAGAGTTCGGCTTCCACCGATTATCATCACCGACCTTCACGACCCCGAATGGATGGGAATCATGCACAGGCTACCGGAGACCTTCCGGCATTGACGGTTGGGCAACTACGAGTCGGTCCATCTGCAAGCTTCCATACAGGGCCTTCCTCCCGGGGAGGCACTGCTCCTCAACACACTACCGACAACCATCCTGCAACCATTGCTACGGAGCCAGGGGTTGACATCCATACTTTGTCAGATCAGAACCACCACCGACGACGGCAAACTCCTGAGCCATATGTACCAGAAGATGTCGAACCAAGGAGGCGAGATCCGGACCGTCGACAGCATCCGGTCCAGTCCCGCATTGTGGAGCCCGACCACACCTTGGCTCGACATGCCCAGAACGCAGCTGTAACGGATCTTTCGGAAATGATCAGGAAGATGATCCGTGAAAGTCAGGGGTTTACTAACGACGACTGGGGAATCTCCCGGAGTCACACCCCATTCACAAATGAGATTCTGTATGCCGAACCCCCTCGGCGATTTAGGATGCCCACGTTACCGATGTACGAGGGAAACTCGGACCCTAATCAACACATACTGAAGTATGAATGATCCATGAGCGCCGCTAGAGCAGACGACGCGGTCAAGTGTAGGAGCTTTCCAATCTCTTTGGGGGGCATTGCTACGATGTGGTTCACGCGATTGCCGCCCCGTTCTATCTCCTCGTTCAATCAGCTGGCCAGGAAGTTCGTGGAACAGTTCCGCATGCATGTTGCGAGGCCTAGGGACGTCAACACTTTGTCTAGTGTTACCCAAGCTCCAGGAGAAACTCTTAGACACTACTTGGAGAGATTCCATTAGGCCTGTGTGGAAATCACCAATCCTAATGATAACTCGATTCTGATGGCATTGATGAAAGGGATTGACCCTGATTCGGATTTTGGAAATTAGCTGGCAGGAAAACCTCCTGCGTCGTTGGATCGCTTCTACTCCAAAGCCGCCCAGTTCTTGAGGCATGAGGACGCGAAGCAGTCTAGGAAACAGGACGACGCAGGACCCAGTGGAGAGGGGATTCAAAGTAATGTGGCTGTTAAACAATCGGGAGAGAATTCTGGGAAAGTGCAGTTGAATATCCAGAACAAGCAATCACAACCGAAGAATAATGGGAATCAGAGCAGGAAGCGGGATCAAAACCGTGGGCCAAGGCGTAGGGCCCCTATGTTCGACAATTATACCCCGCTGAATACGTCGTTGGAGAACGTATATCTACAAACTTGTAACGCCATGCAATATAAGAAGCCTACTCCGAAGCCGTCGTCGGAGAGACAGATTCAAACGGGCAAGTTTTGTAGATTTCACATCTGTTACGGCCACAATACCAACGAATGCGGACACTTGCAGGATTTGATTGAGAAGTTGATCAGGGAATGGAAGTTGGACCAGTTTGTACGGGCGCCGCAGTCTGGCGGTGCGGGTCCGTCGAACCAGAACAATCGGCAAAATCAGCCAAGGCAGGAAGAGCCCGCCCGAACGGGCGGAAGGCTAGTGATAAACACCGTCAGCGGTGGTCCTCACCCGGCGGATAGGAGTTGGAAAGAGATGGAGTCATATGCTAGCTCGGTTAGGCATATGGATTTCGAATGTTGCAGTAGTTATGACGAAGTGGCTCCGGCAAAACAACAAAGGACGATGACAGATGACATCGTGTTCCGGAACCGTGATGCAGACAAGGTCGAAGCCCCGACCATTGACCCACTTGTTATATCCGCCCAGGTTGGTCCTACTTGGATGAAAAGGATACTGGTGGATAGTGGGAGTTCAGTCAATATTTTGTTCAAGAGAGCTTACGATCAGATGAAGATGGAAGCCAAAGATCTGAAGCCCTGTCAGTCCAGGATTCATGGCTTCGACGGAAGTGCTAATATACCCACGGGGGTTGTAGATTTACCCATGGAGTTGGGGATCGGTGAGTGCAGAAGAGTACGCATGTTACAATTTGTTGTTTTGGACATACATTCACCGTACAACACGTTTCTGGGCCGACCGGCCCTTGCTGAATTTCGGGCGGCAATTGCCCCGTGGTGTTTGACTTTGAAATTTCCTAGCGATTGTGGTATCGGTGTGATTCATGGAGATCAGGCTGCTGGAAGAGCCTATTATGTTGCGGAGCTGCGAGAGGCGCAGCGAAGGGAGAAAGGGAAGGGCGTAGAGGAATCTCTCTGCGTCCGTTCTGCCGATGATTGACAATTGGTGCTTGGGCCTCGGCCCGGGCACCACAACCAATTCCAGAAAGACCTTGACCCAAGGGACGACGACAATAATGAGGAGTCTACAGAGAGTCAGGCTTCTCCGGCTGAGCTAACTATCAATGTCCCGATCGATAATGATGGCGATGATTCGAGAATGTTAAAAATTGGGTCTCAATTGAGCCAGGGGGCACAACAGGAATTGGTTGAATTTCTCTGGGCGAATCTTGACGTGTTCGCCTGGACACACTCTGACATGTGTGGGATCTCGCCGGATATCGCGAGCCACACTTTAAATATTGACCCGCGGTATATCCCGGTCAAACAGAAAAGGCACGGTATGGATCCAGAGAGATCTGCCGCCCTTAAGGAGGAGGTCGATAAGTTGAAAACAAATGGGTTCATTAGAGATGCTTTATACCCAGAATGGGTGTCCAACCCGGTACTTGTTCGGAAACCAAACGGGAAATGAAGAACGTGTATCGATTATTCTGACTTGAATAAGGCTTGCCTGAAGGATAGTTTTCCACTTCCTCGAATCGATCAGCTTGTTGATTCAACCGCCGGACACGAGTTGTTATCCTTTATGGATGCTTACTCGGGCTACAATCAAATACCCATGCATGTGCCCGACCAAGAACATACGAGCTTCGTGACTGATCTGGGACTATACTGCTACAAAGTCATGCCTTTTGGGTTAAAGAATGCCGGCGCAACCTATCAACGTTTGGTTAACCGGATGTTTTCCGACCAGATCGGGAAGACCATGGAAGTTTATGTGGATGACATGTTAGTAAAGTCACGGTATTCTGTTAATCACGTAAAGGACTTAGGATCAATGTTTGATATCCTCTGGAGATATAGGATGAAGCTCAATCCGCTAAAATGCCATTTTGGAGTTGCTTCCGGAAAATTCCTTGGGTTCATCGTCAACGCCCGAGGGATAGAGGCTAACCCTGAAAAGATTTGGGCCATCAGGAACCTTCAAACTCCAAGGACCATAAAGCAAGTCCAGAGTCTCAATGGGAAAGTCGCAGCATTGAGTAGGTTCATCTCGAAGTCAACTGACAAATGCATCCCTTTCTTCGATCTGATCCGAAGAGGGAAACGAAACTTCGAATGGACCGCAGAATGTGAAGGTGCATTTCAGTCACTGGTTCGACATCTTTCTACACCACCGATTCTTTCGAAGCCTGTTGATCACGAGCAATTATATCTTTACTTGGCGGTATCCAAAAGCTCAATCAGTGCAGCATTAGTCCGGGAGGAAGACCGAGTGCAAAAGCCGGTATATTACGTAAGTAAATGATTGACCGGAGCCGAGAGGAACTATCCCAAGCTAGAAAAGTTGGCATATTGCCTAGTCATTGCCTCGAGAAAGCTCCGTCCATATTTTCAGGCTCATCCTATCACCGTGTACACCGACCAGCCGTTACGACAGGTCCTCACGCGGCCTGAGACGTCTGGTAGGCTACTAAAATGGAATATCGAATTGAGCCAGTTTGACATTGCCTATATTCCGAGAAGGGCCATACATGGCCAAGTTCTAGCAGATTTCGTCGTTGAATTCACTGTACCCGAGGAATTACCTGAGAGTAGCGAACCTCCTAAACACATGCCGAGTTCCGTGCAACTAATAATGAGGCTGAATATGAAGCTTTACTCACTGGGTTGAAGCTGGCCCATGACCTGAGAATTGTCGCTTTAGAGATTTATTGTGACTCCCAATTAATCGTATGTCAGGTCCGAGGTGAATATCAAGCTAAGGATCGAAGACTAGCTGCTTACTTATCTCGAGTTAGGGAAATCCTTGATCGTTTCGATTACTATGCCATTTTCTATATCCCCCGGGAGCACAATCAGAAGGCCGATTCATTGGCGAAGTTGGCAAGTACGGGCGAAGCTCAACAGTTGGGGCTTGTTCCCGTTGAAACCCTATCTTCTCCGAGCATTGATCAAAGTGAGGTCAGCCATGCATTCGAGGCTACCACAAGTAGGGAGTCGTGGATGACCCCCTATCGAAATTACATTGAACATGCGACACTGCCTGAGCGCAGGAGTGAGAAGAGGCAGGTCCTTCGAAAAGCCTCACGGTTTGTCATTCAAAACGGAGTTATGTACAAAAGGGGTATTCTGTCCCTCTACTCAGATGTATCGCACGCGATGAAATCAAGCGAGTGTTGCACGATGTACACGAGGGAGAGTGTGGCGATCACACTGGGGGGCAGGCACTCGCCAAGAAGGTACTCCGATACGGATATTACTGGCCTACCGTTAATCGAGATGCATCAGACTACGCCAAAAAATGTGACAAATTCCAGAAACATGCTCGGATTCCCAGAGCTCCACCTACCGAAATAACCCAAATGGTTAGCCCCTGGCCGTTCGCGGTATGGGGAATCGATATAATTGGAGCATTGCCTCTGGCCAAAGGTGGCGCGAAATACGCCATCGTCGCGGTTGATTACTTCACCAAATGGGCCGAAGCTGAGCCTCTTGCAATGATTACAACGAAGAAAGTGATCAGCTTCGTAGTGCGCAACATCATCTGCCGATTCGGTCTCCCGCATACCATCATCACCGATAACGGAGCCCAATTCGACAGTATCGAGTTCAAAAATTTCTGCCAGCGATTTCGCATACATAAGAAGTTTTCTGCAGTGGCACACCCTCAAGCAAATGGTCAGGTCGAAGCTGTTAATAAAGTTATAAAGTCCATTCTGAAGAAGCGACTAGAAAAGGCCGGGGGCAAGTGGGTCGACGAACTCCCTATGGCGTTATGGGCCTACCGAACAACTCACAAAACTGCAACCGATCACACTCCGTTTTCTCTATTGTATGGCTCAGAGGCCGTTATTCCAGTCGAATTGGAAGTGCGTTCTCATCGTGCGACGTATTATGATCCGAAGACAAATGCCATATTACTTGCTCAATCTCTGAATTTACTGGATGAGAGGCGTGAAGAGGCTGATTTGAGGGCAGCCACATATCGGAGTCGAGTCGCCCGAATATTCAATGCCAAGGTCCGTCCGCGAACCTTTGAACTCGGCGATCTCGTGCTAAAAAGGGTTTACCCGGTTCCTTCGCACATGAAGCCAACTTGGGAAGGGCCGTACGTGATTTCACAAACGCTCGGAGACGGCACGTTCAAATTATCGACCGTTGATGGTCTCACCTTGCCGAGGGCTTGGAATAGTGAGAGTCTTCGTCGCTACTACACATGAAAGACTTTGCTTTTTCTGCCAATTTGTTCTTTTGCATTTTATTTTAGCCTTCCGAGATTTGAATTTGTAATAAGGCAACTGACTTTGCCATATTTTCTCGTTTCAGCAATAAAATGCCATCTCTTCGAGCCAAAGCTGTGATTTATTAAGTGTGACGCACAATATCACGACGCACGGAGAGCTAAGTTCCATCATGCGGTGGGATTTATTCAAATAGAGAGTGGCTGCGATATGACCGATCACTCGCTAAGTGAAACCCGAGCTCGGGGACAGGACACCATATGAATATTTACAGGGATTGATACACGACAATCCCTCGTTTAACTCCAACTTCCCAGAGTGCGAATTGGAGTATAAACATTCAATAATTCGTTCCCAGAGCGCGAACGGACTCCAACTTCCCAGAGTGCGAATTGGAGTATAAACATTCAATAATTCGTTCCCAGAGCGCGAACGGACTCCAAGTTCCCAGAGTGCGAATTGGAGTATAAACATTCAATAATTCGCTCCCAGAGCGCAAGCGGACTCCAACTTTCCAAAGCGTGAATTGGAGTATAAACATTCAATAATTTGTTCCCAGAGTGCGAACGGACTCCAACTTCCCAAAGCGCGAATTGGAGTATACACGTAAGTTACAGGTTCCCGGAGCGCGAACCAGAGCATCCGTGCTAGCTCCAGATTCCCGAAGAACGGGTTGGAGTACAAATATCAATTTCAGGTTCCTGAAATGCGAACCCAAACATACATGCTTTATCCAAGTTCCCAGCGTGTGAATTGGAGCATGAACACCAAGTTAAAGTTCCCGTAGTGCGAACTGAAATGTTAATACTAACTCCAAGTTCGTAGAGTGCGAGTTGGAATGTGAACATCATTTCCAAGTTCCCGGAGTGCGAACCGGATTATCGATCTCAAATTGTCTTAAGTCCCCAGAATGTGGACATGTGTTTAAGGTTTGCGATAAACGCACTCAACCACAAAAATGCAAATGTTGTTCCCCGAGACCAGGGGGCAAAAAAGCTAAGTGTTAATCACTGACCAAAGTGATACAATGTCCGAAGTTCGGTTATTCATCGGTCACAACTCGCGACCAAGATTCTCGAACTTGGCGAATAAAAACGAATTCTACTTGACGGAAAAAACACCACAAGTGCACCAGACTGAAAACATAACACGGCAAGCACTTAAGCGCAAAAGAAATGAGAGTTGAAACAAAGAAACTAAATTTTATTTCAACTAGCTTAAAACAAGGACTTACACGCAAATAAGTTCTTCCAAAAAAGAATGCCTACTAGCAGGGGCCGAACCTGCATCTATACACGGCCTACTAACAAAAAACGAAGACAAGTCCCTATCTACCAAAAAATCTGCTTGGGGGGCCGCTCTATTCCTTCTTTCTCGGCTTCCTTATCAGCGGTTCGTCGTCAGAATTGCTAGGAACGGAAATCCTTCGCTTTGACGGCCTCCTCTCCGGTGGCTGCTCTCCAGCAGGGGGCATAATATATACGTCCTCCTCAAAACTTGAATCTAAATGAGGACTCCCCGCCGGAGAAGTAGGAGAGACCGGACCCGCAACGGAAGGTGGAATAATGTCGCCACCGACACTACCGCTCTGCCCCTCGGCTTCTAATTCAGCATGGATTTCGGCCAAGATTTCTTCGTCTCGAGCTGATGGGGCCTGGCTGGAGGCAACTCCGGTCTCCACAAGGGGGCTAGAAGCTGGCGGTAACTCACTAATGATAAATGGCAAGTCTGTAGAGAAGTCACCCTGGTGACCGAGCAATTCACTCACCATTTGCTCGTCAAGAGACAAAGAGCTTCCCTGCGCCGCTCCAGTAGACGTTGCCGTTGTCACGACAGTCGTTTCGGTAGTAATAGCCTTCTACCCTTGACTCGGCTCCTGGGTCGAAGACACCGGGGTAGACTTGGTCACTGGATAAAGAAGAGAAGGGGTTAAGAACAATCACTTCGAAACGAGAGTTCTAGCGAAAATGCATTTGAAATTTGTTCAGAATACCTTCCTCAGTTCGGCTTGTTGATGGTGGAACGACTTCAGAGACGTGCTCACGAATGGGTGATAACCGCGGTTGCTCTGGGTCGTAAGCAGGAACGGTCTGTAGGCTAACCGCAGATACAGGCTCAGACGGAAGCGGGGCGGTGATTTCAAGAGCGGTGCCACGATGCTCAACGCCTGACCCTTCTCCGGCCTCCAAAGACGACCGTCAACCATCTCCTTCTCATGAGCGATCGTAGCATCATGAAGGACCCTTTTTTCCTCATCTGTTAGCAGCCGGTTTTCAAGCTCGAATCGGTCGACCGATTCATCGGGGTGCGCTTCCTCTTCCCCCTCAACCAATCGTTCCCAAGCACTGCGGAGATGCACCGGGTAATCCTGAAGCCAGGCCAAGTTTCTGTGCTTCAATACATTGGCATTGTATGTAATAAGCAGATCTTCAATGTCAGCCTCTAGCCTGGCCTCGGCTTGCTGAACTCTCTCCTCAATCTCCGCCTCGACCGCTTGAACTTTGGCCACTGCCTCATCCCGTTCGGTCCGGAGTATCACCGCTTGTTCGCACGCCTCCTGGGCTGCATTGTTTGCATCGTCCCTATCCTTCGCGATTTCGGCAAATTTGGATTTGAGCTCATTTAGCTCCTTTAGCGCCTCATCCCTCTCGGAAGTGACCAGAGTATTCTGATGGCCCATGTCCTCAACCGTGGCGTAATGCTCACGCTTCATTCTATCCATCGTGAGTTGGGCTTCATCGGCCCTTTTGATGGCTTCCATCTCTGATTTTCTAGAGGATTCGGCCTCGGTGTTCAGCACATCGATAATACGACTCTTCTAGGCCAACTCCGCCTGTAACTTTTCGTTGGCGGCCCCACGCTCAAAGGCCAGCTCCGATGCCTTCTCCGCCGCTTTAAACCATACTTTATACTGAGCGTAGAAGTCGTGCACATAGTCATGCACCACCTGCTCCGCCGACGGAGGGATTCTTTTCAAGTGTGGGGGAAAAATGTAGTTGTCGAAGCAAATAGTTGGGAAGTCTTTCTTCAACTGAGCAAGCCTGAGCACCCCTTCACCCGAAATTCCCACAAGAGGCTGTTCCGCAACTACGGCGGTCGATGCCTCGCTTCTGGAACGGTGAGATTCGTGCCTGGAAGATTGGGAAGTGGACGTATGACGTGAAGGCTCAGAGGGGCGAGAAATATGGGTCGGAGGTGGTACGGGATCTCTGGGAGGAGGAGGGGTACGCGATCGGGATCGACGCTTATAACCCCTATCTGTGTCGTATCTTTCACGGCTCGAATATCCGGAGTATTCCTGATCATAGTCCCTATCTCCTTCCCGCCTGCGCGAGTCACGATACGATGGTTTCCGAGCATGTCGCAGACTCCCTAGCATCGAACCGCGCCTGGACATGGTACCTACAAAGCAAAGAGGAGAACAGAGTTAGTGGTTTCTCGAAACCGATGACCCAAGACTCGGGACTATGTAGTGTCGTGAAATGTGTATGAATATGCATTTCCCCCGACCAACCCGAAGTGTCGACTGAGCTAGTAATAAAAGGCTCTTTCAGTTCAAGAGTACGATGAAACTCCTCCAACCCGGCGTCATGCTGAAAGGACACATCATCCGGGATTGGAAGATCTGTAAGCCCTTCGTAAAGACTTTCGGTTCGCGGAGGAGACGTCTCGGAAATTCTAACTCCGGGGGAGGATCGGGCTGTGACAACCGACTTCCATCTCCCCTTCTTAGTTGATGTGACGACGGCCGCCTTGCCTTTTCTTTGCTCTTCAACATCTTGAGCCACGTCTGTAGGCTCCAACAACGGCTCGTCGTCAGTGTGAGTTCTTTCGGAATCAACTTCCTCGGCTACAATGACTTTGGGATTCTTGTGCTTGGCGTGTTTTTTCGGAACAATTCTTTGCACCCCGTCAAATATTATACTCTGCCATCGTTCGATTAATCCACAGGCCCGAAGATTCCTATCCGTCAATAACACGTCGATATCCCTGTCGACGCTCGGGATCTCTCGGAGCACTCGTACTATCTCCTTAAAGTTTTCACCGTCGGGGCGCTGGATCATCGCTGTACAGAAGAAAAATATATAAGTCACACTTCGACTGCAATCGCCTTAGTAATTGTTTGGAAACTCAGCTATGCTCACGTCTAAATAACCATCGCCTGGCGAAGCCCGGAGGACATCTGACGTAGAACCATTCCGTCCTGTAATAGCTTAACCAAGTCCAGGACCCGGTAACCACTTGACAATTTCGTACTGCCCCCAAGAATGTAAAAGATGGGTAATCGTTTCGAGTTTTGAAGTTAAACAAGTATCTGATTTCCGTCGGGGCCGGTGGTCTATGAAGATATTTCATAAAGACGATGAACAGGCTGTTTACCGAAGCATACCCGTTCGGGTGAAGTTGGGATGGTGCGATTCCCAAAAAAGATAGCACTTCTCTTATATATTCATTGAACGGAGGAAGCGTCCCGGCCGCGCACGCATGACGATTGAATGCGGTGTACCCCTCCGGCGGATTGTGTGGTCTGTCGCTTGGCCCGGTAGTAACACGTCGTCTAGTGACAAACCGTGCCTCAAGCATATCCTCCCCAGCATATCTTCAGAAATATGAGATGGGACGGAATCTAATGGATTGGCAATGAATGACGCGTCGGGAAGTTCATCCGGCGCCGGGCCGATAATTTCAGGATCAATGTCCGGGACCTCTAACCTCGGAGGAACTATACTCTGAGCATCTTGTGGGGTTTCCTGCTGATGCGAACTCGAAGGCTCCATAACTGACTAACTCATGAGAAACCATCATTAGATGACAAGGGGCCCGTGAATTCCCCAGTGTATAGTGTATGAGTGTGTGTTGTGCGGTGCTATGCGTTACTTGGATGAATATCACAGAATTAAAGAAAACACGCAAACGACAAAGCTACAAAGCCCAGTTGTAATGGCCGTTATCGCAAAACCCTTCACATAAGGAAAATTGATTCAAACAAAGATTGTTATTGTTCCGTCGACGAGCTTCGAAAGGTGGTCAAGTATGCAGTTTAACGTGTCCAAATATGCAGGAGTGAAGCTCGTCGGAATTATTCTCAGAAAATATCAAACTTTGGCATCCACTAAATGGAGTTTCGAACCAATCACAAGCGACTTGTTCGAACCCATCATCGCACCACTTCGAATCGATCCGAAGGAGCGAGCTTCGAATCGATAGTCAGTGTGCCAAGCTCGAATCGCTCAGTTAAAGGTGACTTCGAATCGATACGGAGGGGCACACTTCAAATCCATCAAAACGCCGAGCTCGAATCGGTCAGTGGGGGATAACTTCGAATCGATCCTTGATTAATTAGTTCGTACCGATCAGGAAAGCCTCAACTAAACATCGCTCGAATTCGACTCGATGCCTTTCGTATCGGTCGTAAAAGAATGTTTCGTATCGATGCGAAGTTGAGAGCTTCATTCCAATCAACGGCTGCTTCTTGTATCGATCGTTGGGCACCGATACAACTCAACACCATGGTTAGCTTGGTGCAAACTGCACCCCCTCCAAAGGAATCACAAGGATCGACTCAAAGTCCGAGAGAGAATGGTGCTGCCCCCCCCCCCATCGATTTGTACACGAGTTTCTGAATCAGTTCGAAGTTCTTCCAAAAGCCAGATCTGGATTTACCAAATCCCAAGAAAGGCCGATCGATGACGAAGTGATGGGTTCGAGGTAGCTTTGCCGTGTGAATTCAGGATTAGTTACCTAGTTTTAATGATGGGTTTGAGGAATTGAAGGTTTGGATCTCAAATGGTTCGAACACAAAAGCACGTCACCTTCTTCTCTGGAGTTTCAAGTGCACAGTAAAAAGGTGAAAAGTAAAAAAGGCCGAGGTCATTGCTATTTATATGGAGGGTTGGAGATGACCGGGTCAATTCGCCACCCAGTAAGCTTGACCGGTCGCAACCAGTCAAAACGCGCGTCGGTTCGAAATCTCCATTCGAACCCATATGCCTAAGGATTTGTCGGTTCGAAGCCTCCTTTCGAAGCCATCGGCCTAGGACCCTGTCGTTTCGAAGTTGCCCCCGCGTGTCATCGGTGCGAAGCGCACAACAAAACGACGAGCTGCATCGATGCGAAACGCACGATGGGACCAACGGCTCGAGAAGCTCTTATACAAATCAACTGCTTCGTATCCATTCCTTCATATCGGTTCGAATGTCCATTTCGAATCCATCATAGCGCAAGCGTACCACGTCCATAACAAACGCAGATTTCGAAATCATCGATGCTCTAAGTCATCGGTTCGGAATGTTACACTCGCACAATGCGAATTCATACACTATAAGCCTTCAATATCGGTTCAGGAGAGGATCGATACGAAGGGACTTCTCTAAACAACCCTCAAGCGTTGTCTCAACTCAAAGTTCCAAGTCGGTTCAGGAGGGAATCGATATGAGATTCTATAGTAAACCAAACTGACAACGACTCATGGACGCACGACGTTAACAAGGTTCAAACTAACATATGTGCATATACATCGCAACTAACAATTGATTTTAAACATTTACAGGGATCAATCACTCGTCCTATTACAAATGCAACAGCCAACGGCTAAGCACTATTATACAGGAATCAATCATGTCAACGCAAGGTTACAACAATACAGCATACGAGTTTCAACAAAAAAGAGAGCAATGATTGCTCAGAGAAATTGCAGCAGTTCAAAGCACGTCATGTTCCCACAAGACGTACTTTGGGGGGCAAAATGTTATCCCGCTTTTTGGCAAAGCCGCGATACCAAAAGATCGATCAGAAACGGAGGACAGTTCGTCTCAGAGACCGGTCATGCTTCGTCTCGCTATGGATATCACTGAATTTTGTCCAAGTCCAGATTGAGCTACAATCGATAGGACACGGCAAGAAAGACCATAGGAGTCAACATCTCAAGTTCCAAGTCAATCCGAGTTCATACGCTCGAGTTATGATCGATTCAATTTGAAGGGGAAAGCTTGGGATTCGAAGCCATCGTAAACCAACGTCTCGAAACCATCACGTCCGAATCCATAAGCTTCGAATCCACCGAACCACCTCGGGTTCGCCTACGTCACCTTCAAATCCATCGTTTTCGAACCCATCGTGTTCGAACCGATGGGCCTCGTGTCCATTGAGAAGCCACGTTTCGAACCCATCACAAAGCCTAGTCCGACTCCAAACAAGAATCATTGCTCAAACCCAAACATGGAGCCTCGTTCGAACCAATCCACAAAGCCATGCTCGAACCCATCCATGATGCCAAGTTCGAATCCATCTGTGTAGCCTCATTTGAATCCACTGGGTCAACCAACCATGATGACGTGTCTTCCTTCGGTTCGAATTCGCCGAGATCCATGGAGTCGAAGCGGTCAACTCGGAGTGGAGACCGGGTTGGTTCGAAGTTTGCGCTCCACGTCGCCACGAAGTCACGTGCCATGATGGGTTCGAAACCATCGGTTCGAAAGCATGGTTTCGAACCACACAGCCAGGCAATGAACCCCATTTCGTATCCATCGTATCTCCCAATCTATTGATCCAAATGCCATGAAATTTTCACAGAAGCTTGCATACATGTTGAAGAATGCCCACGCCAAATTTCACCTCGATTGGACGAATTCTTGATCGGTTCGAATGGAGTTCGAACCGATGCCAAAGTGGGCCCAAACTTCCGAGACCATGCGTGTGGGCCCCCTCACGTGCCAAAAGTGGTCTTTCGAGTTTTCAGCGAAATATCAGCAGCCTACACCTATAAATAGAGCCCCACGGCCAGCAGAATAGGGACTTTTGGAATTCTGAAGCATCCAGACTCTGCCGGATTGAGATCTCCATCATTTGACATCATAAACTTGTTGTTGAATTCGAATTCCTGACTGTAATTCGCTGTTGTTTGCTGTACTGACTTCTAATCATCGAAAGAAAGTCAATAAAAGTATAAAAACTTCACAGTGGATGTAGGCAATACGCCGAACCACTATAAATTGCTTGTCTACGCGCTTATTTACATGTTATTTGGAGTTTTTGTTAGATAATCCTTTGTTTTAATTTGCATTCTCCATTTATTATCTCTTCAATAACTTCCGACAAGTGTTGTGCCCAATTCTGGTGCAAAAAGCTAAAGCATCACAAAGACTAAGATTCACAAGGAAAATAAATATAAATAGCGGAAATATTTAAATGCTAACTCGTTATTCAAAATAAAACTTCATCAATAAGTCTGAAAAACATTACATGTTTCAAATACCAAATACAAATGTTTTACGAAAAATACAACTCGGTCTCATAAAATCAGTATTTAATAAAATAATCATCCCTCTCATAAGTATCAGTACATCAAAAAAAAATGAAAAGAAATTTGAAAAGAAGAAGAATACATGAAGAACTCCGGGAATGTATCTTCAAGAAATTCGAATCAACTATCCTTGCCTCTACTGGTCTATGGAGGGGTAAAGAGAAATAGAGGAGTGGGTCAGACTATAAGCTTGTTGAGTGAAAGTAACTACTTGTATTTTTAAGCAAGATAAAGATAATAGACTCAGCTATAATTCTAGTATAAAAAGGAAATAGAGAAAGGATAAAACTAGGATAAATATTGTTTAACTATTTGCTTTGATTATGATTGTTTGTAATTGTCTTTGATTGTTGTAATTAGGCTGAAATCCTAATCCTATTTTAATTAGGCCGAATCCTAATTTTACCCGTTGATCGGCCTTCTATCTCTATTATGCCACTATGAGCTAGTCCTATCCTAAGGGTCCCACAATAAAAGACATATTTTAGCACTTGGAACGCAGTAGCGAATTATTGATGCCGCATGCTCGATCATCGCCGGTACACACTAACTGTTGCACCCTCTTGTGACCTCTTACCTACCCTATCAGCATAAGCGCGCCCAGCCTCACCTGATCTGTTGTGAGACCATCAGTCCTAGTCTGAAGGGGTCCTAGGAATCCTTACCTAAGTGTTTTGTCAGACCATCAGTCCTAGTCTGAAAGGGAAAGCTGCTGGTGTAGGTCCTATCAAACAAAATCTAGTTGCACCCCTTACCCAAATCCCCCGATTTGAGCTTCTATCTATTGGCCACTTATTTACCCTAGTTAGCATGACCCAGCCTCACTTAGCTATTATGAGACCATTAGTCCTAGTCCGAAAGGGTTCTGCTCAGGCTCACCTAATCTATTGTGAGACCATTAGTCCTAGTCTGAAAAGGAATGCTTTTGGTACAGGCCCTACTTCTATGTTTTGCTTATTAACTTAGTGTAAGTTCATAAAATAAGCCTCTTCTGTTATTTCTGCCTATTTGCTTATTAACTTAATCTAAGTCTTTAAAATAAGCCTTTTCTGTTATCTCTACTGTGTTTGCTTATTAACTTAATTATAAGTCTTAAAATAAGCCTTTTTGCTATTAACTTAATTATAAGTCTTAAAATAAGCCTTTTTGTTATTACTAATTATAACCTATGTTATAATTAGCTTATTTACTTAGTCAAAGTTTTAAAATAAGCCTTTCTTTTTTTCTTCTAAATTATAACCTATGTTATAATTGTTACCCTTCTATTTTATCTTTTAGATATAACCACTAGTTATAAACATGCTTGCAAATGTCTCAAATTTGCCTATTTCAGTCTATCTTCTTTTTATTACAGTTTTTCTTATTTTAAATCTATTTTCTGTAAATTTAGTGTTTTTATATTTTAGTCCATGTTAGTGAATTCTTTTTTAATATTCTATTCGCATAAAAACGAATAAAATGAAACTAACATTTACAGGCTAAATTCTAATTTAAAACATATGTAAATAAAACATAAATAACTGTAAATAAATAAATAAAATAGCTAAATAAAAATAGCTGAATAAAATAGACTGAAAAGAACTTTAAAAATCAACTGTAAATAACATATATAAAAGTTGTTTCAAAATCGTAGAAAAACTACAACTATTGAAAACCCTATTATTTTAAATTACTTAAAAATATTAAATAATTACTAAACACCTACCTGTGGTCCTTAGCTCTATTCCTTGATCCACTTCTAGAGTGTAGAGTATTTTTGTCAAAAAGATTTCATCCATAGAAAAAATTTCTATTTAGGGTCCAGCCTCTAATAATGTACCCAAATAGGAGAAAATCTGATTGAGAAAAATAGCTAGGCCTAGGGTTTTATTTATAGTGTAGTTTAGGGATCTCAGACCTTTGAATTTGAAGATTAAATCTAGTTCAACCACGTCATAGGCTCGTTGGGAACTGTCGAATGGAAGCACGAACGCACATGATTGAAAGAAATTGAAAAAACACATCATCATCATTTAACTTGGATGAATTCATGCTCAAGTACAAAGGGGGGGTCGACCTGGGTGTCAACCAATATATGCGAAAGGTCGATCTGACGTACATATATATATATATATATATATATATATATATATATATATGTATGTATGTATGTATGTATGTATGTATGTATGTATGTATGTATGTATGTATATGTATGTATGTATATGTATGTATGTATGTCAGGACATATATATTCTTTTTTTCTTATTTTTTGTTTAATTCGTATCTTCTTTGTTTTAGCTTAGATTTTGACAAGCTATATATGGAAATTGACTAGAAAATTACCGCGGACACAATGGTGCAACTCCTATGGCTCAATTCTGATAATTTCCCAAACTTATTATATTATATAATTAATTCGTTAATTAATTATTATAGCTTAAATTTTTAGGTTGTTATAGGCCTAAAGTTGAAAGTAAGTTATAGAATTGGATTAGGAAAGCGTAAGCAATAGGATTGGATTAGAAAAGCTTTCAGGCTTATAGTTGGAGATAATTATAAGAAAATATAGTTAGGATTCTAAATAAATTCTTATTTAAATTATACTGCTCAAGTACTATTATGGAAAGAGTCGAGATTTTTATTCATCAGACAATGTTGTTCTGACCCCCTCCTTATTACAACACATATTAGGGAAGGCGATGCAGATTTAGGAGATGAAGGCAAAGATGGAGTCTTGTGGCAATTATCTATCTACTTATGTTTTTGTATAATGTTGATGTACCCATTTCAGACATGATGTTACTGTATTTTGAGATGTTGTACTGCAGATATTTGGAGTTATATTTTTGTTTTGAGATTTGAATTTTTATAAGATGGGTGTTGTTTTCGATGTTATATTTTATACCTTCCGCTGTGAGATTCTGATTGCATTAGTAGATAGCTCTATGTACTGTTCCTTGTATCAAATTTTACCAACCAACAGCCAGCTTCGGAATGGGTCTATTTTCAAGGGGGTTTTCTAGGTCGAAAATTAGGCTCGTTTCAAGGCGGGTTGTTGCGGTGTTGTTCTGCTTCCTAAGCCAAAGATAGAATATGTATTCTAATTACCTGAGTCAAATTACAGAGGACATGCTGGTTATCCGAGTCAAATTTCCATAGGTGTTTCTTGCCATCCGAGTCAAAGTCAAGACGTGTAAATGGCATTCCTGCTATTATGTTTAAAGTCAAGACGTGATTAGTGAAATTTGTACGAAGTACAGAGCTGGATGTAGGATCGGGAATTTGAGCCAGTATAAATTCTTGGTTTTTTATTTATCTTTACTTTTACTACATTTACCTACTTTTCTCTGATTTTTCTATGATTATATTAATTGGCTGCATTTTGAATTTACTGTGATAAAGTTTGAAATCTATAAGTATATTGTTAAAAGGTTTAAATACACAATTCACCCCCTTTAATGTAAAGTAGCCTTAAGATCCATTCCACTATAGTATAGATTAGGTTATATCACCTCCTCACAGCCTAGTCGGGAATAGTATGTAAAATTGCACAAACTTAAGGAGTTGGACCATTTCAAACCATACTTTGTTTATCTAAAATTAGTTTGGTTTAACTACTATAACATGCACGATAGAAAAATAGGGAAACTAAGGGCCCGTTTTGTTTATTTTGTATTTTGTGTTTTGAGTTTTCAACATTAATTATAAAATATGAGAAAAGTGAAGGGAAGACGGTGAGGTGGAAGGAAGATGGAGGGGACGATGGAGGGACAATGAAAGGATGAATTATTTCTTGTGCTTCCGTTATTTTTCAATATACAAAAAATAAAAAAAGTTAATTTCTTTTTTTATTTTAACTTCATTTTCTAAATTGGTCGTTTTTCAAAATATACATGTGTCGTGTGCATATTTTTATGGATGAAAACCAAAAACTTAAAAGGTATACCAACCGCATCCTAAGGTTGTTAACATTTTTCAGAAGCTTGTGGGAACATATACGATTTATGAATTTAGGTCCAGCAATTATAAGATAAACAAGAAAGACACTTTCCTTACTGCAAGGAAAATTACAAATATATTAGGACCCACCCAAACAAGCAATATTATGTCTCAGGTACATTTTTTAAACAAATTTCTTACCTTCCTGATTAACAATACGTTTATCAGCTAAAATTTTCAAACGTATTACTCACTCACATCATACATTATATACTACTACTCCAAGTGAGCAAAGTATATGTTCGGAGGATGTTTCTACCAACAACACTGAACCAACACCATCTGATTCAGATTGTAAAGGAAAGTAAGATGTAGTCATGTTTGGGTATCGTACATAGTTTCCTAACTTTCTATACCATGCTTAATTCAATCACTCGCTAGATTTTTGATTCAAAAAGATTGTGGAAACGAGTACAAGTAGAACTACTACAACAAATACCACAAAAGAAGGAAAAAGAGGGATTTATATTCATGTATGTTTCATCTCACCATTGAGTATGCTTTACAATTTGTTTTGTAGTTTTTAACTCAATCAACACTTTGAAGTACTACTTGCACGTATTGCACAAGTAATTTGCACGATTCTTGACATGTTCCCTCCATGTACAAGTAGACATATTGCATCATATACAACAAGCAAACAAACTTGCATACTATTTGTTTGAACCAAAAATGGCACAAACATCCAAAAAAGTATGTAGTGGAGATTAAATAAAAAAGCAGACGAAAAATGGCAGAAAAACAAGCACACACAAATTTATAATGGTTCGGCAATCTTGGCCTACATCCACTTGAATGATTTTATTGCTTTTGTAATAGATTTTCTTATTACAAGTAGGAGGGATCACCAGGGATCCCCAAGTACAATAGAGTTTGTGTGTAGAAGCAGCGAAGATCCTTAGAACGAACCATGCCCCCATGTATTTATAAGGGTAAGTGACCAAATATCTGATTGATATTTCTCTTACAGAACCTCGCCGTCAAGACCAAGTCTCCCAAGAAGTTTGAGCCCCAAATTCACTAAGGAAGGGGATTGCAACCGATCCCTATAGAGGGGATCGGTGTCGATCCCTAAATACTTAGACATGGGTTGAGTGACTTCTTGTGTTGGTTCATCTTGATGTTGGCTTTATGTTTTCAAGGTTGTTTTGCATAGTCGCCTAAGTGTTTTTTGGTCTAAGCAATGGATTTATAGAAGGCTAAATTGCCGGTTTAGACTATATATAGAGATTGTCAATATGATGCATATGAATTCTGGAATAACACTTGAATTGGGATCTATGTAGATAAAGAAGAGTGCTATAGTAGTGGGGGCCACTTTGGGTGTACCTTTAGAGAACGGTGTCGATCCCTTATGTAGGGTGGAGCATCGATCCATACTTAGTGTATTCTAAGGTATAACACTTCTAAGCTTGTTCGACCGTCGCTCATTGTCTTTTCTCTACTTGGTTCCTTGACCTAGGATCATCTCTCTATGCTACTTGCCTTGATAATCGTCAGCTCTAGCTAATCCGGTCAGTCTGAATATAGCTGGGCTAAAAGGCTGGATAACACTAAAGAATTTACACTAATAACTTTAGGAGGATTACGGTCTATCATCTCATTGAACCATTGGGCAATAAGTCCTGATAAATGAAGGTAAAGGAATGTATGATGAAAGGGATGTGTGATGAACTAAAGTAATCTTGGAGATGCAATTTAAAGTATTCAATGAAAAAATTACATACTATGTTTCCTCTAGTGTTTTTCTACTTTGTAGGTGTATATGCAAAACTATAGTGTTAACTATGTTCTATGTTATATTTTCTAACTTCCATACATTCTTTCTTTGTAGATATACTGAAGTGTGAAAATGCTTGTAGCTATTTTGTAGTCAACATGGTTGTTTTAACTACATGTTTGTATATTATTACATGGCTATATGTCTGTATATACATATAGATATCATATGTTAATACGCTACTTTCCATGTTTTGTAGCAAATTTTATTGGTTACATCACCAATAACAACTAACCTTAAAAACCAAGTTTCTGGATCTAGATGTAGTGGCGCTCCTTTTCCCGTTAGTCCATTTTGCAATCCTCATGTTATTATAAAAATATCATATGCTTAGTTATCTAAGAATATCACTTATTTTACACATAATATGTGTGTTAGCTATATTGACATTTAAAAGAATGTTGTGAGGCCTAGGTGTAACAAATTATAATTTGACGTTAGTAATTTAATTAGTTAACCTATAAAAATAGATCTTGCGCAAACAATGGAATTTGACCATTAAACTTGCACCATTGCGTTCCGGGCGAAATTCTGAGCAATTTTTTTGGAGTTTTACGGTTAGAGTTCAAACGAAGAAGTTACAGACGAAAAATGAATTACAAACGGAAATAATTCGGAAAGGAAAATTAATTTTTTGTATTAATTAACTCGGGCCCACAATTCGACCCCCGTTATGAGCAGTCAACCAGGGGTCGTTGGTCGCTTGGTAAGGGGCGTTCGACCGCTCCCTGTATGGTGACTAGAGTAAGCGTAGGACCAACAGCCCAGATTTAATATATTTTGATATGATGATTGAAACTGATTCTTACGCCTATATATTCAGGTCCAATCCTCTCTTCTCTTCTTAAATTTTTCAGGAGGCAGTAGCGAAGCTGTGCCATTTCTTCTTCTCCTCTTTCTTTCTAAATTATAAAAATAAGGTATTTATATCTATATTCATATAAATTAGAGAGGAATATAAATCAAATGAAAAGGAATAGAGAAGAGAATCAACTATATGCGGTAATTTATATGTATGTATGTATGTATTTATATCTATTTACTCTCACAATCCCAAATATCTTCTTAGATCTGTAATTCTAATGTATGTATATACCTTTTCTATGCATATTTATTTGATTAAAAAGGATTGGACATGAATTTAAGGGTCTACTTCAAATCTGGAGATTTAGATCGCTTTTGATAGGTAAGTAAGAAATTTTATATATTGTATATGATTTTAAATCTATTACGTTGGCATATATATGTTTGATTTTTATTCCTAAATTAATATTATTTGTGAAATATAGGCCTAAATTAGTGTAGAATATTATTGCCTACGTATTCTTATTTTAGATCTAATTTGAAATATGTTTACACCTAGATCTGAAAATCAGTCCCAAAGATTTTAGAATTGAATGTTGCATATTTTTATTCCACATCTGTAGTTGGGTGTAAAATAGGATTATGGGATTATTGCCCAAATTATGCTATGTTGTAGATTTTCTATAGTTCAATTTGTGGAAAGAAAATCCATTTCATTTTTATAAACCAGTTTGCCTTTTTCACTTTTCATTCAAAAGGGCGACGTTTGATTTAGCAAGCAATACCCACGAACAAAAAGTAAAGAGATATGTAAAGTACAGATTTATTCTCCCAAGTTTACATTGTTTATCCAATTAAAAGAAATTATTCATTACTTGTAATTTTAAACGGAGTTAGTCTTTCCTTTTTATGTCCAACTAATTTATGGAAATCATAGAGGAAAATCTTCCTAAGGAAATTAAGTCCAGCAAATTAAATATGGAAATCATATTCTATTACATATTTATGACTAGAATATATTTAGTTACAAATAGGTAGTTTGGTTAGGCAGTTTATACATAATTATTGTTTTAATTAAGAAGAATGGCATTTATTCATGCGTTATTTATGCGTAATGTTCGTTAGCTATTATTATATTTAAAGAAGTGAATAGGTAGAATTAGGAAATGTAGCAATTCCTAATAATGGGCAATAAATTAGGAATTTCCAATAGCTAATAGTTAATAAAATATTATAACCCAATCAATGGGAAATAATGATAAGATTAGATTAGAGGTTATAATTGGTTAGTATGGGAATTAAGGATTGTAACTCCAATTAATGGGCAATTGATGGAAATGAATTTAGGAGTTATAATTAATAAAGACGAATGGGTTAATGAGACTAATAAAAATGGAATAGAAATAAAAGGTTACTAATTAGAAATTAGTAATCATACATAAATGTCTTAGGAAATGTCCGTTAGGATTTTATGGACAAATTGACATTTATGAGCATTAAAAGGGGGTTTATGGGTAGATAAGTATTTATGGTAAATCTTACTGCCTTAAATAAAATTAAAATTAGTAAGGTAAGTCCAATGTCCACCGAAGATAATATAAGTAAAGATTTAGGTTTGTTAATTGGACTTAGTAGGTTAGTGATGCGAGGTCAGTAGAGTCACTTGACGGAAGACTGCCCTTTAATTTGAGACTACCTGTAGTCTGGTGCATTTACTACCGATGTGAGATATCACTAATCCTAGGACCCGTGACTTTGCGATAGATAGGGCATGCTTTTGGATCAAAGGTATTAAGTGGTTGTTTGAGGACCGGCCTCTTTCCCAACTGAGAAGTATTAAATGATCCAAATTTGGAATTAATAGTGGTAAGGGATATCTAGATAGGAGTTCACTTCTGGTTTGACGTATTAAGTGGCTGTAGGGTCTAACTCTTTCCTAAAAGAATGCATTAAGTAACTTAGTGAGACTCCAAATAAATAAGGATATCTCCAAAAAGGTTCATTTCAGTGTTGAGGTGTTAAGTGGCTATTGCAGGGCTCGCCTCCCTACCGAAAGAAGTAACCTAATAAGGTTCCATATTTATAATGAAGAGTGATGATGGATACCTTAGGAAGGGTTTGCTTCGGGTTTAGGTTACTAAGTGACTGATCTAGGATTCGCCTCTCTCTTACAAAAAAGGTACTAAGTAGACTAATGAGATTTCCAAGCAATGTCAGCTAAATAGTACCAGTGGGGAGTCCGTCTTGGGGTTATGTATTAAATTTCAAAGGCCTATCTTTAAATAGGTGTTAAATGGTCAAAGGCATGCCTAGTCCTTGTTAATGAGGTATTAAGTGGCTTGGATACAATCTATCACATCGCTAAGACTTTAATAATGATAGATGCACTAGTAGTATTGCTATTATAAATTATAAAACCAAAGACAGCGGTCAAAGTTCTATGTAGCTAGGACCAATAGATCAATAGTGATGATGCTAAAATTCCACCTTGGGAATAAGTCTTAAATGATGGAGTCTACCTCGATTGAGGTCTTAAATGGTAGAATCTGCCAATTTCTCTTTTTAAAAGTATTATGTGGTGACAGTAGAAGCCTGCTTTATATTTAGCAGTATTAAGTTGCAAATGGGTATGGAAGTATTGGGTGGTTGATAAGGCTTCGTCAGTATTTTGTAGGTTGAGAATGGGTATGTAAGTAATTGTATGCGAAATGCAAGGTAAGATTAGAACTGCTAACATTAATAGACATAACAATTAAATGGAAACCAATAGGTATAAACTTATGTTATGGACAGTTTATAAATTTTCCTGCCAACAAAATGTTTTTCTAGCCTCCTCCTCATTACAACCCACAAGATAGATTTAGAGGAATAGATCATTGGACCTGGATGTGTTTAGCTGTTAGAGAAGTCTTCTTTTCTCTCATGATCGATGCTGATGTGATGATCTACTATTCAAGAAATACCATTAATTCCAAGGTAGTAGTCATAATCAATATTCTTATCCTATTATTGTTTCTGCTGTGATTTTTGATTCCTATCAATCTTTGATAATGCTCATAATTATTTACAGGTACCAAATCCAACGATCTGTGCTTCGGAGGACTTAGGTTTCAATATTTTTTAAATGTAGGCCCATTAAGGTATGGATTGTTACACAATGGACTTCTTATTTGAAAGCCTTTGATCCAACCCCATACTGTAGATTTAAAGGGAAAGCCATATGGGTAAGTCGAAGCAACCAAATATTCTTCAACTAAATAAATAATATAAGAAAATGAAACAATTTAATAAATATTATTAACATAGATTGTTGTTTCATGGTGTTGGAAAAAATTATAATGAAAGATATGTACTTAAATCATGGACTAATACGGATCACATGACCAGGCTCTGATATCAAGACTATTTCACTATGTGTTGGTGATCAAGATCATGAGTATAGTTAAAGAGCAACATACCTATTTGGATAAGGTATTTCCATATGGATACTCTGAGCTTCATTCTGACCCCATGGACATATGACATACGTAATCATATTTGTACAAGACAAACAAATTTACTTTATAGTATGAACTGCCAAAAATGGATCCCTTCTGGTGTATATTTTCAAAGTATCAAAACAAGGTTTTGGGAACATGTTTTTTTGGAGTAAGAAGAAGATAAAGCATTTGGAGAAAGGGAAGAAACAAAATCAAAAATGAAAGAAATGAAGAAGGGTATACATTTGCACAGCACTTTTTACTATGCATATGCAGGAACAACCGATCGACTCATGGTACTGCAGCCTGCACGATAAACAATGGCCGTGAACAATCATGTTTGTTCAAAGAGTTGCAACTCTTGCTAATGGCTGCTACTCTTCATTTAATGGCTTTTCTAACAGTTTTTTTTTTGAAGAAAAGCAAACCCTTTTCGCATCCAAACATCAACTATATAAGGAGCATCAATCCTTGCATCTAAAATCTAACTTGTTATTAAAATCATCTTTTTGTTCCCCACTTCGACGATGCTTTCTTAGCAATTATTAGAAACAATTGCTTTCTTGGCTTGATCACAGTAGTACAAAACTTGGAATCATGTAATTTTGTTAGAAGGCTTTGTTGAATCCTGATGGAAATAGTTCGATAGCCGTTTTGTACTCGATAGGGCTGAAATGTTTTTTGAAAGAATATGCAATAGATCCTCAAAGTCATAGGTATAACAAAGGATCCACATTATATTCCAATACGTTTCATAAAATATCATCAGCGAATGGAAGGTTCAAACAATTCAAATACACTTCAAGTCATGAATCATAATTCAACAAGGCTAGAACGTTTTGATGGGGAAAATTTTACTTGTTGGCAAGAGATGATGAAGTTCGTTCTCATTACTTTGAAACCTTTTAATATAGTAAAATATGGCTTGGAAGAATTGTCAACTGAAACACCAACGGATACTGTTATCCCGCTTTTTGGCAAAGCCGTGATACCAAAAGATCGATCGAAGACAAAGGACAGTTCGTCTCAGAGATTGGTCATACTTCGTTTCACCATGGATATCGCAGAATTTTTCCCGAGTCCAGATTGAGCTACAATTGATAGGACATGACAAGAAAGATCATAGAAGTCATCATCTAAAATTTCAAGTCAATCCGAGTTCATACGCTCAAGTTATGATTGATTCAATTTGAAGGGAAAAGCACTGGTTTCGAATCCATCATTGTAGGTGTCTTCGAATCCATCACCGAACACTAATTCGAACTGATCACCTTCGTATCGATCAACTTCGAATCCATCGGAGTGTCTCGGATTCGACTCCGTCAACTTCAAATCCATCGAGTTCGTATCGATGGACCTCATACCCATCAGCCAGTGTTTGCTTCGTACCCATCAGATCATCGTGCTTCGAATCCATCGAAGGGTTCAAGTTCGCATCAATCGCCCACGTATCCATGGAGGAGTTACAAATCTCGTATCCATCAGAGAAACACAAGTTCATACCCATCAAGCATCGGTCGTTCGAACCCATCAATGAATCCTTGTTCGAACCCATCAGTGAGGCTTCGTTCGAATCCACCAAGTCAACTATCCACGATGATGTGTTATCCATCGGTTCGAATGCGCCGAGATATATGGAGTCGACGCGGTCAACTCTGAGTGAAGACCGGATCGATTCAAGGTTTGCGTTCCACGTCACCACAGAGGCGCGTGCCACCATTGATTCGAAATCATCGATTCGAAAGGATGGTTTCGAACTAAACAGCTGCACAAGGAACGTCATTTCGTATCCATCATATCTCTCAATCCACTGATCCAAATGCCACGAAATTTTCATAGAAGCTTGCATACATGTTGAAGAATGTCCACACCAAATTTCACCTCGATTGGATGATTTTATGATCGATTCGAATGGAGTTCGAGTCGATGCCAAAGTGGGCTCAAATTTCTTGAGAATGGACGCGTGGGCCCCCTCACGTGCCAGAAGTGGTCTCCCAAATTTTCAGCGAAGTATCAACATCCTACGCCTATAAATAGAGCCCCAGAGCCAACAGAAAAGGGATCTTCTTGGGGCTTTCGACTCTCAAGCGTCTAGACTACGTCGGATCAAGATCTCCGTCGTCTTATATCATAACTTTGCTGTTGATTTCGAATTTCCAGTTGTAACTTGCTGTTGATTCCTGTAAATCATTGAAAGAGAATCAATAAAACTGTAAAAAAAACTTCACAGTGGACGTAGGCAACACGCCGAACCACTATAAATCGCTTATCTACGCATTTACTTTACTGTTGATTGGGGTTTTTGTTAGATAATATTCGATTTGAATTTACATTCTTCATTATTATCTCTTCAACGACTCCCGAAGAGTGTTGTGACCAATTTTGGTGCAAACACTTTGGTACTTCCACTGAGAGAACCCAGCTTTTCTCCCGCTCTTTGGATCTGTCATCGATATCGGATTGAATAAATCTAAGAGAGAGATCCAGATCATCAAGTCCAAGTTCCTTCCCTTCTATTCAGATTTCCATAAAGTCTAGGAAAGGAATCTAACTTTCAAGATGGTTAGTACAAGAACCACCTCAAACGCTGTCAATCAGGAAGAACAGGATAGACGAAACCATGCTCCACTACCTCCATCTAATCAAGAAGCTACTGGACCCTCGGAATCATCAGGTCCAATTACCCGACAGGAGTTACATTCGCTACTCAAAGAGCTGACCCATAGTCGGCAACAACTAGCAGAACAGCTACGTGCTAATGCCGAGCTGATCAACAAGCTGGATCGCCAGAAGCGAAAGAGATCCACGAGAGACCATGCTCCTCGCTGCTCCAGCGAAAGTTCTTCATCTTCTGATTATCATAATCGATCTCCACGACCCCGGCTACATGGGAGTCACATGCCAGCCACTGGAGATCAACCGACACTGACCGTTGGACAACTGAGAGTTGGTCCATCAGCCAGTTTCCAAACTGGACCCTCCTCCCGAGGAGGTGCCGTCCCTCACCACACCGCAGAATACCGCACCACTAACGTTGCGGCTGAACCAGGGGTCGACGTCCAAGATCAGTCGGACCTGGACCGTCGTCATAGCGGACGTACTCCTGAACCATACGTCCCAGAGGACTATGAGCCAAGAAGGCAAGACTTGGACCGTCGACGACATCCGGTTCAAACCCAAAGTATGGAACGTAATCATACTCCGGCACAAATGCCGGATCTTTCAACTATGATACGTCAGATGATCCGTGAGAGCCAGGGATTCACAAATGACGATTGGGGAGTTTCTCAAAGTCACACCCCTTTTACGGACGATATCCTTACTGCTGAACCCCCACGGCGATTAAGGATGCCAACTCTACCTATGTACGAGGGGAACTCCGACCCCAACCAACACATTCTGAAATATGAATGGTCGATGACCGCTGCTAGAGCCGACGATGCGGTGAAGTGCCGTAGTTTCCCCATATCTTTAGGGGGCATCGCTACCATGTGGTTCACTCGATTGCCACCTTGATCCATCTCTTCATTCGACCAGTTGGCCACAAAATTCGTTGAGCAATTCCGCATGCACGTCGCAAGGCCCAAAGATGTCAACACTCTGTCTAGTGTCACTCAAGCTCCTGGAGAAACGCTCAGACACTACTTAGAGAGATTCCATACTGCATGCGCGGAGATTAGTAATCCAAATGATAACTCCATCCTTATGTCGTTAACTAAGGGGATCGACCCCGATTCTGAGTTTGGCAACTGGCTAGCTGGAAAACCACCTGCATCATTGGACCGTTTCCACGCCAAGGCGGCTCAATTCCTGAGACGGGAAGATGCGAAACAGTCTAGGAAGCAAACTGATGCAGGACCAAGTACGGAAGGATCCAAAGCAATGTTGCAATCAAACAGTCCGGCGAGAGCTCCGGAAAAGTTCAGTTGAACGTCAAAAACAAACAGGCTCGACGAAGAGAGAGCGTGAATCAAATTAGAAAACGAGATCAAAATCATGACCCGCAGCGCAAGAATCCAATGTTTAACAGTTACACCCCTCTGAATACATCACTAGAGGACTTGTACTTACAAACCTGTGATACAATTCGGTACCAAAAACCTGCACCAAGACCGTCGTCACAGAGACAAATCTAGACGGGAAAGTTTTGTAGGTTCCATGAAAGCTACGGGCACAATACGAACGAGTGTCGTCACTTACAAGATCTCGTTAAAAAACTGATCAGAGAAAGGAAGCTGGAATAGTTTGTGCGGACACCGCAGCCCAGAGAAGCGGGCCCATCAAATCAAAACAATGAACCCAATCGGCCGAGACAGGAGGACACGACTTGTCCCCGCGGAAGATTGGTGATAAACGTCGTCAGTGGCGGACCAACATTCTCAGGAGCCTGGAACGATGAAGATCTTCGTCACTGTCACACATGACAGGCTCTGTTCAATCTATGAATACTTTGCAATTTCCTTTACATACTGAAATTTGAACTTGTAATAAGGCACTGACTTTGCCATATTTTCTTATTTTAGCAATAAATTACTATCTCTTCAAGCTAGAGCTGTGATTCACCGAATACAACGTTCAACAATCACGACACACGAAGAGCTAAGTTCCATCAAACAATGGAATTTATTCAAATAGCGAGTGACTGTGATACGACTGGTCACTCACTAAGTGAAACCCCGGCTCGGGGGCAAGCCATCACACCAAAGGCTGAACTGGACCAACACACGACAGTCCTACCAATAACTCGTTTCCAGAGCACGAACGGACTCCAACTTCCCAGAGTGTGAATTGGAGTATAAACATTCAACAACTCGTTCCCGGAGTGCGAACGGACTCCAACTTCCCAGAGTGTGAATTGGAGTATAAACATTCAGCAATTCGTTCCCGGAGTGCAAACGGACTCCAACTTCCCAGAGTGTGAATTGGAGTATAAACATTCAGCAACTCATTCCCGGAGTGCGAGCGGACTCCAACTTCCCAGAGTGTGAATTGGAGTATAAACATTCAACAACTCGTTCCCGGTGTGTAAACGGACTCCAACTTCCCAGAGTGTGAATTGGAGTATAAACATTCAACAACTCGTTCCCGGAGTGCGAACGGACTCCAACTTCCCAGAGTGTGAATTGGAGTATAAACATTCAGAAAATCGTTCCCAGAGTGTGAACGAATTCCAAATTCCCAGAGTGCAATTGGAGTATAAACATTCAACAACTCGTTCCCGGAGTGCGAACGGACTCCAACTTCCCAGAGTGTGAATTGGAGTATAAACATTCAACAACTCGTTCCCGAAATGCGAACGGACTCCAACTTCCAGAGTGTGAATTGGAGTATAAACATTCAGCAAATCGTTCCCAGAGTGTGAACGGATTCGAAATTCCCAGAGTGTGAATTGGAGTGTAAACATCAAATCCATCGTTCCCGGAGTGTGAACGAATTCCTAAAGAGGCCAAATAGGTGTGACTGACCATCTATCGGTCAACTCCAACTTCCCAGAGCGTGAATGGAGTACAAACATAAATTACAGGTTCCCGGAGCACGAACCCAAACATACATGCTAACTCCAAATTCCCAGATTGCGGATTGGAGCACAAATACTACGTCAAAGTTCCCGGAGTGCGAACCGAAGTATCAATACTAACTCCAAGTTCCCACAATGTGAAGTGGAGTACAAACATCGATAACTCTCAAATTTCCGGAGCATGAACCGGGTTATTGATCTCAAATTATCCTAAGTCCCAGGAGCGTGGACATGTGCTTCAGATGTGCAATAAGTGCGATCAACCATCAAGATGCAAATGTTGTTCCCCGAGACTAGGGGCAAAAAAAGCTAAGTGTTAATCACTAACCAAAGTGATACGATGTCCGAAGTTCAACCTATTCAACGATCACAACTTGTGACCAAGATTTTCAGACTTAGCAAATAAAACGAACTCTACTTGACGGTAAAAACACCACAAGTACGCCGGACTAAAAACCAAACACTACAAGCACATAGGCACAAAAGAAATGAGAATTGAAACAAAGAAATTGAATTTTATTTCAACTAACTAGAGACAAGGACTTACATGCAAATAAGTTCTTCCACAAAAGAATTCCTACTTGCAGGGGCCGAACCTGCGTCTATACACGGCCTACTAGCAAAAAACAAACACAAGTTCCTATCTACCAAAAAATCCGCTTAAACGGTCCATCTACTTCTTCTTTTTGAATCTCCTTATCAGCGGTTCGTCTTCGGACTCGCAAGAAATAGAGATCCTTCGGTTGGAGTGCTTCCTCTCCGGTGGCTGCTCTTCGGCGGGGGGCATGATGTCAACGTCCTCCTCAGAGCTTGAATCCACATGAAGGCTTCCCACCGGAGGAGTAGGAGGAACTGGATCTGCAACGGAAGATGGGATAGCGCCAGCCGATGATATTACCCTCAAATGTGCTGGGCTATGCACCGCCATACTGCCACCAATACTACCACTTTGCCCCACAGCCTCTAATTCTGCATTGATCTCGGCCAAAATCTCTTCATCACGAATCGCTTGGGCCTGGCTGGGGGCATCTGCAGGCTGCATTGAAGAGCTAGAGGTTGGCGGGAGGTCACTAAGGATGAGCGGCAAGTCTGTGAAGAAGCCACCCTGCTCGCCGAGCAGCTCGGTCACCATTTGCTCATCAAGAGATAGTGTGCTCCCCTGCGCCACCTTAGTAGACACCGTTGTTCCGACGGTAGTCTCGGTAGTGATGGCCTTCTCCCCTTTACTTGATTCTCGAGTCATGGCAGTCGGCGCAACTTCAGTCACTAAGCAAAGATAAGGAGAAGTTATTAGTAACTGCTTCAAAATAAACTCCCTATTTGAAATACACTTGAGATAAATTCGGAGTACCTTCCTCAATTTGGCTTGCGGACGGTTGAGCGGGCTCAGAAGTATGCTCCTGAATAGGAGATAGCCACGGCTATTCTGGGTCGTAAGCTGGAACGAATTGTGAATCAACCACAGATACAGGCTCTAACGAAGGTGGAGCAGTAAATTCAAGAATAGTAGCGTAATGCTCGACACCCGATCCTTTCCCAATCTCCCGGTGCTGGCCACCAATTATCTCCTTCTCATGAGAAATTATGGCATCATGAAGGATCTTCTTTTCGTCTTCGGTCGACAACCGGTTCTCAAGATCGAACTGGTCGACTGATGCATCCAGATGCGCTTCTCCTTCCTCCTCAACCAATCGGACCCAAGCGTTACGGAGATGTACCGGATAATCCTGAAGTCAAGCCAAATTTCTGTGCCTCAGCACATTGGTGTTGTAAGTAACGAGGAGGTCTTCGATGTCGGCCTCCATCCTGGCCTCTGCCCTTTGAACTTTCTCCTCGACCTCAGCCTCAACTGCCTGAACTTTAGCCACCGTCGCATCTCCCTCAGTCCGAAGCACTACGGCTTGTGCGCATGCTTCTTGGGCCGCGTTGTGCGCGTCATCTCTATCTTTAGTGATCTCGGCAAATTTGGCTTTGAGTGCATTAAGTTCCTTCAGGGTCGCGTCCCGCTCGGCAGTCACGATGGTGTTTCGGTGGCCCATGTCCTCCACCGTAGCGTAATGCTCACGCTTCATCCTGTCCATCGCCGCCTGGGCCTCATCCGCTTTCTTTGTAGCATCCATTTCTGATTTCCGAGATGACTCGGCTTCATCGGTTAACACTTGTACGATGCAGTCCCGGTGAGCTAGATCAGTTTGGAGTTTCTCGATGACGGTCGCTCGCTCAAAGGCCAACGCTGATGCTTTTTCAGCCGCTTTCGCCCATGCCTTGTACTGGGCATAAAAATCATGCACGTAGTCATGTACTAACTGCTCGGCTTCCTCCGGGATCCTTTTTAAGTGTGGAGGAAAGATATAATTATTAAAGCAGATATTTGGAAAGTCTTTCTTTAGCTGAGCAAGCTTGATTGCTCCTTCCCCTGAGATTTCCACGGGGGGCTGTTCTGTAACAACAGCAGTTACTATCTCGCTTCTAGAATGGTGGGATTCATGCTTAGAAGATTGAGAAGCCGACTTGTAGTGAGAAGATTCAGAGGGACGAGAGACATAAGCAGGAGGCTGTATGGGATCTCTGGGAGGAGGAGGAGTACGCGACCGAGATCGACGCTTATAGCCTTTATCTTTATCATATCTTTCTTGACCAGAATACCCAGAGCGTCCCTGGTCGTAATCTCTGTCCCCTTCTCGTCTGCGCGACTCATAGTATGAAGACTTGCACGCATGTCGGAGACTCCCTCACATTGAACCTCGCCTGGACATGGTATCTGCAGAGCAAAATAAAGTAGGATTAATCACCCTTCGATACAGGTAGTTTATAGTCAAAGGTTATGCAGTGTTGTGAAATATATATGAATGTGCAACCCCCGACCAACCGGATGTGTCTGCCACACCAGTGGAAAAAGACTCGCTCAAAACTAAAGTTTCTGAAAGTTCTTCCAATCCGGCATCATCCTGCAGGGACACATCGTCCGGAATTGGAATAACGGCGAGCCCTTCATAAAGATTTTCAGTTCTCGGAGGAGACATCTCCAGAATTCTAACTCCGGGAGCGGATCGGGCCGTGACAACCGATTTCCATCTCCCCTTCTTAGTTGGCTTAACAACAGCTGCCTAGCCTTTTCTCTGCTCCGCAACATCCTGAACTAGATCCGTAGGCTCGGTCAACGGCTCATCGTCAGTATGGGTTCTTTCAGAATCAGCTTTCTTGGCTATAATAATTTTGGGCTTCTTGTGCTTGACTCGTTTTTTCAAAACGGTCCTTAATGCCCCATCAAACTTTATGCTCTGCCCTCGTTCGATCAACCCGTAAGTCCGGAGATTCCTATCTATCAAAAGCGACTCGATATCCCTATCTTCGCTCGGGACTTCTCGAAGTACTCGAACTATCTCCTTAAATTATTCACCTTCAGGTCGCTGAATCGTTGTTGTAAAAAGGAAAAAAGATATAAGTTTCACTTTGACTGCAATTGCCTTAGTAATTATTTGAGAACTCATATATACTCACGTCTGAATAACCATCGTCGGGCAAACCCCGAGGGACATCTGACATAGAACCATTCCGTCCTGTAGTAACTTAGCCTGGTCCAGGACCCAGTGACCACTTGACAATTCCTCACCGCTTCCAAAAATGTGAAGGAGGGGTAATCACCTCGGGTTTTGAAATTGAATAGATATCTGATCTCGGTCGGGATCGGTGGTCTATGAAGGTACTCCATAAAGACGATGAATAAACTGTTCATGGAAGCACATCCGTTCGGGTGTAGTTGAGATGGAGCGATCCTTAAAAAAGACAACACTTCCCCTATGTACTCGTTGAACGGAGGAAGCGTCCCGGCCGCGCATGCGTGGCGATTAAATGTTGTATATCCCTCCGGTGGATTGTGTGGTCTATCATTCGGCCCCGGCAATAACACGTCATCCAGTGACAGGCCGCGCCTTAAGCATATTCTCCCCAACATATCTTCAAAAATATTGGATTGAACGGAATCCGATGGATTGGCAATGAAAGACGCATTGGGAAATTCGTCCGGGGCCGGGCCGATAATCTCAGGCTCAATATCTGGAACCTCTAGTCTCGAAGTAACCGTACTTCGAATCTCCTGCTGCTGCGAACTTGAAGGTTCCATGACTAGCTAACTCATGAGAAACCATCGTTAGACGACAAAGGGCCCGTGCATTCCCCAGTGTAAAGTGTATGAATGTATGTTGTACAGTGCCATGCATTACTTGAATAAATGTCGTAGAGTTAAAGGAAATGTGCAAACGAAAAAGCTACGAAGTCCAGTTATAATGACCGTCATCGCTGACCGTCATCACTAAACCGTTTATATGATGGAAGTTGATTCAGATAGAAGTTGTTATGGTTCCATCGACGAGCTTCGAAAGGTGGTCAAGTATGCAGTTTAATTATCAAGTCCAAATATGCAAGAATGAAGCTCGTCGGAATTATGCTTAGAAAATATCAAACTTTGGTATCCATCATAGAGGGTTTCGAACCGATCACAGGGAGCTCATTCGAACCCACCCTAATACCACTTCGAATCGATGCAGAAAGGCACGCTTCGAATCGATGATCAGGTGTCGAGTTCGAATCGATCAATGAAGGATGACTTCGAATCGATCCTTGGTTAACTGGTTCATACCGATCAGGGAAAACCTCAACTTAACATCGAACACGTTCGAATCGATACCTTTCGTATCGGTCATGAAGATACAATTCGTATCGATGTAAAGTTAAGGACTTCGAACCGATGGCTGATGGATTCGAGGTCCATCGATTCAAATGAACCCATCAAGATAGCCAATCGGTGCAAACTGCGTCACCCCCATAAGGTCATCCCAGGGATCTATACAAAATCCAAGGAAAAATGATGCCTCCATCATCGATTCGAACGCGAGTCCCCAGATGGTTTCGAAGCTCCCCCAAACCAGATCCGGTTTTACCAATCACCAGAGTGGCCAATCGATGAAGAAGTGGTAGGTTTGAAATAGCTTTGCCGTTTGGTTCGAGGTTAATTACCTAGTTTGAGTGTGGGATTCGAGGAATTGATTGGTTCGAAGACGTGGCACAGTTCCTCTCTGAAGCTTCAAATCGATGCAAGAGCACAGTAAACGCAAGGCAAAGGTAAAAAGTAAAAGGTGAAAAAATGGCAAGGTCTCTGTTATTTATATGGAGCCTTGAAAACAACCGAGACGTTTCGCATCCCGGTTAACTCGACCGGTCACAACCGGTCAATTAACAGATCGGTTCGAAATCTTCCTTCGAACCCATGCGCTTGAGGCCGCCTTGATACAAAGCGTACAACAGAGCATCGAGTCGCATCGATGCGAAACACACAGTGGGCACATCAATTCGAAGCCCCTGTTCACAACTCCATCCACAACCTACCGATACGAACGACGATTTCGTATCCATCATTTCCTATTGATACGAACTACTATTTCGTATCCACTCTTTCTCATCGGTACGAATGAACGTTTCTTACTCGTCCAAGCCATCGGTTCGAATGTCGGTCACGTACCCATCATAGCGTAAGCGTACTCCATCCATACGAATGTTGATCTCGAATCCAGCAATGCTCATACCCATCGGTTCGAAATATTACATTCGCGCAACACAAATTCTATTCCTTTAACCTTCTATATCCGTTCAGGAGAGGATCGATACGAAGGGACTTTTCAAAACAACCATCAAGCGTTGTCTCAACTCAAAATTTCCAAATTGGTTCAGGAGAGAATCGATACAAAATTAAATGGCAAACAAAACCGACAATGACTCGTAGACGCATGACGTTAACAAGGGTCAAACTAACATATGTGCATATATGTCGGACTAACATTCGATTTTAAACATTTACAGGGATCGAATACTCATCTTGTTACGAATGCAACAGCCAACGGCTAAGCACCATTATACAGCAATCAATCATATCAACGCAAGGTTACAGCAATGCGGAGTACGAATCTCAACAAAAGAGAGCAACGATTGTTCAGAGAGAAATTGCAGCTATTCAAAGCACGTCATGTTTCCACAAGACGTACTTTGGAGGGCAAATGTTATCCTGCTTTTTGGCAGAGCCGTGAGATCGATCGAAGACAAAGGACAGTTCGTCTCAGAGATTGGTCATACTTCGTTTCACCATGGATACCGCTGAATTTTGCCCGAGTCCAGATTGAGCTACAATTGATAGGACAGGACAAGAAATATCATAGAAGTCGTCATCTAAAATTTCAAGTCAATCGAGTTCATACGCTCAAGTTATGATCGATTCAATTTGAAGAGAAAAGCACTGGTTTCGAATCCATTATTGTAGGTGTCTTCGAATCCATCACCGAACACTAATTCGAGCCGATCACCTTCGTATCGATCAACTTCGAATCCATCAGAGTGTCTCGGATTCGAATCCATCAACTTCGAATCCATCGAGTTCGTAACAATGGACCTCGTACCCATCAGCCAGTGTTTGCTTCGTACCCATCAGATCATCGTGCTTCGAATCCATCGAAGGGTTCAAGTTCGCATCAATCGCCCACGTATCCATGGAGGAGTTACAAACCTCGTATCCATCAGAGAAACGCAAGTTCGTACCCATCAAGCATCGGTCGTTCGATCCCATCAATGAAGCCTTGTTCGAACCCATCAGTGAGGCTTCGTTCGAATCCACCAAGTCAACTATCCATGATGACGTGTTATCCATCGGTTCGAATGCGCCGAGATATATGGAGTCGACACGGTCAACTCGGAGTGAAGACTGGATTGATTCGAGGTTTGCGCTCCACGTCATCACAGAGGCGCGTGCCACCATCGATTTGAAGCCATCGATTCGAAAGGATGGTTTCAAACTAAACAGCTGCACAAGGAACGTCATTTCGTATCCATCATATCTCTCAATCCACTGATCCAAATGCCATGAAATTTTCATAGAAGCTTGCATACATGTTGAAGAATGTCCACACCAAATTTCACCTCGATTGGATGATTTTATGATCGATTCGAATGGAGTTCGAGTCGATGCCAAAGTGGGCCCAAATTTCTTGAGAATGGACGCGTGGGCCCCCTCACGTGCCAGAAGTGGTCTCCCAAATTTTCAGCGAAGTATCAACATCCTACGCCTATAAATAGAGCCCCAGAGCCAACAGAAAAGGGATCTTCTTGGGGCTTTCGACTCTCAAGCGTCTAGACTACGTCGGATCAAGATCTCCGTTATCTTATATCATAACTTTGCTGTTGATTTCGAATTTCCAGTTGTAACTTGCTGTTGATTCCTGTAAATCATTGAAAGAGAATCAATAAAACTGCAAAAAACTTCACAGTGGACGTAGGCAACACGCCGAACCACTATAAATCGCTTGTCTACGCATTTACTTTACTGTTGATTGGGGTTTTTGTTAGATAATATTCGATTTGAATTTACATTCTTCATTATTATCTCTTCAACGACTCCCGAAGAGTGTTGTGACCAATTTTGGTGCAAACAGATACTGTTGAATTAAAAGCTAAATGGCATAAGTAAAAGGAGGAAGACTTCATGTGTAGATGACACATATTGATGCACTGTCTACATCCGCCTGAAATGCACACCGAAGCTTGGAAACTGCAAAGGCATAATGGACTGCATTGGAGAAAAAAAAGACCACATTTTCGAGGCAAGTAATAAGAAATGTCTTTTTAATAATTTCATGGAACTTACATGACTAACAATAATATGATCATCAAATATGTAAATGAGATTTTACTTATTATCAATAATTTTAAAAGTGCCAATAAGGAGCTTCCTGAAACACCCACGGTTGGGGTTATTATATCCCGAGTTCCCCCTTCTTCGAACGATTACAAGAAGAAATTGAAACATGCCAAAGTGGACTATGATTTAGAAGCTTTATAATGTCATCTTCGCATAGAAGAAGACTTGTGTAAATGTGAACAAATCGATAGTCAACTAACTGAATTTCATTTCAAGGCCAACAATGTTGAAGAAATTCGTCCATCAAAGCCAAAGAATGAAAACAAGAAAAGAAAAGCAAAGAAAGAGAAAAAGAAGGGTGCTTGTTTCTTTTGTAACAAGACCGACCACTATGCACGTGACAATCATCAATGAAAGAAATAAAATGTGAATGTTGTTGAAGAAATTCTTACAATTGTAGTGCAAAGGGGCAAACTCCATTAATGGCATAGAAAATGATTGGTGGCTTGATACTGGAGCAACAATACATATATGAAAAGATCATAGTCTTTTTAAGACCAACGATAAAACAAACGAAGAATAAAATGAAGTTATTGCAGCAAATAAGGTTCGTAGAAAAGTCATTGAAAAAGAAACTATTGAAATTCCATTCACCTCCGGAAAAGTTCTATGAGTTTGATAAGCAAGTTTCGTCAAAGAAGGGAAAAGGTCAGGAATACTCTTGTAACAACATGATTATGTTAAGTATAATAAATAATTTTGTTTACATTGTTGACTCCTTTAATTTATGGCATGCTAGATTACGACATGTTAACTATAATTCCCTTAAATATATGCATAAGTTAGGATTAATTTCTGATTGCAATTTTAAATATGTTTATAAATATGAGATATGTGTTCAAGCAAAGATTCATCGAAAATTATTCAAATCCATTGAAAGGAATACCACTTTTCTTGACTTAGTTTATAGCAATGTTGGTGAACTTAAAAGTCATATAACATTTGGAGGATGAATACTATATCACATTTATTGATGATTACTCTAGATACGTGTATGTATATCTAATGAAAACCAAAGACGACATGTTTGATAAATTCAAATTTTACAAGACAGAAGTGGAAAAAAATTTATAGTTAAGATTAAAGTATTGCAATTGGACCGAGGCGGTGAATATTTTTCGAACGAATTCACCTTATTTTGCAAACAACACGGTTTGATTCACCAATGTACGATCCTTTATACTCCATAACAAAACGGTGTTGGCAGAACGAAAAAATAGAACATTGGTAGAAATGGTGATGCCATGCTATTAGCCTGTTACATTTTAAATAAAGTTCCTTTGAAACAAAAGGATGTATCGTCTATGGTTTAATCGGAAACCAAACTTATCAAAACTTAAGGTCTGCGGTTGTTTAGCTTTTATCAGAAAACCTGATTCTAAAAGATCCAAGTTAGGAAATAGAGCTTATAAATGTACTTTTAAAGGTTATTCTTAAAATGGTAGTACTTATAGATTCATTATTTTAGATACTTAAAAGTTATAGAAACGATAGATGTAGAATTTTTTGAGAATAAGTATATACCACATGGCTAAAATAGTGATGAACTATTAATATCACCTAGTCCAGGGCATGCTAAGACTAATTATGATATTAATGATGACTATTTCTCTAACCAAAATAATGAGGAAAACTTAGTACCTAAAGAAGATACTAAATTGAGAAGAAGCAAAAAAGCAAGGCTAGAAAATAATTTTGACCCCGACTTTATTACATATCTTATCAAAGGAACTAAGGATGAAATCCATAATATCACTAAAAATGTAATAAATGTCGATGATGACCCTACAAACAATTTTGACGCTATGAGTTTCAGAGATGAATATTTCTGGATGGATGCAATAAATTATGAAATGGATTCGATTTTGTCAAACCAAACGTGGGTTTTGATGGATTTACCTCCTGATGTTAAGCCAATAGGATGTAAATGGGGATTCAAAAGGAAATTGAAAAAATATGGACCCATTAGCATATTTACAGCCAGATTAGTAGCAAAGGGTTATAAATAAAGAAAGTGGGTAAATTATTTTTACATATATGCTCATATGCTTGCGTTACTTCTATACGTTGTTTGATAACGCTAATATACATACATAATTTAATTATACATCAAATGGATGTAAAGACAGCATTTCTAAATAGTGTTTTAGAAGAAGAGATTTATATGGAACCCGAAGCTTTCACATTGCCAGGCCAAGAAAGAAAGGTTTGCAAATTAGCCAAATCTCTTTATGGTCTAAAACAAGCTCCTATGCAATGAAATTGGAAGTTTGATTAAGTAGCTTTATCATATGGACTTAAAGTCAATGATGCAGATAAATGTATACATAGAAAATCATATAAGAATGATTATGTTATACTATGTTTATGCGTTGATGATATGGTAATTTTAGGATCCGATATTATTGCACCCATATTTTCCAAATTATGTTAAATATGGGATAAGCAATGTAGAAGGCTAGAAGAACCCCCTCCGCCTCCCAGTAAAGGCTAAGATAAATAGAGAAGGAATTGAAGCAATATGATTGATCCTATACGATAAATTGGGAACATAAGCGAGCCACTTAGCCTACAATCATGAAACCTGACTCGAATAAAAGAACTACAACCAAAAAAGAAAGAGATCACAACAAATACAATATTGTGCTCATAAGGAAGGCTACAAAAATATCAAATCTACACCCGTCCTTTAGTATCAGTATTACGTTATGATACTAAAACCAAAATCTGACAAATTCACAAGGAACGGGCAATGAAGGACTATGCTTACAAGCTATAATGGATGAATGAATGAATGAGTTAACTACACCGTCAACATCCTCAAACTTATACTTTGTTAACACCTTCAAGAGCAGATCTATACCATGCATACCGAGGTCTACCTAAATAGTACCGCATGGGGTTCGAAGCATCCCAAAGGAAACATACATTGCCACTCACACAATGCTCTAACGTAGATCCACACTTACTAGTAGATAACAACGATATAAGTTACCCATATTAGTAACTCATGCATATTAGTAACAAGGGTAATTCATATCACAATCAGCTCAGACTGTAATCGGCTTAAATCACATTTGTACATGCATTGAGCTAACTCCCAGTTTAAGCAAATCATGCACCTTGAAGCTCAAAAAAGTTTAGGATGATCATACCTGAGTAATAGGCAAGTACATCGGCATCATTCAAGTATCGCACGTCAACTAGTACAGCCTCACTCCAAACATGTTAGTAGTGCTCCAATACCAACTAGTAACTTTCAATGTCCTCATAAGGCAGTATGCAAACCTTTCACCTCATCGAATCAAAAGCATACGACCCATTAAGGTCTCCGGCTCCAATTTTGTGATATTCTGCCTCAATTTGAGGAGATTTCACCTTCATCTCAAACTTTCTACCCAAGACCACAATTCAACCACCCAAATTATTCCTTTTTGCTAGAGACATGTCAGCAATCCGAATGCATCAAACCAACAATGCAAATAAGGAACACCTAGCATGATGTAAAAGTGGAAACATAATAGTGGAGGAAGAATGGTGGCAATCTGCGTACACCCTCCACACAATAAAAACGAGATGATCCGTGATGACCCGAGATTTTTGACAACAATTATTCGATAATCTTCTTATATAAGTATTTAAATTGGCAAATTTATCTTTCAAAACAAATAAAAAATATGTTTTCTAATTTTAATATATATATATAGTGAATAGGAAGCTATGGTTTTAATTCAATATAATAATTCTCAAAGGATATTTAAAGTTAAATTGAATATTTTAAAAAATACTAAAGATAAATATTTATTAATTAAAAATATAATAGCTTCAGCTTAAAATAAGATTTAATAAATGTTTAATATACTTTCTTTAAGTTGTACATAAGATAAATATAATTAGTAAAAGTATAAATACAAAAACATAAAACATAAATTAATATAAAAACATATTAAAACATAAATGCATGCAATTTAACTAGTGTAAGCTAAGTTTAACATGCAAATTACAAGTGTCATATTTAATTGTTTTCTTCTTTTTCTTAAAAAAAAGAAAAAAACAAGACTATACATATATCTCTGCTCCTATCTCTTTTCATCTTTCATTTTATCAAAGTGAAACCAAAAAAAAAAAATCAAACAACTACTTTAAGTTTTCAACCTGAAGTAACAAAGAGTTAATTCAAGTTCAACCAAGTAAGACCTAGATTAAATTACAATTTCAAATTCAAGCTTGTTTTTTCAAAGATCAAAACCCAATTTCCAGAATTTTCAAAAAAAGGGCTTCTCTGTTCAAACATTTACAGATGAGTAAACTATTATTTTAAAACTAAATCTGTTTATACCTTGATACATGTGATTAATGCTTGAAATAATGTTGTGAAAAATGTTTACATGAATGAATAAATATGCTTGCATGTCTATATATATGAAGATGGTTGTGTGCATGTCTGTGTACAAGTATGCATGCCTCTGTTCTAAGTTTTACAGGCTTTAAACAAGTTCAAATTTCAATTTCTCTTCACATAATCTCTTATAGGTTATGAGGTATAAACAATATGTGTTTGAATTAACTAAATCTAAATTTTAAAAATATTTTTAAGTGAAGATAGAAGGTAGAATTACTGGGAAATGGAAATTACAGTAAATCTCAAAGCATGTCAATAAATCAAATGTCATGACTTCATGTTTCACTTACATCATCTAATTCATTTCCAAGAACTATGATTTTTAAAAGTAAAATCAAGATTTTTAGTTTTGTATTTAGGTATAATTCACGGGTTGAATGGAAATTGGGATTTTGGCAATTTCTGGCGATCGAAGGGCGATGGAGTCTCGTGTTCATCACTAGAGGTAGCTTTAGGGTAGAGGGTCTTAGCAAAAATGGTAATTGAGTTTATAGATCACCGGAGGTCGATCGATATCGTTGTAGGGTTTTAGGACCTGTTTTGGTCGACATGGGTTTCGAGGCTATTTCGTCGACGAGGATGCATCAGACTTGACCGAAGCAAGGGGAATAGGTGCGTGGGTCTACGACAAAGATTTGGTCCGAGTATCAAACTTTATGGCGATCGGAGGTGGTAACTCGAGGTGGTTTTTGGGTGATCGGTTTGTTCCAGTTGGATTCGATGTGCTTGAATTCGATTTAGGGTTCGATTCGAAAATTTGGGTGGTCGGAATCAAAGGAGAGGTTGTCGTCGCTGTGCTGGAGGTGGCAGCAATGACCGAAGCAGCGGCATTCGTCTGTGCATGTGCACGATTGGCCGTGCATCAGTCTTTGTGTTGGGTTGCTGTAGGATTCGAAGTGAGAGAGTGAGCCTCAGGTTTGGACTCGGGAAGATTTGGTTTTGGCTTGAGTTAGTACCAGGGATGGTACGCGAGTGTTTAATAGTGGTAACAGATTCAAAGAGTTAAACAAAACAAGTTTTTTTTTAAAAAAAAAGGATTACTCGGGTTTGAGCTCAGGTTGGTATAGGGAGTAACTCGAGTCAGTGCTATAGTGTATTAGCAAGGTTTTAAAATTTAAAAAAAAAACAAGTTTTTGAAACAGTTTTCTTAAACTAATTCTTTTAAAAAATAAATGTTTATTTAAGTTTTTGGATTAGTTAAAGGTAATATAAAAATATTTTTAACTTAAATTAATTAAGTTTAAAGTATTTTATTATGTGTCCTTTATTTAGTTCTGAAGTTTATTAAAATTAAATTTAATAGTATAATTTAATAAATGATTTAAGAATGTGAAATGTTTTTAACTATTAATTAACTTAAAGGTCTTAAGTTATCTCATGGGTTAATAATAAATTAATTCCAAAGGTTTATTAAATAAAACTTAAATGGTAACTAAGTAAAATGATTAAGATAAATGGTCTAACTTTAATTAATTAAGTGGTTTATCTTTAATTAATTTAAGGTCTTAAGTAATTAAAGGATAATTGATTAATGTCAATAATTAGTTAAAGTAATATTAAGTGGTGTGTAATTAATTAATGTTAATTAAACGGGACTTAAAAGTACCCAATTTATTGGTGTTAATTTGATAAAATTATATCTTGATCTGTTGCGTTTGTGAGATTTTGTTAATTAGTGTTAATTAGTGTTATAATTAATGTTATTAGTGTTAATTTGATGTTAATTAGTGTTATTTGATATTATATCTTGATCCGCTGCGATTGTGAGATTTTGTGCTATTGTTTTCTGTTTCTTTTTCTACCTCTTTTCTTATTTACCCTAATAATCTGGAATTTCCGGCGTTTGATTGCGCGGCAGTTCTACAGTAAACGTAGTAGTGTCGAATTTTCAAGGTCAAAAATTCCAGGTCGTTACATTTTGGTATTAGAGCTGAAGGTTAAGCGAGAACTTTGGCTCTGGTGGGGGTTACTCATTTAGATAGGGTCAGTAGTACCCTAGAATGAGTTGAGAGTATTATATGAGGGCGTACTTGTTATTTTCCTATATAATGATTTTAAAAATGGTTTTAAAAATAGTTTTTATATAAGCTTATATTTTGATATATAAAGCAATTATTTTTCTAATTATTATACATATTAGAGTAATTGGTTGTTGATTATTGAAATTAAATATAATAGTAAGAATTAAGTGGTAATAAATATACAACCAAACAGGAATTTGGGTAAGATTTAAGTATGCAAATAAATTGAGCTAGAATTTGATTCAAACCAGAAATTATAATCTCGCAATTTATAGAAGTGTTTTCAGAATGATGAATTAAGTTACCCTGATTTTATTTTACAAAAAATTATGAGATGATATATAATGAATTGGTTTCCAGATATGATAATCATGGTCATTATCATAAAATGGTTGTTGTGTCTAATAATGGGATGTTTGTTTTCTAATAATAATTAATGATAAAGCAAAATGGAATATTATAAGGAAGTAACAATTTACATAAGTATGACCTATAAATTGAAAAGGATTTAAATTGTGAAGTTTTAAATCTAAATCCGGAAATTTTAAATTATTTCAAAATGTTAAAAGATATAATAATTAAAAAAATTAAATGTAGGGATCCTATTTTAAAAATAAGAGTTGTTTTAAGAAATTGTTTGAATTAAAAACCAAGAATGGTTCAAAATCTAAAGTATGACTTGGTGTGCAAATAAGATAAATATGTATACATGTGGGATATATATAATATCAAAGTTGATTGGAAATAAACACTAAGTGTTGAGTTTTGAATTTTTCCCCTGAAATGTGATGTAAAAACCTAAAGAGAAATAAGTTTTTGAACTTATAAGTGGGAAAGGATATTGATAAGAAGTTTAAAATTTTGAAACGGAAAATTCAAATTGAGTAAGGTTGACTGGATTAAGTGAATTGAGTTTAACTTAGGGGAAGTTAAAAAAGTTTAGAACAAACAACCTGAATTGGAAATTTCAAGATGAAATTCATATTTAACTTAGGAAAGTTAAATGGGTTGGTTTAAAAGGGAGTTATGTGTGATCTCAAAACAAGTTTGAGATCAGGACATTGGTAATGGATGCTATTGATTGGTGTTTTGGATAATATGTTAATTTACTTTGACTTATCCTGATATCATCCTGTTGCTATTAATAATCTATGAAACTGTGAATTGAAGTATTTTAAATAAATTAAGAAGTGGATCGAGATAATATATATCCATTACTGAAAATAAATGGAAATAAAACTTTAATTTGAAATTATTTAAATGGTTTTGATTTTTAGAAATAAAATAGAAAACTATGGGAATGTAATCACTTTGAACTTAAGATTTAAATGTTAAAAATGAACATAAAAACTTGAATTGTTTAAGAATTGGTTTCAAAGTTAGAAGTTAAAATTGGATAAAAAATTGGATTCTGAAGATTAAATTGTTTAAAAAGTTTTGAACTCTTACTGGAAACTTGAAATAAGTTAAGTGAAGGTAATTTAAATGAATATTTGAAATTTGGACTCAAAATTAAACTGTTAAATTAAAGTAAAGGTTAATTTGATTTAAGGGATTAAATCAACGTTTGAAAATTTACTCGAATTTGTATTAATTGAGTTGATTTAAAAATTGAAAATAGAATTGGAATTAATTCAAAGGTGGAATTGGAATGAATTAATTGGAATTTGAAATTGAATTAAACTAATTAGGAGTGTAATTGAAGTTGGATAAGTTTAAATTCAAATAAGAATTGATTTGAATTTGGAATGTGAATCGAGGTTAATCCAAATTGAATTGGAATTGAATCAATTTAAATGAAGTGGAAATTGTAAATTGATTAGAGTGGGAGATTGGGAAATTTAAACAGTTTGACTCCAAAACTATTTTCAAATAAATTGTTTTAAATTTAACTATCTTAAGTCTATTTTTATTAGTTATTTACTATACAATCTTTCTTTTTAAAACCCAAACAATCTTATACTTACTTCACAACTATTTTGAAACTAATTACTATTTTACACCTGTTTTACAAACTAATTACTATTTTATAACTATTTTGCAACTATCTAACTATTTTGCAAGTATTTTATAACTATTTATAACTACTCAATTATTTATAGCTATTTTACAACTAATATCTATTTTACAACCACTTAACTATTTTAAACTTTTCAAGCTATTTCTAAATTTAAGCTAGTCAGAGTGCAAACTATTTATAATTGAAGTGATAACCCAAATGGAAATTGAAGCAATTGTGAATAAGTGAATAGAAATGAATGTGGATAAAGGAAAATTGATTTATTCGATAATCAATGAAGGTACATACGTAGGATGTACGTATATTATTCTATTCGCATAGCAAATTGATCCAGATTCGAGAATAGAATTTCGAGATAGTATATCGACCTGAGTTGGGATTTTTCACTCGATTTTCAACGGCGAACCCTAGATATGGATTTTTGATTTGGTTTTGAGAATTCTCTATAATAGTTATGGCTATGCAAGGAGAATGATGATTTCTGATCAAGAAAACAGATCTGAGTCCGCACTAGGAAGTCGGGTGAATGATACTAGTTCGAAAGTGAAATTGTGTGATCGAGGAGCGATCGAATTTGATATTGCGTGCAGATGATATATGTACATGTATGTGCTTGAATGAATTAATATTGAAAATTTCAGAAAGAAATGTACAAATGATTTTTGAAATAAAAAAGTATATTTTATGAAATATATGATGAATAAGAGTGGAAGTTGGATATCACTATAACTAAAACTCATTTTATGAAAAGTAAGTAATATGGAAAATAACTTCATAAAAGAAATCAAATTTGAATGCTGACTTAGCATAGGTAAAGTTATATATATTGGTTTATATGACAAACTCTTCTTATTAAATCTATAACCAGAAGAAAAGATCTTTGAAAAATATTTGAAGTATAAATGGTAATTTATATAAGTATAAAGTGATCCAAAAATATTTTTATTCTAGTTAATGGAATAAACTTATATATATCTATATATATAAATGACTTTATGAAATTGGGAAAAAGTTTTTGGAACCCTTTGATTTTGAAAAACTTTTGATTTTTGGGAAAATAAATTTTGGAAATTCAGAAAGCCAAGTTTGGGAACTATCGATTTTGAGATATCGATTTTGTGTAAATGGGATTTATATGTGATACATATAAAGAGTATGATTTGAAAGATGTTATATGTGTATAGCAAAAAATGTTTGGAGAATGCTGTGGGGAAAAAGGCACTCCCATTTGTGGTGAGACTTCTAGTAGGAGCTCCATGGGGTGGTTCTGCCTTCAGCCCTAAGGGGGGTTTCAAATTTGATCCTAAAAGGAGGTTCAGACAAGCTAAAGTTCCTGAGGATTATGGTTGGGGTAGCAAAAGTCGAGGGTGCTGATGCCTACAGAGACATTATGTTATGTTGTGACGACAATATAACTCGATGTAACTGCGATCTACTGCGCACCATAGCGGAAGTCGAGGGGAAGAAATTGCCTAAAGTCTGTTTTTGATTTAGATGGGAGAGCGACGTAACATCGGTAGACTGCGATATATGAAGACATAGTGAAAGTCGTGTCGCAGTGAGTGCCTATAGGCTACATCGAGACTCAATTGATGTAGTATGCGATCTATGTGGTCTGCGTGGAGAAGTTTCATTTGGTAGCGAAATTCGAGGGCGTTGATTCCTACAGTTACATGGGTTTTTTCCACGATGGAGACATAATCCTGGGTGTAGCTACGATCTATGGTGGATCCATGATGTAATCGAGGGGCGCGGAAGCCTACAGTTTTCTATGGTTTTGCCGAGATGGCGACGTAATCGTCGGGCTAACTGCAACCATTGAGGAGGTGATGATTTCGAGAGCATTCTCACCATAAGTGTTTTCTACATTTTCACAAAATGTTTTCAAAATATTTTCACTGGGTGTTGAAAATGGGTTTACCAGGTACTTATAGATTTTCAGTCCTACGCCTGAACAACGTATGACCGAATTTCTATGAGAACATGGATGGATTTGTTGAGACATCAATTATAAAAAGTATTTTTTTTTTATAAAAGCTATTTTAGTTATATTATGCAGATTTTAAAGTGTTTTAAAACTTTAGAATAATTTAACTAATAACTAACAAAATAATTAAAATTCTTTCCTTGTTCCTTTTCGGGGGCGAAAAGATTTAAATAGGGGAGGAATGTGATGACCTGGGATTTTTGGCAATATGGATTTGATAATCTTCTTATACAATTATGTAAACTGGCAAATTTATCTTTTCAAAACAAATAAAAAAAATGTTTTCTAATTTTAATATATATATAAATATTGTAAATAGGAAGCTATGGTTTGAATTCAATATAATAATTCTCAAAGGATATTTAAAGTTAAATTGAATATTTTCTAAAATACTAAAGATAAATATTTATTAATTAAAAATATAATAGCTTAAGCTTAAAATAAGATCTAATAAAGGTTTAATATACTTTCTTTAAGTTATACATAAAATAAATATAATTAGAAAAGTACAAATGTAAAAACATAAAACATAAATAAATATAAAACCTATTGAAAATATAATATAAAAACATATTAAAACATAAATGCATGCAATTTAACAAGTGTAAGCTAAGTTTAACATGCAAACTAAAAGTGTCTTAATTAATTTGTTTCTTCTTTTTTTCAAAAAAAAGGAAAAAATAAAACAAGGCTGTGCATATGTCTCTACTCTTATCTCTTTTCATCTTTTATTTTATCAAACTAAAACCAGAAAAAAAATCAAACAACTACTTTTAGTTTTCAATCTGTAGCAACAAAGAGTTAATTCAAGTTTAACCAAGTAAGATCTAGATCAAATACTGTTTCAAATTCAAACTTGCTATTTCAAAGATCAAAACTCGATTTCCAGATTTTTCAAAAAAAAGGCTTCTTTATTCAAACATTTGCAGGTGAGTAAACTATTATTTTAAAACTAAATCTATTTATACCTTGATGTATGTGATTAATGCTTGAAATAATGTTGTGAAAAATGTTTGCATGAATGGATAAATATGCTTGCATGCCTATATATATGAAGATGGTTGTGTGCACGTCTGTGTACATGTATGCATGCCCCTGTTCTAAGTTTTACAGGCTTTAAACAAGTTCAAATTTCGATTTCTCTTCCCTTAATCTCCTATAGGTTATGAGGTACAAACAATATGTGTTTGAATTAATTAAATCTAACTTTTAAAAATATTTTTATGTGAAGATAGATGGTAGAATTACCGGGAAATGGAAATTACAGTAAAGCTCAAAGCATGTCAAAAATTTGAATGCCATGATTTCTTGTTTTACTTACATCTTCTAATTCATTTTCGAGAACTATGATTTTTAAAAGTAAAATCAAGATTTTTAGTTTTGTATTTGGGTAGAATTCTCGAGTTGAAAGGAAATTGGTATTTTGGCAATTTTTGGCGATCGAAGGGTGATGTAGTCTCATGTTCATCACTGGAGGTAGCTTGAGGGTAGGGGATCTTAGCAAAAATGGTCACTGAGTTTATAGATCACCGTGAAGGTCAATCGGCATCGTTGTAGGGTTTTAGAACCTGTTTTGGTCGACTTGGTTTTGAGGCTAGTTCGTCGACGAGGATGCATCAGACTCGACCGTAGCAAGGGGAATAGGTGTGTGGGTCTACGAAGAAGCTTTGGCCGGAATGTCGAACTTTTTGGTGACCAGAGGTGGCAACTCGAGGTGGTTTTTGGGTGACCGGTTTGTTCCAGTGGGATTCGATGTGCTCGAATTCGATTTTGGGTTCGATTAGAAGATTTGGTTGGTAGAAATCTAAGGAGAGGTTGTCCTCGACGTGTTGGATGTGGCAGCAATGATCGGAGCAGCAGCGTTCGTCTGTGCATGTGCACTAGTGGCCATGTGTCAGTGTTTGTGTTGGGTTGCTATAGGATTCGAAGTGAGAGAGTGAGCCTCAGGTTTAGACTCAGGAAGATTTGGTTTTGGCTCAAATTAGTACCAGAGATGGTACACGAGTGTTTAACAGTGGTAAAAGGTTTTAAAAAGTTAAACAAAAGAAGTTAGTTCTCTTAAAAAAAAGGATAACTCGGGTTTGGGCTCGGGTTGGTATAGGGAGTAACCCGGGTCAGTGCTATAGTGTATTAGCAAGGTTTTAAAATTAAAAAAAAAATAAAACAAGTTTTTGAAATAATTTTTTTAAACCAATTCTTTTAATTAATAAATGTTTATTTAAATTTTTGGATTAGTTAAAGGTAATAGAAAAATATTTTTAACTTAATTAATTAAGTTTAAAGTATTTTATTATGTGTCCTTTATTTAATTCTTAAGTTTATTAAAATAAAATTTAACAGTACAATTTAATAAATGATTTAAGAAGATGAAATGTTTTTAACTATTAATCAACAAAGGTCTTAAATTATTTCATGGGTTAATAATAAATTAATTCCAAAGGTTTATTAAATAAAACTTAAACGATAACCAAGTAAAATGATTAAGACAAATGGTTTAACTTTAATTAATTAAGTGGTTTATCTTTAATTAATTTAAGGTCTTAAGTAATTAAAGGATAATTGATTAATGTCAATAATTAAAGTAATAATAAGTGGTGTGTAATTAGTTATTAATTAAGTAAGATTTAAAGGTAATTAATTAATTTGTGTTCACTAAATTAATTAGAAATAGTGTGGCCAAGTTATCTTGCTTATGGATGATTAAATTGTATCGAATGCTTGGATTGATTAATATCTCTAGTCTGATAATTTGTGATGATATGAGATATAAAATGACTGGATTGATATGTTAATAAATCTGAATAATTTATTTAATTAGATATCTATGTTGAATTTCTATGTGCGTATGGCATTCTGAAGTAAATTAAATTATTGAAACTTAAACAACTTGGCTTAAGGGATGGCGTTGGATTTGAAGAGATCGGGGTCGGATATCAGTAATATCTGGAACCATTTCGATTAGTAATCTATAATTCTTTTTATATTTGATTCTAGAACCAAATAGGTTGGAATGGAATGAATTAGGTAAACTTGTCCATTTAAACTAAGTAACGGTACTTAGATATTGTTTTGTGAAATAAATATTTGATTATAGCGAGATAAAACTCGCAGTAATGAACGAGTTACCTAGAAGTTTTACAACTTTAATTATTTCATATTAAATGGGTTTACTCACTCCGGTTTCCAGCCTGACTCGGGTGTTACTTTAATGTAATGCTCGGGTCAGACCGGGTATTACAGATTTTCAGGTTAGGGCGTTTAGAAGCTCAAGAGGCGAGCTGGATGGCAGGAACGTATGGAGTTATTCCGCTATGTATTTGAGATTCTATTTATATTAGTTAGGAACAAGTTGTTACAACTGTCCAGTTTATTTGTGAATGGTTGTACTCTGATATATTGTCAATAAATTGACAGTTACAGCTTTCTTTATATAAATGCTGTTATTTGATATTATATTTTGATCCGCTACGATTATGAGATTCTGTGTTGTTGTTTTCTGTTTCTTCTTCACCTCTTTTCTTCTTTACCCTAACAATCTAGAATTTCCGGCCTTCGATTGCTCGGCACTTCTACAGCAAACATATTAGTGTCGAATTTTCGGGGTCGAAAATTCCGGGTCGTTACATGATCGGTAATATTAAAGGGGAATTTTCTTCTTCTTTCTAAATGAGAAAAATTGCTTTCTTTTTATTTTTCATCAAACAATTGTATCAGGAGAAAAGAGATAAGAATAGAACTTGACCCGAGACATAATATTCAAAGGAATCCGAACCATGTAAACATTTCTATGTCTTCTTACTTTCGTGCACCATTATCTATTTTTATTTTCATTGGATGATATATCATTAAGCAAACACATATGAATTGGATTTGACATTCTGACAAACAGTTAGAGTGCAACTCTATAATAATGTAAGCATCCAACAACATAGTAATAACTAAAGGAAAGCATAATACAAGTTTAGTTTTTTGATTTAGATTTATGGATAAACGTTAACAATTCCTAATCAGTTGAGGTGTTATGGGATGAAAAATCTCACCAATATTTTTGGCGCCGGAAGGAGGCTCAAACCTATATTTTCCTTTTCTAATCTCCAGCAAATCCACCTAACATCCGTTCCTAGTTTTATATCCCCGACGAGTTTTCCGACGCTTCCCTAAAAATATGAATCCCGTCGATCCGTTCACCCCTTTCAATCAAAAGTAGTCATCATAGCTTCCGAAACCTTCATGCATTCCATTTTAACCACAATCCAACCCTTCTTCAAATTAGGGAATCGACCAACAAAAGGGCTAAAGGAGATGATAGCCCAAAATACCGCCCTCAAGCTAAATTATCCTCCACCATCCACGGTTCACCATCTTCAATTACCAATTGTAGTGACTATGCAGCGGGTAAGTGACAATGACACTCTAAAAAATGAGAACGGTGAAACTAGCCCACAAATCAAATCTGCAACCCATCTAACATCAACCCTCCAACTACTTGATAGAAAGACTAATAATCGGTGTTGCATAACATTAAGTTGAATGACTACTACCAACTGATCATTATCCTCCTTTACCAATTAATGACCGCATGTTGGATGAGAGCACACAAGTATTTATTGATTTAGATAGTGATTCTGATGATGGAATGAGATCAAGACCAGAATCTAAGAATCCACGGTACCTTTCTAAAATGATTAGGAAAAAAACCCACTAACTACGGTCATGTTATAAGGACATTTGGGCCTTCTGCTCTGATACCAGCATATTCAACTATGGTACCCTCCAATGTCCACTTTACCACTCTCATGCCTCTATCACTAAGGCAGCATGCTAAAAAATATAAATAATAAAAAGAAATACAAGTGTGTAAATTAGACTGGAATGAAAATAGAGAGGAAAGATTTCTTACTTTACACCACGACCTCTCCAGTTCAGACATTAGTTCGAAACATGAAATCTTAGGAAGTGGAAGAGGAAGGAGATAGGATGGAGAAGATGAGGCAATGCGAGATAGCAAACTCAGCGCATTCTTCCCCACTAGATTGTATATGGCCCCCTCAGGCAATGGATAGAAGGCATTGAATTTGCAAAGGAGAAAAAAGTAGCATTGTTGAACTAGAAAGAGAAGGAAGTTTGGAGGAGGAGGAGGAGAGGAAGAAGTAGCCACCTTTTCTAGATTCTGGTCAAAGTCATGGACTATATCACATTTTCTTTCTTGAGTGGATGTTGTAGTGACTTCCTTGGCAGGTGAAGTGCAACAGTAATAGAAGCATCCACTGTCCCTATATAGAAAATGAATATTAAAGTTAGGAGAAACTCCTAATAGAGAACAGAATCGTAAGAATAATAAGCCTAAAATCCATCATCGGTAGGTTTAGGTTATACCACTGGGATCAGCCAAATTCAGGGAAGGATTAAAAATGGAACGAGAAAAGTGATGATGCGGATGCGAGAACCCGTGCTTTTCTAGCAATTTTTCAATAGAGATTATTCCAAATTCCCTCTTCTAATCACTTATTTCTAGAATATGATCCCTACGCCTCACATATTCCTTGGTGTCTTCATCAAAACAAACAAATCGAGTAGGATGGTGGTGGAAGGAATAAGGAAAGTCATCGGAGTTGGAAACAAAAGAAATACAACCCAGCCTATTTTTGGGTCTTTTATGGGATGGCCGTCATAACCGCCTTCTTGGCTTGTGCATAAAAAACCAGCATCACCCCTTTTAAGACTCTTATTGATGTCAAATAAAAATCATAGCTTGAGGGTGTGGCCTTTCTCGGCATAAAGAATAAAAGTGGTGATCACTAAAGAATACAAAATAGGAGCCAGACGGATGGGTAAAGATCGATGGAAGAAAGCCATTGACTAAGAATTAGATGTAGATAGAGACCGCAACGTATGTGTTCATGAGTAGTGGATGTAAACCTAACGAGGAAGTGTTGATATTTTCGTGGGGTTTAGGAACCCTACCATCATAACCCCAAAACATAAATGGATTCAAGATACGGTTAGTTTCTTCTAGTCGAGTAACTTCTGAAGACGGATGCAAGGGGAAAGATGAAGAGAAATCCTTTTTAATTTCTCAAGATATAAAAAGAGAATCTAATCGAAATAAAAATAAACACAAATTTTTTACTTCTAATCTAAAGATTAAACCCGAATTCAAGGAGGAAATCGATCTAACGGGTGGTAAAATTTTCGTTTCTTTCCTTCTTTTCCTTATGAAAATGTGAAAATGAACAAAGGAAAGATAAAGAAAGTATATACGTAACCTATTTTGAATGATGGTCACATGATCAAAATGATGAAGGAATAAGCGAGACATCAATTGATTAAGCTGCCAAAATAATAAATACTGTGAGAAATGCGGATTACGGATCTTAAGGCTAGAATTAACACTAGAAGGGGTGAATAATGTTTTAAGGAATTACTATATCTTTTTGAGTTTATGTTAATTTGAACACAAATGTATGCAATATTCAAACACAAATATGATCACAGAATAAAACACAGATGCAGAAATAAAGTAAAAGCAATAAAGGAAAGAACACACCAGATTTTATGTTGGTTCGGAGTTACCCTACATCATGTCCCGCACACAAGTACAGATTTCCTTTCAAAAACAATTTTTACAATTACACCCTCGATTTCAAGGCCACGAGATAACCACTCCAGATTCACAATCCCCTGGATAGAGATACTTTATTTTACGGGCAAAAAGTTCACCCAATTGATTTCACAGGCTACAATCACACCTTTTCTCACTTGATTGATTTCACAGGCTACAATCACACCTTTTCTCGTTAATTAATTACAAAGAAGCCTATAGCTCTAAATAGCACTGAGATCTTGTTGAGATAGTGATAGAGAATCAAACCAGAGATGATCTAGTTAGATTCAATGGTGATTTCGACAGAGTAATGGTAAAAATATATACAAAGAAATGTAAAAGAAGAAGAGGAGTGAAATCAGATAAAATATGTATATAAATTCGTTTAAAATTGCCCCTATTTATAGTACAACAACAACCATGTCCATTCGTGAAAGGATATGACGAATAGACACTTCTTTTGAAATTCAAAATTTTGAAATCAACTGCCACCTTGTCGATAGGGATCCCTAGGGGTTGTCGACAAACCTATGGTATTTTTGGTAAAAATTTTTTTTTGAAAATAACTTCTATCTTGTATTAAAACTATTTAAACTTTATAAATATACTTAACTATAGTTAACATACATAAATAAATATAGAGTATAATATTTTGATATGTATAAAATTTTACTATCATTTTATATTTTCATCTAAGTATAAATATTAAAAGTTAAATATATTATTATTAAAAGATAGTTTAAAACCAAGGATAATTTTATTTTAAAGATAAAGATTATTATGAGGCTAAAAGTATTTTAAAACCAGGATATATGTTTTTGATTCTTTTAAAAGGAAGGTTTCAAAATCACTTTGAAAATAAGATATAATTTTGTAAAAACATTTGAATAAAAGTTGGTGGATACAAAACAATGTTCCACTAGATTTTTTGCAGGTTCCATCCTACTTAGGGTTCCATCCCTTTAACGAGCTCGAAGTGGATTCCATTCCACGAATAAATTGGATTTTAAGATGCCAGTGCTTTTCTAGGAGTTTTAACAAAGTTCCTAATTAAATTACTTATTATTGAAATCTTGAACTCTTGATAATCTTGACACTCATGAGTCTTCAATCTTGATATCTTGAATCTCTATATTGTGCAGTTTTCATTCTCGATACTTGCATAGTTAAATCCTACATATACCTATATATCTAAACTATTATGTTAATATTTATTTTATATCTTATTCTAAGGTTGTTGTCATCAAAACCATCTTCTCAGGAACTAATAATCTTCCCCTTTTTGATGATGACAACCTTTGTTTATAAAATATTGCTTCTATCCTAATAACTCCCCATAAAACTAATAACTCCCCCTTAATCTATTCCTAACTATTCTATTTTATACTTCTCCCCCTTTGTCATCAACAAAAACTAACTCCAAACTATATAACTCCCCCTTAATCTAGTACTATATGACATGTGATTATAATGGTAGTGTTATCATAAATAATCATCACTTAATTCTAAAACTAAAAATTGCTAACTATCCTAACTAAGAACCCATATATATATTATAATAGTGATAATGTGAGAAATCAAATATAAGAACACCAATTATTTATTAATTATACATTTTTTTATTTACTGTTGCGTAGAAGACGAAAGTAAGATCATACAACAATAGGAAAGAGAGAAAAGAAAATAATGTGTATACATATTATGTTTTGCACACCAATTATCAATCCACACCAAAACCAAATCAAATTAAATCAATCCAAGCAATCAATTCAAATCAAACAAAGCAATCAAATAAAATCAAACATTACAAGGAACTTCCATCCATCATTCTTCTTCGAATATGGGGTCTGCTTTAATGGCATCCCAATTTTCATTTTCATTGGTGAGAGAGACTGGAGGTGTGCTTCATTATCATCTTAGTGCAGGGAGGAAATCATCCATCGTATCGCATCGAAATGCTTTTTTTGCTCCTTGATCATCTGTATTTGACTCAACTCTAAGTGTCGCTGATTACGAAGGATGAATGAGAGAATATTTTTGAAAGAGTTAAGGGTTTCTTCAAGATTCTCGATCAAACTATGAATTGGATTGGCCATATCTGAGTTTGTGAGAAGAAATATAGATAAAGTAGATAAGAAATGATTTTGAGTGATGAATTCTGGAAGAAATATATATTATAGGTGTAGAAATTTGTTTGAAATGAATAGACACAAGGTAGTTATTCAAATTTCAAATTTAAAATGAAAAGTCATTTTTGACCAGTGCTTGTCGACATGGTCATGGGGGGTTTGTCAACTGGGGTCAATTAATTTTGATGACTCGTTTTGATTTTGGGAATACTTGTGTGTATATATATATTTATATAATATACTAACATTTATTCTTGAGATAGGATAAGCTAGATTATAGAAAAGTAATTCAATTTCATTTCATAATAGAATGATACAATGATTAAACATTAAGAACTACATGAACATTCAAATCAAAACAAATTAAAACTAATACAACAAGACATGAAAAGGTAGAACTAGCTAGAGGATGACGAAGATGAAGATAATCCAAGCTTCTTGCTAACTTTAGAGAAAAACTTGTTTATCTTGGATGACATTTTATCCAACTTCTTACTAACGGATCGTTTAAGTGTCCGTTGATTCTCAACAATGATCTTTTGATTTTTGAGTAAGATTTTGTTGGTTGGATTAGAGGGATAGTCAATACTTTACAAGGATGTTTCACTTTCTTCTTCTTCTATTTCCATTTCATCCCCTTCTTCTTCTTCTTCCATCTCCTCAAGAGCCAAACGCTCTTCCTTTTCAGCAAGAGTTTCATATGGTTAAAAAACATATGGAATTTTCATAAGAGAAATGTTTGAGAGATTAAAAACTTTTCTTGAAACAAATTCTTCTCCTTTGAAATCTACTCCAAAATAATTAAAAATTCAAGTGAGATAGATTCCATGATACAAAGTATTTTCACCCATTTCAAGACTTTTGGGACCAAATTCATCCAAAATAACTTAAGCCCAATTAATATCATAATTTTCAAAAATAGCAAAAAGTGCTTTGCAAACTTTTGAAGTTGGATTGTTAAAACTCCCCAATCTTGGGGTTAAAGTATGTTGTAGAAGAAGATTAACAATTCTAGCTTTTGGTCGAAAGTTTCGATTCATGAAATCAAAGTTATCTCCTTCGAAAATATGATGAAATGTCTCACGATCATTTTCGTCGATATTAAAACTAGAAAGATACATTCTCGTGATCTTGCAATTGAGAATGGTACCCAAAATATTACAAATTAAAATGATTCTAATCCCTTTGACACTACACCAAATTTCATCATCATTTCCATTATAAAATCCACGCTTGAGATTTGCATAGAAAATTTTAACAAGATTTGGATAACAAATAAAATCATTTTGTGAAGCATCAACAAGACTAAGAACTTGATTGTTTGCAAAAAGAGAATCGATTTCATAAGAAGAGAAATCTTGAAATAGACCGAACTTCCCGGGATGGACTTTTCCATAGTTAGCATAGTTGATATATGCTTTTATAGCCTCTGGATCATTGTAAAGTTGCTCTTTTATCTTTTTGGAAATTCTCATTGTGGAAGGGTTGCTTAAAGAAGCCATTAGAGCAGAGAGTAGAGAGCTTGATATTTTGGAATAAGAGTTTGAATTTGAAAATGAAAGTGAAAAGTTGTGATAAGAGATAGTGAATAAATAGATTCTCAAAGGACATGTTCTCTGGTCAAAAGTGACGTTTCAGAGACTTGAATGAAGTGAAAAGATGGAGGGAAATTCAACATTTGAATTCAAATTTTGAATTTCAAACTGTATCCTTGTCGACAAGATGGTGGGGACCTTGTCGACAAGTGTCTCTGAATTTTCATAATTTATTTCTCTTAAGTATCCTAGTATATATATATATATTTATTATTTTTAATGTCTATATATATCTGGAATATTACTAAAATTATAGTATATTCCATAAAATATTATGATATTATTAAAAATTAAAAAATAATAGTAAAATAATAGTAAAAAAATAATAAAAATAGAAATTTTAAAATTCAAACAACACACCAATTCAAAATCAACCAATCAAGCATTCAATTCTAAGCATGCAATTTCAAACGATGTATTGTAAATGTGTACCTTTTTCTGAGTCCATTTCTCTGAATTCGTTGGAGTCATGAACAGCCGTGAAACACATATTTGAATTATCTATCTTCTGATCATCATCGCTTGAAGACGAGTCTGAGTCGTCTAGAGTAGCAGTGAATGCACGTTTTCGTTTCTTTGCGGAATCATTATTTATAGGAAGATTTTGCCTATCTGGATGCGGACGGTCTCTTTTGATATAGCCTGGTTCGTCACAATTGAAACATTTGATATAGTTTGACAGTACATTCTGATTTCCAGAGTTCTTATAGTTGTTTCTCTTGAGATTGTTCATCTTTCCGTATTTAGAAATTTCTGAAAATTCTTGGCCATAAAGGCTATCTCTTCATCATTATAGATGTCTGAGTCTGATCCATCGGTCAATGCATTGAATGCCATTGATTTCTTTTCAGATGCTTTGCTTTTTCTTCTCTCAATCATTTGGACTTCAAATGAAATTAGATTTCCAATTAATTCTTCTATCTTTAAGGTACGATGTCATTTGCCTCTTCGATCGCAAGTGTCTTTTGATCCCATTCCGGCATAAGAGAATTTAAGATTTTTCTAACTTGATCTTCTTCCAAAAATTCCTTTCCCAAGAATATTAGAGAATTCACAATATTCTGAAATAAACTGACACTTTATTAAATTCATTCCTATCAAGTGAGCAAAACAAAATGTTCATAGCTTTAGAGTTGTTTTGTGCAATGGTCTTTTGCTCAGCAGCCCACTGTGCAAAACCAGTTGTGGGTTCAAAATATTCAGTCCGTGTGATATTCCAAGTGTCTAATCCTATAGATTGTAAATATATTTTCATCCTACATGCCCAATATGCATAGTTACTGCCATTGAAAAGTGGTGGTCTGACAGTAGACTGATCTTCTACAAATGAACTAGTGATAGGGATAATAGAACCAGTGTTAATACCAGTGTCGGTAGCCATTTTGAAAAAATTTCAAAATTCAGATTATGAAACTTTGAAAACCTCGCTCTGATACCAAATGTGAGAAATGCGGATTACGGATCTTAACGCTATATTAACAATAGAGGGGGGTGACTAGTATTTTAAGGAATTACTAAATCTTTTTGAGTTCATGCTAATTTGAACACAAATAAATGCAATATTCAGACACGGATATGACCACAGAATCAAACACAGATGCAGAAATAAAGTAAAAGCAATAAAGTAAAGAACACACCAGATTTTATACTAGTTAGGAGTTACCCTACATCTAGTCCCGCACACAAGTATGGACTTCCTTTCAAAAGCAATTTTTACAGTTACACCCTTGATTTCAAGGCCACGAGGTACACCACTCTAGATTCACAATCCTCTGGGTGGAGATACTTGATTTCACGGGCAACAAGTTCACCTAATTGATTTCACAGGCTACAATCACACCTTTTCTCGCTTGATTGATTTCACTGGATACAATCACACCTTTTCTCGTTTAATTAATTACAAAGAAGCCTATAACTTGAATAACACTGAGATCTTGTTGAGATAGTGATAGGGAATCAAACCAGAGATGATCTAGTTAGATTCAATGGTGATTTCGGCAGAGTAATGGTAAAATATATATAAAGAAACGTGGAAGAAGAAGAGGAGTGAAATCAGAGAAAATATGTATATAAATTCGTTTAAAACTGCCCCTATTTATAGTAGAACAACAACCATGTTCATTCGTGAAAGGATATGACGAATAGACACTTCTTTTGAGATTCAAATTTTTGAAATCAATTGCCACCTTGTTGAAAGGGGTCCCTAGGGGTTGTCGACAAGCCTATGGTATTTTTGGTAATTTATTTTTCTTTGAAAATAACTTCTATCTTGTATTAAAACTATTTTAAACTTTATAAATATACTTAACTATAGTTAACATACATAAATAAATATAGAGAATAATATTTTGATATATATATATAATTTTATTATAATTTTATATTTAAATCTAAGTATAAATATTAAAAGTTAAATATATTATTATTAAAAGATAGTTTAAAACCAAGGATAATTTTATTTTGAAGATAAAGATTATTTTGAGCTAAAAGTATTTTAATACCAAGATAGATGTTTTTGATTCTTTTAAAAGGTTTTCAAAACCATTTTGAAAACAAGATATAATTTTGTAAAAACATTTGAATAAAAGTTAGTGGATACAAAAAAATGTTCCACTAGATTTTTTGTAGGTCTCATCCTACTTAGGGTTCCATCCCTTTAACAGGCTCGAAGTGGATTCCATTCTACTAATAAATTGGATTTTAAGATGCCGGTGCTTTTCTAGGGTTTTAACAAAATTCCTAATTAAATTACTTATTATTGAAATCTTCAACTCTTGATAATCTTGATACTCATGAGTCTTCAATCTTGATATCTTGAATCTATATATTGTACAGTCTTCATTCTTGATACCTGCATGGTTAAATCCTGCATATACATATATATCTAAACTATAATGTTAGTATTTATTTCATAATCTTATTCTAAGGTTGTTATCATCAAAACCTTCTTCTCAGGAACTAACAAATACAAAGAATGATAATGATTTACCTAGAAAAATGAAAGGTTTGATTTAACAATGATTCAGATAGTGGCCCAACAAGGGAATGACACATGGATAAGAGAATTATATGAAAAAGTAACCGATAAGACATTTTCCTCTAAGAAAAGAAAGGAGGGACTAGAAAGAAGCGACCGGATGTGCATATCGACTGTAAATGATTACAAGTCTACATCGATCTACGATCGAAGCAGACTTGGGCGTAAGTGTTACACTAGTATTTCTCAAATTATGTTCAATATGGGCTAAGAAATGTAGAAGGCTAGGAGAACTGCCCTTGCAGTAAAGGTTAAGATAAAAATAAAAGGAACTTCAGCAATCTGATCGATCCTACATGATAAGCTAGGAAGAGAAATGAGCCCCCTAGCCTACAGTAATGACACTTCGCTCAACTAAAAGAACTCTAGCTAAAAAAGCAAGAGATCATAACAAAACACAATATTGCGCTCATAAGAAAGACCATAATTTTATCAAATCTACACCCATCCCTCAGTTTCAATATTGCAATATGATACTAAAATCAAAATCTGACATAATCATAAGATGCAGGCAATAAAGCACTATGCTTATAAGCCACAATAAATAATTGGTTGAACTACATTATCAACATCCCTAGTCTTTTACTTAGTTAACACCTTCAAGAGCGGATCTGTACCATGCGCACTGAGGTCTACCTAAATAGTACAATACAGTGTCAGAAGCATCCTAAAGGCTACGGACAGGGCCAATCAAACAACGCTCCAATGCAAATCCACACTTACAGGTAGATAGCAATGGTATAATCGCCTTTATCATTAACACATGCATATTAACAACAAGGGCAACTCAGATCATTGTTAGCTTATACCATAGCAACTTGGATCACATTCATACATGCACTGAACTAACTTCCAGTTTAAGAAAATCATGCATCTTGAAGCCCAAAACACTCAGGACGATCACACTTGAGTGGTAGCAAGCACATCAGCATCATGCAAGTATCACACATCAATCAGTACAGCCTCATTCCAAATAGGTAGGCAGTGCCCCAAAACAAACGAGTAACTTTTAATGTCCTTCTAAGGCGGTATACAAACCCTTCACCTCATCAGATCAAAAATGTAAGACCCAATATGGTCTCCCACTCCAATTTCAGAAGTTCTCGCCTCAATTTCAAGAATTCCCGCCTTTATCTTATACTTCCCGCCAAAGACCACAATTTAACTGCCCAAACTATGTCTTCTTACCAAAGATATGTCAGCAATCTGGATGCATCAAACCAACAATGCGGATAGGGGACATGTGACATAATCCAAAAGTAAAAACATGATAGGGGAGGAAGAATGGGGGAAATCTACATACACCCTCCACACAATTAATAGGAGATGATTGGGAATATTGAAGAGGAAAATTGTATCTTTTTATTTTTCATCAAACAACTTGTATAAGGAGAAAAGGGATATGAAAAGAACCGGGCCCGTGGACATAAAATTCAAAGGAATTCAAACCACGTAAAAATTTCTGTGTCCTCTTACTTTCATGCACCATTATTAACTTATATTTGCATTGAATTATAACTCATTAAGCAAATGTGAATTGGATTTGACATTCTAATAAACAGTTGGAGTGTAACTACGTAATTTGTAAGCATCTAGCAGCATAGTTACTACCCGAAGGCAAGCATAATACAAGTCAAGTTTGTTGATTTAGATTTGTGGATAAACATTAACAATTGCATTCCTACTCAATTGAGGTATTGTGGGATGAAAAATCTCACCACCAGACACATCTCATGTGAACGAAACAAAGTAGTTTCTATCCTTGAAATTTCATATGAAATATTTTGGAGAAGCTGATGTTATCTTAGGAATTAATATTCTAAGAAAACCGAGGAAGTTTATGCTAACACAATCTCACTATATTGAGAAATTTATTAACAAATATGGTCATTAAAATGACAAACCAGCTCTGACTCCTTTAGATCATAGTATCAAATTAGAGAAGAATATTGGACGTACTATTTCTCAACTAGAATATTCCAGTATTATTGGAAGTCTTATGTATGCCATGCATTGCACAAGACCTGACATAACATAAGCTATTAGTATATTATTTTGTTTTACGAGTAATCCAAATACGAAATATTGGAAAGCAATTTCAAGAGTTCTAGCTTATTTGAAAGGTACCATCGACTATGGTCTTTTTGTAGGGGATATCCTTCTATATTAGAAGGATATAATGACACTACTTAGAATAATGTAGAATCTAAATCCAAATCTATGACTAGATGGATATCAACATTAGGAGGAGCCGTTGTCTGATGGTGTTCCAAGAAGCAAACCTGTGTTTTTGACTCAACTATATTGTCAAAATCAATTGGATCAACATATTCATGTAAAGACGCGAAATGAATAAGGGATTTTTTAATAGATATTCATGTATGGACTAAGCCATCTCCGGTAATCATGATTAATTGTTATAGTCAAGCTACGGTATATAATGTATCTTATAAGACATATAATAGAAAGCCTAGACATGTGAGTCTAGGACATTAGACGGTAAGGCAATTACTCAAACAATGAGTAATTACAATCGATTACATAGAAACAAAGAAGAACTAAGCTAACATGTTTGCAAAGTGTCTCCTAAAAGCGATTGTTTCTATAAAATCAAGAGAAATGAGATTATCCGTGAATGAAGGTGGATTATCGACTAACAGCAGCCCAACTTATGTCTTGAAAAAGATAGGTAAAGTTCAATGGGTATCAACAACTTTAAAGGAATGATTATGGAACACTACACCAAAATTCTTATAAGGTAGTGTTGGGTATTCTGGATGAACGTGGATAGATCAAATTCCTTAATAAGTCTATATACAAGTGTATCATGAAAGCACTTAAAGACTTACCTATAAGAGTGTGGAAATCAGGTCGTTTCTCTAGAAAGTAAGACTGCTTTCTAAATAGACTCATGAAAATCAAGGTTAGAGCATATAGCCATTAACGTGAGGAACATAGAGAAAACAATAACCTATGAAAATTAATATCTGTGATTCTTTCACCATAGAATCTCGATAAGGCTTTGAAGAGTTTGCATTAAGTGAAGAGTTCAGACCCAAAAGATACTCATCACCTAGGTGTCGGTTTTTCACGAAAATGCCACTTCTTGTCCTTGCACTACGTGGGTCCTATCCCACTTGAGTAGATAGGCAGTCACTCAAGTGATGCAATCATTCCAAATGTTTTAAACTTTGAAAATAAAGGAAGAATGTTATATATTTTTAAAATATCAAAACGATTTTGGGAACCTGTTTTTTTGGAGTAAGAAGAAGAGAGCTTGTTTGGAAGAATGGAAGAAACAAGATCAAAAACGGAAGAAATGAAGAAGGTGCATACCTGCATAGCAGTGTTTACTATGCATATGCAGATACCACCTGTGGACCGAATGGGTACTACAACCTACGTAGTAAACAACGACTGCGAACAACCATGTCTGTTCAAAGTGTTGCAACTCTTGCTGATGACTACTACTCTTCATTCGGTGACTTTTCTAGCAGTTTTTTTTTGAAAAGAAGTAACCTCCTAGAGACTGAAGTATGCAATGCCCTCTAAATATAGAACAGTGCTATGCTTATGGCTATTATGGGAACTAAGGGATTATGTGTTGATAGTTTTTGGATAACTATGAAATGACTTACTCGAGAGTTTTCCATTGGTTAATATAACCAAGATCAAATAGAGAATCTCAAAGTGATTTTATGCAGTTCTCCCGACTTGAGAATACTATTGAACCTTAGTGTGGGCATTCCACTTTGATTGTAGTTAAATCCTGATATGGAGTCCATCAAATGACTATAGTTGGGTCTGAGTTGAAGCATTGAAGGTGAATACTATTCAATAGAAAATTCATCTCCTCGGTTATTAGATGTTAGTATTAGGGTCGGTTGTGGTCAAATCAAAGTCAAAGTTTCTGGCCAAAGTAGTACGGTTAATATTAATTATTATTATTGAAACAAGGAATTTGTGTTTGGATTAAACAAGTTGAATATGGATGATATTGGAATTTGGACCAAAAACCTAATTCTACAAGTCCTAGTGTGATATACTATTGACAAAGAGATTGGTGTAAACAATCGTTACTATTGGGTACTCCTTAAAATAGTTAAATTGAATTTTCCTAAAAAATGTGTAAAAGGTAAATTCGTCCAAACTGTCACATCACTAGTTAAGATGACGTGTGGACGTTAATATTCAAATTGTTTGATATAAATCCTTAACTAAATTTACACTTTCGAGTCGTACAACTGTAATGATGAAAACTCTAAAATACCATACAATTTAATTAATTTATAATCGTTGTGAATTAATTAAATTGATTAATATTTATGAAATATTAATTATTTAAATTTTATTTGATTTTTTGGTTCCATTAGTCTATAATTAGGTGCGTATATAAAAGTTATATACGTAGGTATTGATATATAATATCGATGGAAATTTAAATTTGATTTAAATTAATTATTTAATAAACGGGCTTGGGACTTTTAAAGACCCAATTAGCCCTTAAAGATGGTCGGCCATGGGTGGGAAGTATTAGGGGTTTAAATGTTTTAAATTGAATTTGAAATGGAAGAAAAGGAATAAGTAAAAGAAGGAGACCTTTGCTCCACTTTTACCTCTGCCATTATGTTACTTAGATAACCACTTAACATTCACTTTTGCTCATTAATTTTTTCACTTCCTAACTGTGACTTTCAGGAGATTATAGCTAAAAATTTAAGAGCAAAAACCATAGCCAGAAATTAAATAAAGTAATATCAAAAGGCAGTGCTTCAGATCTTGCAATTTATGGAGGTGACTTGATCAGATCTAGGAGCTATTTCATTCATTAAAGGTGCCAATCATAAGCTACTATTTTTGGTAATAATTATATTTAATGATAATTTATATAATACATACATGCATACATACAGATATATATATATATATATATGTTGATCGTTGTATTCATGATGTTTAGATCCCAATAATTATAACGAATTTGTATACACCTTTAGTTGTCCAACCTTATATTTATATCTAAATTGTTTTAAAAAACATTTGAAACATCATTAAATTACTTATATTTCTTTTCAACCATGCTTTTAAATATTTAAATATATTTTTCGAATTTTTTTAGATAGTTTTAATAATTTCATAATGTGATATATGTAATTATATGCATATAAAGTTGGTTTATTATATATATATATATATATATATTAAATATTTAAAAGTGGAAATTAGCCACAAGGGCCTCTTTAGCAAGTGCAATTAGTTTCTAGGACACACAACTGAAATAATTACTTTTAAGGACAAAATGCAAAATAATTAGTTTTTAAGGCCTAAAAACCTATGAAATTATGTCCTTGAAAGTAATTGGACTGTTGACTTTGTCCTTAAAAGTAATTATTCTGCTGACTTTGGCCTTGAAACAAATTTTTGCGGATGTGTGTCCTAGAAACTAATTAGACTACAAAGTTTGTCCTTCTAGTGAAATGCCCCTATTTAAAACTAATTCAAATATACATGCATACATATACATATAGATGTGTGTGTGTGTATGTGTATATTTATATTCACTTTTTAATATTAATTTTTTTTTCAAATAATTATTTATATATTATTCAACCACCTATCCAATCTTTTGCCTCACCCGTGCCACCTTTTCCTTCTCCAATGCCTCCTGACCCATGGCTTTCCCTCCTTTTTTCCATCTCTCCTCTCCTACCACTACCTACCTTGTCGCTTGCTTGTAACGTCCCGCATTTTTGTACGCTTTAAATCGACGACAAACAAACACGTCAGACTTAAACCATACAGAAGGGTGGATTGTTATGGGGTAAATAAGAAAAAACAGAGAAAGAAAAGAAAAGGAAAAAAACAAAATAGAATCTTGCAGCGGAACGATAAAATATAATAATCAAATAAACAGTTCATGAAGCTGTTTTACAAAACATTTAATTATAATTATACAATGCATCTCAGAGTTACACATACCAGAGAAAAATAAATAATGCAGCGGAATAATGTGATGCAGTGGAATAATATAGTATATAATAGCAATAAAATATTCGCCTTCGTCCTTCAAAAAGTAAGGCCTTCAAACCTTGAAATGCTCAGGCTGAACCGAGCGAATTGAAAAGACAAAACACTCGAGTCAGAACTAAAAGATCTTATGTAAGTTAAATCAACGGTAAACTATGAGTGGAACGGCGTCAGAGATGTTTACGGGATTTGACATCTCCTATCCAGCATCAAACGTGAGTGCAGTAACTTAAGAGATGCTTGGGATTCACATCTCCTAAGGATCCGTTAAACTATTTACTATGTAGTAATATTTCGCTATTATAATAATGTCTACAGTAAAATAAACTTACTTTTAAATAGCGTTAAGGAGTGACCCAATATTCCCCTTAACACGTAATAGTCCTAGTAGTCCATCCAATATCATAGTCCCTCCTGATCAAGAAGCCACCAGAGGATAACACACGGGTTACGGGAGAAAACCAAACTCGTACAAGGCTTGCTGGGGTAGGTGACACGGCACAACTAGGCAATGCCAGGTAGATATACCAATTACTATCCGGAATGGTGGTGACGCATAGCGCGCAGCTACCGCCCACCTCGAGCCACACCCCCAAAATCAAAAATCAAAAGTGGCCACCAAATAAATCTCAAAGTTAGAATATAATATCGAAGGAGTGTGTCCGATAAGAGGGGCTACCTCACTGGCCCGGAATCGCTCTTGTTTTAGCCACCTTATGCCAACTCACGGGAGTCGGGTCCATGTATATACCTCAAAGGAAACACCGCCACCATCCTACTTCATTCTGGAATCTCCATAGCGTACACGGTTGTTAAAGTGGTTTTCGAAGTTGGCAGAGAGTATGACAACTTACGATCCCGGTCTCTTCAACAACCAAACATTATTATAACACCGCGGTCATTTCAAAATAATTATACTTCAAAACCAAAATATACTATCCATTTCAAAACCACATAAATACGATATCCTTTCCATTTCAAAACCAAATCATTATGATATCATTTTTATAAAAACCCAAATCAATATAATATCATTTTTATGTCAAATATATCTCTTTTCAAAAATCATAGCACTTTCAAAATTATAATATTTCGAAACCAAACGCTTGAAATATAACCTTTCAAAACATAATACTTCGAATTTTATAGCTTCAAAACCATAACTTCCAAAGCTTAAATAGTTTGGATATTCAAACAATATATAAAATAAGATAGTTTGAATTTAAAATTACTTTATAAAATAAAATAATTTCCTCGACTTTACAATTTTATTCACCTTAAATTAAATCTCAATTCATAAATTTTCAACTCACTTTCAGTTTCAATAAACCACTCCAATTTCAATATATTTCAAACTTTGAGTATTAAACAATTTCAAAACAAAGGTTGGAAATTACGATTCAACAAATAAATGTCCTATTATTTAGTTTTGAAATATTTGCATAATAAATCCATTATCATTTAAATAAAACTCAAATTACCAATAACTAAATATTTCCTTCAATTTATTTATACTAGAAATATTCATTTAATTCATCTTGAATAAAAATCCAGTTATAAATACCGTACCTTTTAAAATTTCAAATTTAATAAATTTTACATCAACTTATGGAGTTTAATTCTTAAATAATCTTAATTTCAAATAAATTTCCAATTTACCTTTCAATCTTAATTTATTTAAATCATTATAACCTCTATATTAAAGTATGATTTAAATACTTAACCATATTTTATTTTAATAAAATCAAACTACATTATTAAACTTATTGTTATTAAAAAAATTCATACATAGCTTAAATACATGAATTTAACTATATATAAAATATTTTTATATAATATAAAAAACAATCAATATTTATCAAACCGTATAATTCTATCCAAAACCATAAAAATATATTTCAAATTATTTTTATATATATGACCACGGTGTCTGTATATAATTTTCTATCATATAGTCAAGTGATACGGATATTTATCATTTCAATCCGTAATTTAAAATAAAAAATACAGCTATATATCATTTCAAAACCGTAATCCCGAAAGAAATAAAAATGCATAATAACTTGCAGTTTATAACAATATAAAATACAACATCCATTCATCCAATGTCAATCATCAACCATTTATCACAATCATCGTCCAATTCAAACAATAATATCAATATGTAACAGATAATAAATATCATGAATTTGCTGGCGGTTTATATTCAAAAATAAATTAAACAACTATTTAACTGGCAGTTTATATGCAATAATAAATTAAACAACTATTTAACTGGCAGTTATATGCAATAATAAATTTAATAACAATTTAATTCAATAAATTCAATTTAACTGAGATGATGATTAAAAGTATGCCAAAAACTAAATTCAATTTAACTGAGATGATGATTAAAAATATGCCAAAAAATAAATTCAATTTAACTGAGATGATGATTAAAAATATGCCAAACAGTCCTAAATAAATTTCTAATCACATCAAAAATTAATTTAATAAACATAAGAAATTTTAGAAGTTGTGAGTGGGTTAAAACACTCACCTTTTGAATTTAAATTGAACTTAAATCCAATTTAAACCCAAAATTTGAACAGCCTCCGAATCCTTCCAAACTCGTGCCAAAATGTCCATAATTTCAATACGAACCTAGCGGAGAAAAACACGCGTGAATCGGACCTTGTATGTAAAAGTTATGCGATTTAGAACGATTGAAATCCAAATTAAAATAAATAAATAAAAGAAACGAACCACACAGCAACCACGTCAACATCATCATCTTCTCACCGAAATACGCACACGAACAAGACCTGCTACTGTTCGAACCTTGAATGCCGCCTTCCACAATGCGATCGACCGGTCAACAATCACGACATCGCGACTTCCCCCATGCGCGTCCACCACCAACGTCACCCCCAGACGACTCGCCTCGTCGTTCATGCCTACGCGGTGACAGTCGCCGCCCCTTAACCCCAAACCCTAACGAATTCTTGTCGTAGATCCAACCGTTAATTCGCCAAACTAACCACGCCGATGAGTTCCCCTCGGTTCTCTCTACCCGACTTCCAAAGCTTCAAAACCATAACTTCCAAAGCTTAAATAGTTTGGATATTCAAACAGTATATAAAATAAGATAGTTTGAATTTAAAATTACTTTATAAAATAAAATAATTTCCTCGACTTTACAGTTTTATTCACCTTAAATTAAATCTCAATTCATAAATTTTCAACTCACTTTCAGTTTCAATAAACTACTCCAATTTCAATATATTTCAAACTTTGAGTATTAGACAATTTCAAAACTAAGGTTAAAAATTACGATTCAACAAATAAATGTCCTATTATTTAGTTTTGAAATATTTGCATAATAAATCCATTATCATTTAATTAAAACTCAAATTACCAATAACTAAATTTTCTATCATATAGTCCAGTGATACGGATATTTATCATTTCAATCCGTAATTTAAAATAAAAAATACGGTTATATATCATTTCACACCACAATCCCGGAAGAAATAACATTAATATATAACATCCATTCATCCAATGTCAATCATCAACCATTTATCACAATCTTCATCCAATTCAAACAATAACATTAATATATAACAGATAATAAATATCATGTATTTACTGGTGGTTTATATTCAAAAATAAATTAAATAACTATTTAACTGGCAGTTTATATGCAATAATAAATTGAACAACTATTTAACTGGCAGTTATATGCAATAATAAATTTAATAACAATTTAATTCAATAAATTCAATTTAACTGAGATGATGATTAAAAATATGCCAAACAGTCCCAAATAAATTTCTAATCACATCAAAAATTAATTTAACAAACATAAGAAATTTTAGAAGTCTTGATTGGGTTAAAACACTTACCTTTTGAATTTAAATTGAATTTAAATCCAATTTAAACGTAAAATTTGAACAGTCTCCTAATCCATCCAAACCAGTGCCAAAAATGTCTGGAATTTTAATACAACCTAGCGGAGAAAACAGCACGTGAATCGGACCTTGTATGTAAAAGTTATGCGATTAAGAATGATTGAAATCAAAAATAAAATAAATAAAAAAACAAACGAACCACACAGCAGCCATGTCAACATCATCATCTTCTCACCGAAATACACGCATGAACGAGACCTGCTACTGTTCGAACCTTGGATGCCGCCTTCCACAATGCGATCGACCGGTCAAAAATCACGACATCGCGATTTCCCCCGTGCGCGTCCACCACCAGCGTCATCCCCAGACGACTCGCCTCGTCGTTCTTGCCCACGCGGTGACAGCCACCGGCCCTTAACCCCAAACCCTAACGTATTTTTTCCGTAGATCCAACCGTTAATTTGCCAAACTAACCACACCGATGAGCTTCCCTCGATTCTCTCTACCCGACTGTGCCATCAATTGTTCGATCGGACGAAGTTCGTCAACGCGTGATGAACGGCCGTGAACAATCCCTCGAATTTTGAGCACCAGAAACTCATAATGAAAAACGAATTATGGAATTGACTTGCGCTCGTCGAGAGCTTCAGATCAATATAAATTTTGATAGTATTTGAGGAGTTTGAAATTTTGGCTTTGAATTTGATTTTTAATTGCAATTGGATGTAGAATTGTCTGCCATTGAAATGAGGAGAGACAGATGAATTGTACGTACAGAAATAAGGAATAGAGGGCTGCCAGGGTTTATAACACGATATATATAGAAAGGGATGAAAATAAAGTAACGGATCAAATTGGATATACGCGTTGAACGATAAAATGGCCCGAAAAAGCCCGTTTTGTCTCCGGGACGAAATTGGGTCAACCCATATATCAAAATAGATGTTTTTAAATATTTTAAATGCAATGGAACAGGTTTCAAGTCCTAATTCCGTCGTATGAATAAGTTACGAAAAAATCAAATTATTTCAAATTGATTTCAATTAATTGATTTCAATTAATTGATTTCAATTGATTTCAATTAATTGATTTCTAGGCGTTTCGAGTCCGTACGATCAAACGACAAGTCCGATCGATACGAAATTTGAAATCTTACAATAATTCACCATTACAGATCCGATGAAACTAGTTTCGTCGAAATCCGAGTCAATGGCCAAAATGGCTATTTTTCAGTTAATTAAATAAATTAAAAATTAATTAATTAAATCAAACTTTCAATTTCAATCCTATAATCGACAATTCTTATCATTATTAATTTCTTAAATGTTTACACTAATTTAAAAAAAAATTAATTGTCGATTTAAAATTGATTAATTCCTCAATTTCATTAAATTCAAAAATTATAAATTTAATTTCCAATAATTCTATTTAATTTACTTTTCATTCTAATTTATTATTATCAACCGGATGAAATTAACATTGGATTCAAAATCCATTACATTAATATTCTCACATTTCATCTAAATTCCCGTTTATGTAATATTTAAATATTTAATTTCATTTAATTTCAATTAATCCTATTATCAGAAATTAAATTCCAATATATTGATAAAACTTTATTTCCATTCCTTTTATTCAACCAACTGTCATATTATAAGTAAAATTGACATTATATCAATTATTTTCTTAATTTATACTAACATAACTTTTAATTTAGATTTATTGCAATTGATTAATGGTTAAAATTTAATATACTAAATAAATGGTTAACTTATATTAATCGTTACCATTAACGTTTAATTTCACTTATAAGCTATTATTAACAAACAAATGTTGTAATTAGATTAGATCTAATTCAATACATTAAATGAATGGGTAAACGATTAAAAATTTGCACTATTGCCAAATTTACTCACATTCATACTTAATTATCAACTAAAAATATTATAATTACTTATCTAGCATTGATTCTATCAAACTGCAATTTATTACCTATTATTTCTTCAATTAATATAACTTTTGAATTTATTCCCCATTTCTCTAATTTCAATCAATTATAAACTTACAATTTGTTTCAATTAATAGGTATTGCACTAAATTAGTTACTTGTCAACTTGCATCAACCTTATTACATTAATTTACATTCAGTTACTATTAATCCATATATTATTCCATTGTTGATTCAATGCTCTTACTCTTATTCATACTTTTATAAGTTTTCATTTCCAAACAATATTTTAATTACTTATAGGACATTGATTTTATTCAATTACTATTTATTATTATTAATTCATTAATTAATTCACTATTTACCTTTGTTTTCTTATATTCAATTCTTAGCCTAGTATAACAATTTACATCACTTCAATTAATCGTAATTTCATTTCAATTGTTAATACTTAGCTTTAATTTCCATGGTTGCATTTCATTTTTTAACATTTAATTCATTATGAAATTTTTATTTGTAACAACCCCCATATTTATCGAGTTTATATTTAAATATTTTATTTAAATATTTTATCGTTAATCGGATTTTGGTCCGAAAAGCTACTTTTTGCAAACGGTGAAATTAGGACTCGAGACCACTTCCATTGAGTTCGAAATGCCGTTTACAACTTTTTTAAGTATAAACATCGATAGGTTTGGAGTTAGTGAAATTTCACTAACTTTTCCCGCTTTGGACTTTGGGCTAGTTTAGCCTATTAAGCCCAAGTTCCAACCCCCTTCTCCTCACTCTTCATAAATTCCTAACTAACTTGAAATTTGCATTAATGGTGAAGAGAATGGGAAATTAAAACTCCAAGCTCAAATTTAATTGCTAATCCAACATTCAACTCCAAATTTAAGTAGAAGATATTGGATTCAAGCTTTGGATTGCTTCTCCATTGGCTTCAAGCTTCATCTTCATCCATTTTAGTGAAAAGGTGAGATTTTTATCTTACAATTCTAGTCTATAACTATATTGGACTGTTGGGAATGATTCCCCATCACTTTAGCATGTGCATTTGCATTTGGTTTGGATTGGATTGGCGAAAAACTCCAATTTTTAGTGTTTTTGGTGAAAAACTGCACTTAGGTCGTTCTGCCTATGTTAGGTCGTTCGCATTGAAAAGTCACTCAGAGAATAGCTCGTTTCTGGCCTTAAAACCCGTTCGCACGTGTTAGGTCGTTCGTCTCGGAATTAAGTCGCTAGGTCGTAGGTCGTTAGGTCTTAGGTCGTTAGGACGTTCGATGATAGGTCGGTAGGTCGTTCGGAGTTAGGTCGCTCGCTTCGTTCTTAGGTCGTTCGGGGTTAGGTCGTTAGGCCTTAACTCGTGTGGCCTTGGTTCTTTAAGTCGCTCGGCCTTGCCTTCCATTTTTAGGTCGCATGACCTTCTAACCCGCTAGGTCATTGGACCTATAACCCGTTAGGTCGTTGGACCTATAACCGTTAGGTCGTTGGACCTATAACCCTTAGGTCGTTAGGCCGTTAACCCACTAGGTCGCATGACTTCATCAGCTTAAGTCGCTACACCGGTAGGCCGTTAGGTCGCATGACCGTAATTCCTTTAGGTCGAAACCCTTTAAGTCGCTTGGCCTTATACTCTTAGGTCGTAGCTCGGCCGTGTTAAGCTGTTAACTTTAGGTCGCTCGACCTTATAAACCGTTAACTTGTTAGGTCGTTCGTCTTCCTTAGGTCGCTCACCTGGTTGAGTCGCACCTTACTTTAGCTCGGCCGTGTTGGGTCGCGAGTTTCCCTTAGGTTGCATACCCCCTTAAGTCGCTCGACCACTAGGTCGCGAACACCTTTAGGTCGCGTGCCCCTTTAGATCGCTCCATCCTATCCTCCCTTAGGTCTTCACTAGGTCGTACCGTTTTGGTCGGGGCACAGCCCCGCACCCCGCTGGGGGCGCTGACCCCTGGACCCCCGCGACCTGACCGGACAGGTCGAACCCCGTAGCAGGGGCGTTGCCCCCGCACCCCCACCTTGGGGGGGTGCCACCCCCCCCCCCCCCCCCCCCCGGACCCCCCCTCCGTAGGGGATCTTAGATTAAAGGTGCATTTTGAGCTGATTTCCTTGGATTTCATTCACGTCTTTGAACGTGAAGTTTTTATGATTTGTCACTTTAATAAAATAAAGGTTTCAATACTAGTAGTAAATATCAAAACTCTTTCATCAAAACAATTTCAACTCTATTTTTAATAACAAAGCTCTTTTCTTAAACCGTTTTCCAATCTACTAATATATACAAACCTTTACCTCACTTGGATGAGAAACCTAATTAAATGGCTTAGTAAAACAAGTGGTATGAAACGCTTGCGTTCACTTCGCCGGTTAATTCTTGGACTTGTTCGATTGAACCTCTTGTGACAATTTTCTAGTGAAGATTTACAGTTGTTCGTAAATATTTAAGTTAAGCAAGTGGTTATGGGACATGAAGCTAAACTTTTATATTTACTAGCTTAGTGTAATTGACACTTCTCGTTAATCATGACGATCATTCTTATGATTTAGACTAGCAACTGTGCGATGTCCCTTGTTTGCTTGGTTAGACTAGACACCACTTGTGTGATTTCATTCACACATACCTTTTTACCTTCTTGGTTAGTCTAGACACCACTTGTGTGATTTCACTCACACATACCTTTTTGATTTTTGGTTAGTCTAGACCTCATCTGTGTGATTTCGACTCACACATATGGGGTAGCTCCCCATGGTCTTCGGACCGTCATGCGATAGGCCTCTTTCCCTTTTTCTGTGATTTCTGGATTTCTTATGTTGATTTCTGGAATTTATGTCATTGACTTGTTATGAGTACAAGTTTAGGGTATGATGCCCTCTTTGGATCTTTGAGAAGATTCTTGTGATATCGATTTATCTCTTATTGATTGATCTTCTGTTGATCATCATTTGCATACTTATAGTAGTATGTCAGTATGGATATTTTATGTTTATGCCATATCTTTTATTTTATACCATGTCATCTGATATTTATAGCTAGACTGATCCGTTTATTATTTTCTTAAATAATACTCGGGTCAGACCGAGATGTTACAGGTGCTTCTGCTTGACTTCTTCCCGGGATTTGCTACTCTGACTTTTGGCTAACTATTTAGATTAGCAGTTTTTGTTGTATACACTTGAGACATAGACTCATAATTGTATTCTTTTGTATAACATGTGTTGCTATTCTTTTGTATTATTGTGGATCTTTTTGACCACTACTATGATGTACACTTTCATGTGTTAGTTATATATTCATATCTTCTTCCGCCTTTGTGATATGGATGTCTGTGACTGATTTGTGTTATGCTTATTTCTATGTTTGTTTCCAAAGATTATTTATAGCCACCGTGTGATAAGCAATTACAAGGATGGTCGCTCCTCAACGGCCTTATTCTCCGTGCTAGTTGACAGCACTACACCGTAGTGTTCTTGGCTAGCGTGGGTATAGAGGTGGGGCGTCACAGCTTGGTATCAGAGCCAAACTTCGGAACAATGTAGAATAACTTAACAAGGATCATCGTCCTAAGTCTATCTTAGGAGTTATACCATAGGATTAATTCGAGTCTTCGTACCGATTCATCCTATTTCCTTTATGATTCCTTGTTTTATCTATCAAGATTGCTTGATATTCATTGGTGAATAACCTTCTTCCTTCTCTTCTTTCTTTCTTAAAGGAAGAGAATGTCTAGACCAGACCGTCCCAGAACTGGATCATCTAGTGCTGCTCCCCGGGATGGAGTTTTTATGACTGCTCAACAGCTTCTTGATTTAGTAACAAATGCTCAAGCAGTTGGAGCTAACCCGGAACCTACTCACCCAAAGTCGGGATTTGCACGCTTGTGCAGCGATTATACCAACTTGGGTGGGAAGCCCTTCAAAGGTTCGGAAACTATCGTCGAGGTCCAGGCTTGGTTAAAATCATGCGATCGCATCTTTTCTCGCATGAACCTTATCGATCTCCACCGCGTTCAGGTGGCTTCCAGCATGCTCCAGGAGAGAGCATTGGACTGGTACGAACTCCTTATTTCAGAAATTAATGAAGCGGATCTCACCTGGGAGCAATTTCAGGGACGCTTCGAGTTAAAGTTTGTACCAGAAGCTGGGAAAGTAACCTTGGCTCGACGTTTTATAGACCTTGTTCAAGGTCAATCCTCTGTGACTGATTACGTCGCAGCCTTCGAGTCGCTTTCCAAATATGGGGTTGAATACATCAACACCCCATTGAAGAAGAACCAGAGGTTCGTTTATGGCTTAAATAAGAATCTTAAGAAGCCACTACTCCTGAAACTAGAAGTCGCATTTGATCAACTCGTCGATATCGCTCTTCGTCTTGAAGAGGCTGATAGAGAGAGTGATGTTGAAGTGGAAGGCGCTAAACCAATCTTCAACAACAAGAAGAGGCCAAACAAATTCAAGGGTCCTTATCCCAACAAAAAGGGTAAGCAAGCAACTCCTGCTGCAAAGGCTCCTTCTCCTAGTGGTGCGAGATGCTTCAACTGTGGATCTGGGGATCATTTTGCGAATAAGTGCTCAAAGCCCAAATCTTGTCGCTATTGTAAGAGCGCAAATCATTTCATGCATCAATGCCTCAAACTTGAAGCCAAGAAGGAGGGAAAGTTAAATGTGGCTCAAGCCCCTGGCAACACATCTCGTGGCCAAGGTATTTCTCATTCCATTCTTGATGATATTATTTTATTTCATGATCAACCTATTAGAGTTCTCTTTGATACGGGTGCATCCCATTCTTTTATATCAAAAGAACTTGTTGATACTTTTTTTTAAATGTTGTTTCTTTAATGATTTCTTTAAGAATCGCGAATCCGGGTGGTGGGTCCGCAACTCTTAGTTTGCTTTGTAAAGATGTGGAGATTGTTTTATGTGATTTTTCTTTCCTAGCCGATTTGCATGTCATGCGTTACTTAGGCTTTGGAATAATTTTGGGAATGGATTGGCTTAACCGTTATCAAGCCCATATCCTATGTCCTGAGCGGACTATTCATCTCCGACATCCACTAACTGTTAAACAGATTTCTGTTAATCTTAAAGATTCAGAATCCTGTTTGGTGGCATCTTTATATTCTTTAAATCCTCGTGATGACGATGATGATGATGAAGATGACATTATTTCTCGTATTCACGTTGTTCGTGAATTTTTCGACATATTCGAGCCCGTTTTAAGTTTACCACCTAAACGAGCAATTGAGTTCAGAATTAATCTTGTTTCTGGAGCTTAACCTATTACTCGTCCTCCTTATCGCATATCCAATAAGGAAAATGAGGAGATGCGTAAACAATTATCCGAATTAGAGACGAAGCAATTTATTCGCTCTAGTTCCTCACCTTGGGGAGCTTCGGCTATTTTTGTGAAGAAATCCGATGGTACGCTTAGGCTTTGCGTTGACTATCGCAAGCTTAACGATCTGACTATTAAAAATAAATATCCTTTACCTCGGATTGATGATCTATTCGATCAGCTTAGTGGTGCTAAGGTCTTTTCACAATTGGACTTGGCTACCGGTTTCCATCAACTTCGCATCACAGAGGATAGCATTCCTTTGACATCATTCCGTACTCGATATGGATCTTATAAATGGCTTGTTATGCCATTTGGGTTAACGAATGCTCCAGCTTATTTCGTTGACCTCATGAATCGGGTTTTCAAAGATTTCCTCGATCGGTTTGTTCTCATATTCATTGATGATATTCTTGTGTATTCAAAAACCGAGGAGGAACATGAGAAACATCTTCGGATTGTATTGGAAACTCTTAGGAGTAATCAATTAAAGGCGAAATTTTCTAAATGCCACTTTTGGCAATCTCGTGTGAAGTTTCTCGGTCATATTATTTCCGAATCCGAAATTTCCGTGGATCCTTCAAAGATTGAAGCGATTCAAGATTGGAAAAGACCTGAGAGTGTGACTGAAATTCGTAGCTTTCCCGGATTGGCGGGTTATTACCGTCTTTTTATTACAGACTTTTCTAAGATTGTTGTGCCTCTTACTGGCTTGACTAAGAAGGGAGTTAAATACATTTGGTCGGACAAATGTGAAGCCTCTTTTCAGGAATTGAAAGAACTCCTTTCTGATGCTCCTATTCTCGTTATTTCCGAAGGGAATCAAGATTTTGCTGTTTATACCGATGCTAGTCGAGTTGGTTTGGGTGCCGTTCTTATGCAAAAAGGACGTGTTATTGCTTATGCTTCTAGGCAATTGAAGCCGACCGAGACTAGATATGCCACACATGATTTAGAACTCGCGGCTATTGTTTTCGCCCTTCGAATGTGGCATCATTATCTATTGGGAGAGAAATTTATTCTTTACATAGATCATAAGTCTTTGAAATATTTATTTTCTCAAAAGGAACTTAATTTGCGTCAACAGCGTTGGCTCGAGTTCCTTGCACCTTATGATCTTGATATTCTTTATACCCCCGGTAAGGGTAATCGTGTCGCCGATGCTCTTAGCCGTAAACAACAAGCAGTTGTTTCTATGATGATATCCGAATGGAACGATCTCGAGATTTTATCCACTTGTGAGATTCGAGAGCGCGTATCCGATTTATGCTCATCACTTGTTTTATGTAGCCTTGAGGCTCATCCTTCTCTTTTTGACCGCATTCTTGAAGCTCAAGGGCTAGATCCTGAATTGGCCCTTCTTGGTCAAAATGTTGAGGACAAAATTGATATTGAAGGTTTGAAAGACTTTGATATTGATTCTCGTGGCGTCATTCAAAAATTTGGTAGACTTATCGTACCAAATATTGGTGATCTTCGTAAAGATATTTTAGAAGATTCCCATCGTTCTAAATTCACCATTCATCCCGGTAGTAGTAAAATGTACGCTGATATGAAGCGACTTTATTATTGGGAGGGAATGAAATCTGATATTGCTAACTTTGTTAAGTGTTGCATGACTTGCCAGCTTGTCAAATCCGAACATCAAAGGCCCGGTGGGTTATTGCAACCTTTACAAATTCCAATTTGGAAGTGGGATCAAATTTCCATGGACTTTATAGATGGCCTTCCCCGTTCTCGTTCGGGTCATGATAGCTTATGGGTGATTGTTGATAGACTTACTAAATCCGCCTATTTTATTCCGGTTCGGTCTAACCGAACCGTTCCTCTTTTGGCCAAACTATTTGTCAAGGAAATTGTAAAATTGCATGGAGTTCCTACTTCTATTGTTAGCGATCGTGATCCATTGTTTACTAGTGGATTTTGAAAGAGTCTTCAAAAAGCTTTAGGAACGAAGCTTAATTTTAGCACCACTTATCACCCCCAGTCCGATGGACAAACCGAGCGTGTGAATTAAACTCTTGAAGATCTTCTTCGAGCTTGTGTGCTTGATTTTGGTGGAAGTTGGGAAGATCATATTTCACTTGTCGAATTTTCCTATAATAATAACTTCCAATCTAGTATTGGTATGGCAATTTTCGAGGCACTCTACGGAAGGCCATGCCGATCTCCTTCTTGTTGGCTTGAGGCCGGTGAGAAGCTGGTTTTAGGTCCAGACTTTATTCGTGATTCCACGGAAAAGATTGAACTTATTCGACATAGGATGAAAGAAGCCCAGAGTAGACAAAAATCCTATGCCGATAATCGAAGAAGGAAATTAGAATTTTCTATTGGAGATCCTGTTTTTATTCTTGTTTCACCTATGAAGGATGTTGTACGTTTCAGTCGATCGGGGAAGTTAGCGCCTCGATATATTGGGCCATTTCCTAACACTGAACATATTGGTTCTATGGCTTATCGCCTTGCATTGCAGGCTTAGTTTTCTGCTATGCGTGACGTATTTCACGTTTCTCAATTACGGAAATACCTTCGGGGTTCCGATTCTATTCTTGAGCCTGCTGTTGTGGAAGAAATTGAAGTTTCGCCGAATTTAACTTATGAGCAGTATCCTATTCGAATTATAGCTTCCGAGGTTAAACGACTTCGAAATAAAGATGTTCCGCTTGTGAAGGTTCAATGGTCCTCAAATCCTAAGGATTGTTCTTGGGAATCCAGAGAATTCATCGAGCGTACACATCCGGACTTGCTTACTCCTGCTCTTTGAGGTGAACTTCTTATTTCAAATTTCTTTGGTGTTAATATGCTTTTATGGTTGTTACTTTTTATTTCCATCTTATATATATTGCGAGGACGCAATTTCTTTAAGGAGGGGAGTCTGTAACAACCCCCATATTTATCGAGTTTATATTTAAATATTTTATTTAAATATTATATCGTTAATCGGATTTTGGTCCGAAAAGCTACCTTTTGCAAACGGTCAAATTAGGACTCGAGACCACTTCCACTGAGTTCGAAATGCCGTTTACAACTTTTTTAAGTATAAACATCGATAGGTTTGGAGTTAGTGAAATTTCACTAACTTTTCCCGCTTTGGACTTTGGGTTAGTTTAGCCTATTAAGCCCAAGTTTCAACCCCCTTCTCCTCACTCTTCATAAATTCCTAACTAACTTGAAGTTTGCATTAATGGTGAAGAGAATGGGAAATTAAAACTCCAAGCTCAAATTTAATTGCTAATCCAACATTCAACTCCAAATTCAAGTAGAAGATATTGGATTCAAGCTTTGGATTGCTTCTCCATTGGCTTCAAGCTTCATCTTCATCCATTTTAGTGAAAAGGTGAGATTTTTATCTCACAATTCTAGTCTATAACTATATTGGACTATTGGGAAATATTCCCCATCACTTTAGCATGTGCATTTGCATTTGGTTTGGATTGGATTGGCGAAAAACTTCAATTTTTAGTGTTTTTGGTGAAAAACTGCACTTAGGTCGTTCTGCCTATGTTAGGTCGTTCGCGTTGAAAAGTCACTCAGAGAATAGCTCGTTTCTGGCCTTAAAACCCGTTTGCACGTGTTAGGTCGTTCGTCTCGGAATTAAGTCGCTAGGTCGTAGGTCGTTAGGTCTTAGGTCGTTAGGACGTTCGATGATAGGTCGGTAGGTCGTTCGGAGTTAGGTCGCTCGCTTCGTTCCTAGGTCGTTTGGGGTTAGGTCGTTAGGCCTTAACTCGTGTGGCCTTGGTCCTTTAAGTCGCTCGGCCTTGACTTCCATTTTTAGGTCGCATGACCTTCTACCCCCGCTAGGTCGTTGGACCTATAACCCGTTAGGTCGTTGGACCTATATCCCTTAGGTCGTTAGGTCGTTAACCCACTAGGTCGCATGACCTCATCAGCTTAAGTCGCTACACCGGTAGGCCGTTAGGTCGCATGACCTTAATTCCTTTAGGTCGAAACCCTTTAAGTCGCTTGGCCTTATACTCTTAGGTCGTAGCTCGGCCGTGTTAAGCTGTTAACTTTAGGTCGCTCGACCTTATAAACCGTTAACTCGTTAGGTCGTTCGTCTTCCTTAGGTCGCTCACCTGGTTGAGTCGCACTTTACTTTAGCTCGGCCATGTTGGGTCGCGAGTTTCCCTTAGGTCGCGTACCCCCTTAAGTCGCTCGTCCACTAGGTCGCGAACACCTTTAGGTCGCGTGCCCCTTCAGGTCGCTCCATCCTATCCTCCCTTAGGTCTTCACTAGGTCGTACCGTTTTGGTCGGGGCACTGCCCCACACCCCGCCGGGGGCGCTGCCCCCTGGACCCCCGCGACCTGACCGGGCAGGTCGAACCCCGTAGCGGGGGGGGGGGGGGGGGTGCCACCCCCCTGGAACCCCCCTCCGTAGGGGATCTTAGATGAAAGGTGCATTTTGAGATGATTTCCTTGGATTTCATTCACGTCTTTGAACGTGAAGTTTTTGTGATTTGTCACTTTAATAAAATAAAGGTTTCAATACAGTAGTAAATATCAAAACTCTTTCATCAAAACAATTTCAACTCTATTTTTAATAACAAAGCTCTTTTCTTAGACCGTTTTCCAATCTACTAATATATACAAACCTTTACCTCACTTGGATGAGAAACCTAATTAAACGGCTTAGTAAAACAAGTGGTATGAAACGCTTGCGTTCACTTCGCCGGTTAATTCTTGGACTTGTTCGATTGAACCTCTTGTGACAATTTTCTAGTGAAGATTTACAGTTTGTTCGTAAATATTTAAGTTAAGCAAGTGGTTATGGGACATGAAGCTAAACTTTTATATTTACTAGCTCAGTGTAATTGACACTTCTCGTTGATCATGATGATCATTCTTATGATTTAGACTAGCAATTGTGCGATCTCTCTTGTTTGCTTGGTTAGACTAGACACCACTTGTGTGATTTCATTCACACATACCTTTTTACCTTCTTGGTTAGTCTAGACACCACTTGTGTGATTTCACTCACACATACGTTTTTATTTGCGAGGTTAGACTAGACACCACTTGTGTGATTTCACTCACACATACCTTTTTGATTTTTGGTTAGTCTAGACCTCATCTGTGTGATTTCGACTCACACATATGGGGTAGCTCCCCATGGTCTTCGGACCGTTATGTGATAGGCCTCTTTCCCTTTTTCTGTGATTTCTGGATTTCTTGTGTTGATTTCTGGAATTTATGTCATTGACTTGTTATGAGTACAAGTTTAGGGTATGATGCCCTCTTTGGATCTTTGAGAAGATTCTTGTGATATCGATTTATCTCTTATTGATTGATCTTCTGTTGATCATCATTTGCATACTTATAGTAGTATGTCAGTATGGATATTTTATGTTTATGCCATATCTTTTATTTTATACCATGTCATCTGATATTTATAGCTTGACTGGTCCGTTTATTATTTTCTTAAATAATACTCGGGTCAGACCGAGATGTTACAGGTGCTTTTGCTTGACTTCTTTCCAGGATTTGCTACTCTGACTTTTGGCTAACTATTTAGATTAGTAGTTTTTGTTATATACACTTGAGACATAGACTCATAATTGTATTCTTTTGTATAGCACATGTTGCTATTCTTTTGTATTATTGTGGATCTTTTTGACCACTATTCTGATGTACACTTTCATGTGTTAGTTATATATTCATATCTTCTTCCGCCTTTGTGATATGGATGTTTGTGACTGATTTGTGTTATGCTTATTTCTATGTTTGTTTCCGAAGATTATTTATAGCCACCGTGTGATAAGCAATTACATGGATGGTCGCTCCTCAACAGCCTTATTCTCCGTGCTAGTTGACAGCACTACACCGTAGTGTTCTTGGCTAGCGTGGGTATAGAGGTGGGGCGTCACATTATTTTTGTCTAAATTTAATTACAAAAATCTTATTAATTTAACTAATTTTAATCATTGAAATTTATGGGTCGTTACACTCTCCCCCACTCAAAACTTTTCGTCTCCGAAAAGGAAAAAGGAGGGAAAAGAAGAATTAAGAAATCAATATATCTTACTTAAAATATTAAATTTATAAACAAATAAATTTACAAAATTAATTAATTTAAGTAAAATATACCAATTTATAACCATTAAATCTTTTTACTCAAATTAATAAAGTTTGGAAAACATTTTCTATGTCACGGAAAATTTCGGCAGAGTCTCCTTTGTACGGAGAGGCTCTGGAGAAAATATAATATCAAATATAACAATATACAACATATATTTTTCAAAATAATATATATATCCCAAAATGGGAAAACAATATAATAACGCTATAACGTAATCTGAAAACGCACCTATTTGTTGGGCAATTAACGCTTATTTTATGAAACCAAAAGCAGTTGCAATTGCTTCCATAACCTGTATTTCACTTATATAATCCAAAAGGAGTTAATAACTATATAAAATGAAATATTTAAAGTTGTTTCAACCATAAAAAAACAAATCAATACAAACAACAATCACTTGCAATTACAGCATGCAATCATCATATGAAATCGATAAAGGCAATCATCCATCCATAACAAACAAAGCAAATGGTTTGTTTGAGTTTAGAAACTTTAAATTGTCGAATGACAAATAACTATCAGTACACCATATACTCAACAGCCTTTGATACTCTAAATAGCTGCTCATACATCCAAGCAATTAAAGTATCTTTATCCAAACAACTCATAGGCCAAACAAACAGCAATTTCAAACAATAATTTAAGTTCATTCTTATAAATTTCATTTCATACTATTTGTTGTTTGATTTCTTTTCTTTCATATAATGATTTATCTTTTTAGTTTATATTTATTTCTTGAAAATTTTATTTTATTTCATTTTTTTTACATTACATTCCTTCATTTCTCAATCTCATTTATTTTCATTCATTTATCCATAGTATTCATATTCAATTCAGTTACTTAGCATATCAATTTCATTTACTTAAGTTTTTAATTACTTTCTTAAAATGCTTACTTTCTATCATAATTTGTTATAATCCTATTTCAATTATAACATAAGTTTATAACAACTACAACATCAAATTCTTATTTATTGAGGTATTTCATTGAATACTTTTCATTACTTCAAATTTTACTTATAAAATTTCCCATTACATTTTTTTTAACATTTTAACTTTTTATAGGCGGTAAGTTATATATATATGTTAAAGAATGCAATTGCAATTTATACAAGTTTATCTCATTTCTTTTAAATTGAATTACTATTCAAAAAACATATCTTTTTTTTATAGGATACAATTTCAACTTTCTTGAAATTTCATTTATGACCAAGCATTAAATCTATTATTTCATTTAGAGGTTTCAATTATTAGTTAAATTCCATTTCACTAAGGCAATTAAGACTATTAATTAATGGAAATTTAGAACTAAATACCGGGTTAAATTTCAAATCATTTTAAAATAATAGATAAATGTATATACTTACAGTTTTTATATATATATATATATATCCCATTATATTTAAAATAATTTAAGATTTATATTTGTTTATCAAGATAAATCGTCAGTAAAACTACTACAGTGGCCTTCCCTCTTCGAAACTTGAAAATGAATGTCGATGATGCGTGCACTCATTGCCGAAATTATTTTCCAGCGATAGAGAGGGGAGTACACAACTTATTTCCTTCAAAGTTTCTTTAAAGCAATTCTTTCAAATCATATTGAAATATTTATATCAGAAAATACTTCTAAATGATATTATTATTATATTCCCAAAAGCATTTGACAGAAATTTTCAAAACCCCGGAACTTAAGCTCTAAATTTCCAATTTTCATTTATTTTATTTTCAACTAATATTTAAAATTTCACTACCTAACAACCAATTTATTGCAAACCAAGTATGTATATATCATTTATAAAAACTTTATTTTATATATATAGAAAATATAATAGGCAAAATTATTTCATTCACCTATATTCAAAACAAATATTATGTCGGTCTGTCCTATTAAGTGTTTAGAAATCCCTATTGATGTCATAGCGTCCTATGTACCAACCAGAATTTATAAATACAAAACGGAACAAATTAACACAATATTAAAACCATTTTATAACACTAACAAGTATGCTCTCTCATATATATACACTCAGCGACTCATCATAGGGTATGTCTACCCTATTAATAAAGAGTCGGACCCCACAAAGCTAAGGTTTATCGCTAAACCAAAGATCTGATACCAGATGTAACGTCCCGCCTTTTTATATGTATTAAATCGACGATAAACCACACATGTCAGACTTAAACCATATAGAAGGGCGGACTATTATGGGGTAAATAAGAAAAAGAAGAGAAAGAAAAGAAAAGAAAAAAAAAACAAAATAGAATCTTGCAGCGGAACGATAAAATATAATAATCAAATAAACAGTTCATGAAGCTGTTTTACAGAACATTTGATTATACTTATACAATGCATATCAGAGTTACACATACCAGAGAAAAATAAATAATGTAGCGGAACAATGCAGTGGAACAATATAGTATATAATAGTAATAAAATCTTCGTCTTCTTCCTCCAGAAAGTAAGGCCTTCAAACCTTGAAATGCTCAAGCTGAACCGAGCGAATTAAAAAGACAAAACACTCAAGTCAGAACTAAAAGATCTTATGTAAGTTAAATCAACGGTAAACTATGAGTGGAACGGCGTCAGAGATGTTTACGGGATTTGACATCTCCTATCCAGCATCAAACGTGAGTGCAGTAACTTAAGAGATGCTTGGGATTCACATCTCCTAAGGATCCGTTAAACTATTTACTATGTAGTAATATTTCGCTATTATAATAATGTCTACAGTAAAATAAACTTACTTTTAAATAGCGTTAAGGAGTGACCCAATATTCCCCTTAACACGTAATAGTCCTAGTAGTCCATCCAATATCATAGTCCCTCCTGATCAAGAAGCCACCAGAGGATAACACACGGGTTACGGGAGAAAACCAAACTCGTACAAGGCTTGCTGGGGTAGGTGACACGGCACAACTAGGCAATGCCAGGTAGATATACCAATTACTATCCGAAATGGTGGTGACGCATAGCGCGCAGCTACCGCCCACCTCGAGCCACACCCCCAAAATCAAAAATCAAAAGTGGCCACCAAATAAATCTCAAAGTTAGAATATAATATCGAAGGAGTGTGTCCGATAAGAGGGGCTACCTCACTGGCCCGGAATCGCTCTTGTTTTAGCCACCTTATGCCAACTCACGGGAGTCGGGTCCATGTATATACCTCAAAGGAAACACCGCCACCATCCTACTTCATTCTGGAATCTCCATAGCGTACACGGTTGTTAAAGTGGTTTTCGAAGTTGGCAGAGAGTATGACAACTTACGATCCCGGTCTCTTCAACAACCAAACATTATTATAACACCGCGGTCATTTCAAAATAATTATACTTCAAAACCAAAATTTACTATCCATTTCAAAACCACATAAATACGATATCCTTTCCATTTCAAAACCAAATCATTATGATATCATTTTTATAAAAACCCAAATCAATATAATATCATTTTTATGTCAAATATATCTCTTTTCAAAAATCATAGCACTTTCAAAATTATAATATTTTGAAACCAAACGCTTGAAATATAACCTTTCAAAACATAATACTTCGAATTTTATAGCTTCAAAACCATAACTTCCAAAGCTTAAATAGTTTGGATATTCAAACAATATATAAAATAAGATAGTTTGAATTTAAAATTACTTTATAAAATAAAATAATTTCCTCGACTTTACAATTTTATTCACCTTAAATTAAATCTCAATTCATAAATTTTCAACTCACTTTCAGTTTCAATAAACCACTCCAATTTCAATATATTTCAAACTTTGAGTATTAAACAATTTCAAAACAAAGGTTGGAAATTACGATTCAACAAATAAATGTCCTATTATTTAGTTTTGAAATATTTGCATAATAAATCCATTATCATTTAAATAAAACTCAAATTACCAATAACTAAATATTTCCTTCAATTTATTTATACTAGAAATATTCATTTAATTCATCTTGAATAAAAATCCAGTTATAAATACCGTACCTTTTAAAATTTCAAATTTAATAAATTTTACATCAACTTATGGAGTTTAATTCTTAAATAATCTTAATTTCAAATAAATTTCCAATTTACCTTTCAATCTTAATTTATTTAAATCATTATAACCTCTATATTAAAGTATGATTTAAATACTTAACCATATTTTATTTTAATAAAATCAAACTACATTATTAAACTTATTGTTATTAAAAAAATTCATACATAGCTTAAATACATGAATTTAACTATATATAAAATATTTTTATATAATATAAAAAACAATCAATATTTATCAAACCGTATAATTCTATCCAAAACCATAGAAATATATTTCAAATTATTTTTATATATATGACCACGGTGTCTGTATATAATTTTCTATCATATAGTCAAGTGATACGGATATTTATCATTTCAATCCGTAATTTAAAATAAAAAATACAGCTATATATCATTTCAAAACCGTAATCCCGAAAGAAATAAAAATGCATAATAACTTGCAGTCTATAACAATATAAAATACAACATCCATTCATCCAATGTCAATCATCAACCATTTATCACAATCATCGTCCAATTCAAACAATAATATCAATATGTAACAGATAATAAATATCATGAATTTGCTGGCGGTTTATATTCAAAAATAAATTAAACAACTATTTAACTGGCAGTTTATATGCAATAATAAATTAAACAACTATTTAACTGGCAGTTATATGCAATAATAAATTTAATAACAATTTAATTCAATAAATTCAATTTAACTGAGATGATGATTAAAAGTATGCCAAAAACTAAATTCAATTTAACTGAGATGATGATTAAAAATATGCCAAAAAATAAATTCAATTTAACTGAGATGATGATTAAAAATATGCCAAACAGTCCTAAATAAATTTCTAATCACATCAAAAATTAATTTAATAAACATAAGAAATTTTAGAAGTTGTGAGTGGGTTAAAACACTCACCTTTTGAATTTAAATTGAACTTAAATCCAATTTAAACCCAAAATTTGAACAGCCTCCGAATCCTTCCAAACTCGTGCCAAAATGTCCATAATTTCAATACGAACCTAGCGGAGAAAAACACGCGTGAATCGGACCTTGTATGTAAAAGTTATGCGATTTAGAACGATTGAAATCCAAATTAAAATAAATAAATAAAAGAAACGAACCACACAGCAACCACGTCAACATCATCATCTTCTCACCGAAATATGCACACGAACAAGACCTGCTACTGTTCGAACCTTGAATGCCGCCTTCCACAATGCGATCGACCGGTCAACAATCACGACATCGCGACTTCCCCCATGCGCGTCCACCACCAACGTCACCCCCAGACGACTCGCCTCGTCGTTCATGCCTACGCGGTGACAGTCGCCGCCCCTTAACCCCAAACCCTAACGAATTCTTGTCGTAGATCCAACCGTTAATTCGCCAAACTAACCACGCCGATGAGTTCCCCTCGGTTCTCTCTACCCGACTGCGCCATCAATTGTTCGATCGGACGAAGTTCATCAATGTGTGATGAACGACCGTGAACAATACCTCGAATTCCGAGCACTCGGAAACTCAAAACGAAAAACAAATCATGGATTTGACTTGCGCTCGTCGAGAGCTTCAGATCGATATAAAATTTGATAGTATTTGAGGAGTTTGAAATTTCGGCTTTGAATTTGATTTTTAATTACAATTGGATGTAGAATTGTCTGCCATTGAAATGAGGAGAGACAGCTGAATTGTACGTACAGAAATGAGAAATAGAGGGCTGCTAGGGTTTATAACAGGATATGTATAGACAAGGTTTAAAAATATAAGAACGGATCAGATTTGATATACGCGTTGAACGATAAAATGCCTGAGAAAGCTCGTTCTGTCTCCGGGACGAAATTGGATCAATCCATATATCAAAATAGATGTTGTTAAATATTTTAAATGTAATGGAGCAGGTTTCAAATCCTAATTCTGTCGTATGAAGAAGTTACGACAAAATCAAATTATTTCAAATTGATTTCAATTAATTGATTTCTAGGCGTTTCGAGTCCGTACAATCAAACGACAAGTCCGATCGATACGAAACTTGAAATCTTATAATAATTCACCGTTACGGATCTGATGAAGTTTCGTCGAAATCCGAGTCAATGGCCAAAATGGCTATTTTTTCAGTTAATTAAATAAATTTAAAATTAATTAATTAAATCAAACTTTCAATTTCAATCCTATAATCAACAATTCTTATCATTTTTAATTTCTTAAACATTTATACTAATTTAAACAAATTTTGATTGTCGATTTAAAATTGATTAATTCCTCAGTTTCGTTAAATTCAAAAATTATAAATTTAATTTCCAATAATTCTATTTAATTTACTTTTCATTCTATTATTCAGTTTATTATTATCAACCGGATGACATTAACATTGGATTCAAAATCCATTACATTAATATTCTCACATTTCATCTAAATTCCCATTTATGTAATATTTAAATATTTAATTTCATTTAATTTCAATTAATCCTATTATCATAAATTGAATTCCAATATATTGATAAAACTTTCTTTCCATTCCTTTTATTCAACCAACTGTCATCTTATAAATAAAATTGATTATTTCCAATTATTTCCTTAATTTATACTAACATAACTTTTAATTTAGATTTATTGCAATTGATTACCGGTTAAAATTTAATATACTAAATAAATAGTTAACTTATACTAATCGTTACCATTAACGTTTAATTTCACTTATAAGCTATTATTAACAAACTAATGTTGCAATTAATTTAGATCTAATTCAATACATTAAATGAATGGGTAAACGATTAAAAATTTGCACTATTGCCAAATTTACTCACATTCATACTTAATTATCAACTAACAATTATTATAATTACTTATCTAGCATTGATTCTATCAAACTGCAATTTATTACGTATTATTTCATCAATTAATATAACTTTTGAATTTATTCCCCAATTCCCTAATTTCAATCAATCATAACCTTACAATTTGTTTCAATTAATAGGTATTGCACTAAATTAGTTACTTATCAACTTGCATCAACCTTATTACATTAATTTACATTCAGTTACTATTAATCGATATATTATTCCATTGGTTGATTCAATACTCTTACTCTTATTCATACTTTTATAAGTTTTCATTTCCACAATATTATAATTACTTGCAGGACATTGATTTTATTCAATTACTATTTATTATTATTAATTTATTAATTAATTCACTATTTACCTTTGTTTTCTTATATTCAATTCTTAGCCTAGTATAACAATTTACATTACTTCAATTAATCGTAATTTCATTTCAATTGTTAATACTTAGCTTTAATATCCATGGTTGCATTTCATTTTTTAACATTTGCTTCATTATAAATTATAAAAATATTATTTCTTTCTAAATTTAATTACAAAAATCATATTAATTTAACTAATTTTAATCATTGAAATTTATGGGTTGTTACCTTGCTCCTCGGGTTTCACTGTTCAATAGTATATCTAGAATTGTTGGCAAGTTCATTCTCATTAATTTTAACTTACCTTATCAAGGCAGTCCTCTTTCTATCTCGAATGAAGTAAAGCAAGCAGGTATCACATACTGGCAAGACCGGCTTATGGGTTTCTTTTTGGATGGTAACCTCTCTTACATTGTAGTTATTAATCACCTTGATAAAATTTCAAAATTGAAGGGTTCATGTAAGGTGAAATCAGATTCTTACAACTTCTTTTTCAAATTTACTTGTGATGAAGATAGGAAAAAAAGTATTAGAGGTGGATCCACTCTTTTTAGGGGAAAGATGTATATACTTATCACATGGAAACCTTCCTTTGGTAATACACACTCAACAATAAAGAAAGTACCAATTTGGGTTCACTTTCACAAGTTTCCCCTAATGACCTAGACATTATTGGGTATAAACTTGATTTCTTGCCACCTAGGTAGACTAATATTCATAAATGAGGCGATGGAGAAACTAGCGTGTTTTGAATATGCTAAATGTTTAGTAGAGATTAGCCTAGATAAAGAGCCACCGAACTATATCTAGTGTGGGTAAGGAGATGATATCACCATGGTTGAATGTATTTGCTATTGGAAACCTAGATTATGTGTTAAATGCAAATTATGCGGCATAATACTCATGATTGTATTCCTGTTGAATACCAAGAACCAAAGGCAAAGGGCAAGAAAGAAGAAACAGTCCACAGTGCAAGTGTGACTAATGTTGCAGGCAAAATGGTTAGGAAACCGTTATAAGAGTGGAGGAAAAAATACAACATAAAAACAACTGATACTAATGATGCAGCTTCCAAAAATATCGGCATTCATAATGAAAGTGCTTTGCATGCCAGAATTCAACCTACCCAATCATTACTGGGCCTTATTCCTACATCTGTCCCCAACTCTACCAACACGCTTATCTACTGTTGCCCAATCTTTTCCATGTCTCCCTAACAATACTGCTCATGGCACTTGTCATAATGAAGCTGCACTAGTCCATGCACATGCAGATACATCCCATGCAACTCATTCTCTCTCCTCACTAAACATTCTCCATAAAAATAAAGCCTTGGTTTGTATCAACAATGCAAACACTTAGTAATTTCATTTACCTTACCAGAACTGTATTGATTCAACATAACCTACTGAAACTATCTTGCACAATAATAACCAATTCTCACCTCTATTCAACCTTTTCGAAGAAGTAAACCCCTCATTGGTTTCGGTGTATATTCCACATTTTTACACTTCTCCTCTTATCACTCCTACTAACATTCCTCATGACCCTTCAACATCCTCTAGTGGTCAACCTATGTCCTCTCATTCTAACAAAATCAGTGCTCTTCACACTAATGATTACCCTAATGTACAGCTACCACCTATTCTTAACACTATGCTCTCTGATTGCAACTTACAACCTTATATGCGCCATTATGTATTAATAAAGTGGGCCCATAACCCACGGCTGTAAGTTATCAAGTTGTATTTCGACAATGTTCTAAGCATGGCTATATAAAGACATGTAAGGCCTTCAGAACACTTATCTCTCACATTGTAGTCTTATTCCTCTGTTATAAAATACCTCTAATATTTTCCTTTTTAATGTCGAGCATTGGTCGCTTCATGAGTTAATTAATTGAGATGTGAATCAAGGAAGAAAGGTGAAGCTGCCTAGGTATGATTATTATTATTCATTTTCTTCTTGGTTTGCGAAAAAGTTAATGATGTGATGTTCATGTTATTCTAAATTTTGAAATTATCTTATATGTTGTTTAATTCAAAAGACGTAAACTCGTTTGAAAGAGCAAAGTACCCGTTTTAGCCATTAGTCATGAGGACGTTAGGCGTTTAGGGGAAGAAACTCTTAGAGTGACAAGGTGAGAGCTGACAACTTAAAGGATTTTTTCGTATTTATCAAAAACTGAACAAGGGTTTATGCTTGAATGGTTGAATAAGAAAATGAATAGTATTATAAATAGTGCTTGTGTAACTTAGTATTCCTAGATTCATGTCTGCTTTCCTAAATAATATCAAGTTTATCAAAATAACAAACCTTCTATGGAATATTTACAAAATCATTTAGAGGAAGAATTCCTTACAAAATTGCTATTGGTTCTAAAACATACAAACCTAAGTCAGCATGACCAATATATTATTACAAACATATTTAAAAACAAGTATGTGAATGAACTTATAGACATAACTGATTCTTCATTAAACCTATATAACGTAATAAATGAAATAGACATGTTTCATTATCTTACACGAACAAAAAATAAAAAATTACCTTAAGCCAAAGATTTCTAAAACGATTCCGTAAGGAATGGATGAACATATTAGTAGAACAAAAAGAAAGAAATAGATCTACAAAATATTATTTTGATACGGATTTTTACCATGACTGGTAGAAATCTACTATTAAGACAGAGAACTACAGAATATTAAGTAAAAAAATTAGAAGATTCTGAATCCACATTATGGCAACAACATCCTTGATCCTACAAGGCATATAATAAAAATCAAAGCACATGGTTTTGATCATGACTACTCGTCTTGGGAAGAGCCTACATAGTTCATCATAACTCAACACTCAAGATGTATGATCGCACTATGAAAAATATAGAGCCTACATGATAGGACAAAATCTGAATTGGACAAACAGACAATAAATATTTCAAACTACATGTTGAATCCCCAATAACAAAAATATACATCTTCAGGAACATAGAAGAATTTGAACTGGAATACAGACCTTTTGAAATCTTTCATCCTAGGCCTAATACTATAAAAATCTATAGGAAATTACATATGTCATTAACAGGAGAAGACAAAGAAGGTTCTACCAGCAGCAACAAGACAAAAGAAGATGAAGACATAATGGACTGATGTGACAGAAACCTACCGCACAGATAAAGTATCCACTAAAAGTACATACGTGGAAAAACAAAGTCTGGTGGATGCTTTCTTTTTATTTTAAAATCTTTTCTTTTTTAAGTGCGCCATTACGTATTAATAAAGTGGGTCAATAACCCACAGCTGTAAATTATCAAGTTGTATTTCGAGAGTGTTTTGAGCATGGATATATAAAGACATGTAAGACCTTCGGAACACTTATCTCTCATATTGTAGTCTTATTCCTCTGTTATAAAAAATCCTCTGGTATTTTCCTTTCTAATGTCGAGCAATGGTCCCTTCATGAGCTAATTAATTAAGACATGAATCAAGGAAGAAAGGTGAAGTGGCCTAGGTATGATTCTTATTCATTTTCTTCTTGGTTTGTGACAAAGTTAATGATGTGATGTTCATGTTATTCTAAATTCTAAAATTATCTTATACGTTGTTTAATTCAAAAGACGTAAACTCGTTTGAAAGAGCAAAGTACCCGTTCTAGCCGTTAGTCATGAGGACGTTAGGTGTTTAGGGAAAGAAACTCTTAGAGTGATAAGGTGAGAACTGACAACTTAAAGGATTTTTTCGTATTTATCAAAAACTGAACAAAGGTTTATGCTTGAATGGTTGAAGAAGAAAATGAATAGTATTATAAATAGTGCCTGCGTAACTTAGTATTCCTAGATTCATGTCTGCTTTCCTAAATAATATCAAGTTTATCAAAATAACAAACCTTCTAATGAAATATTTACAAAATCATTAGAGGAAGGATTCCTTACAAAATTGTTATTTGTTCTAAAACATATAAACCTAAGTCAGCAAGACCAATGTATTATTACAAACATGTTTAAAAACAAGTATGTTAATGAACTTATAGACATAACTGATTCTTCGTTAAACCTATATAACGTAATAAATGAAATAGACATATTTCATTATCTTACACGAACAAAAAATAAAAAAATTACCTTAAGCCAAATATTTCTAAAACAGTTCCATAAGGAATGGATGAACATATTAGTAGAACAAGAAGAAAGAAATAGATCTACACAATAACCTATGAAAATTGATATCTGTGATTCTATCACCATAGAATCTCTATAAGGCTTTGAAGAGTTTGCATTAAGTGAAGAGTTCAGACCCAAAAGATACTCATCACTTAGGTGTTGGCTTTTCACGAAAATGCCACTTCTTGTCCTTGAACTACGTGGGTCCTATCCCACTTGAGTAGATAGGCAGTCACTCAAGTGATGCAATCATTCCAAATGTTTTAAACTTTGAAAATAGAGGAAGAATGTTGTATATTTTTAAAATATCAAAACGGTTTTGGGAACATGTTTTTTTGGAGTAAGAAGAAGAGAGCTTGTTTGGAAGAATGGAAGAAACAAGATCAAGAACGGAAGAAATGAAGAAGGATACATATCTGCACAACAGTGTTTACTATGCATATGCAGATACCACCTGTGGACCGAATGGGTACTACAGCCTACGTAGTAAACAGCGGCTGCGAACAACCATGTCTGTTCAAAGTGTTGCAACTCTTGCTGATGACTACTACTCTTCATTCGGTGACTTTTCTAACAGTTTTTTTTTTGAAAAGAAGCAACCTATTTACATCCAAACATTAACTACATAAGGTATATCAATCCTTGCATCTAAAATCTAACTTGTGACTAAAATCTTCTTCTTCTTCTCTACTTTGATAAATCTTTCTCGGCAATTGTCATGAACAATTACTACCGTGTTCTTGGTTTGATCAAAGTAGCACAATTTTGAATCAAGCAACATCATTAGAATGCGTTATTGTATCCTAACAGGAATAGTTCGATAGTCCTATTGTACATGACTATTCTCTGATATAATTTGTAATAGATCATCGAAGTCAGAAGTACAACAATGATATCCACATTATGTTCCAATACATTCCTTTCAACATTCACTACTAAAATCTTTAACCAGCTGGTTTATATAGATAATTGGATAGGACTGCGCTATGATACTAAAGTTGCAAAGGAAATATACAACATATTTGTTACATAGATGAAAGTTGTATAAGTGCAGACGATGCACATAAAACTGTAAACAAAAAATTAGCTTATCAACAAAAAACTAACGAAATATGGTACTATAGGAGCTTTCAAATAATAGAGGTAGCAAAAAGTAATAATATTGATCTAATGATTGGTAGCATGGTTGAAACTAGACTTGCAATGAGATTTGTTGCTCATTTGAAGCTTGATCTTGGCTTTTTTAGGTAATTATATGCTACTTCTAATATTCTGTATATTAATTGTGAGTTTATAAATAAATCATTGATTACAATTCATAGTTTTATTGATCTCGATACACAGCTTCAAATGTTTGAGGATGTTGTAATTGGGTGTTATGAAGCTCTACTCGTGCTTAAGGATTATGTAATGTTCTTTTGCTGCTGTTAATACATTTCAAAATAAAACTCTTGCCTTGGAATAACTAAAACAAACCAACACTGCAACACCTTATGTGATCCACTTTTAACACATGTATTGCTAAACAAGACCGCGGAGTAGATAATTTTTTGTTATGTATTAAGCATGCAACAAAAGCAATGTAAAATGATTTCTTTGTTAATTTTACGCCGTTATCCATAGAATAGAAGAAAGATGAAACTAAGAGTAAATGTGTAGTTATTGTGTGATGTGTACCATGTCATGTAATCATAAGTCAATACATGTATAATGAACAAGAATTTACTTTGTTTTGGTTAATTTGTTATAATTTCTTTAAGGTTGTCATGGTAATGGTAAATTTACCATTACCATGGCAATACCTATTAATTGATAATCAATATTGAGCTATGACGAGAGATTAATGCTATTAGTATGGTAATGGTAAATTTAACATTATTAACAGTAAAGAATATCAAAATCAGTGGTATCGATAATTTACCGATCGTATTAATTTTGTCTTCTCACTATTTTGATTAATCGTAACCATTAACGATTTTGAAGATATATTAGATTTAAGAAGATAATTATAGTATTATTCATGATAATGTTCATTTTTTTAGTTTTTCTAACTTCAAAATCTTAGACTAGTAACGTTTTTATTTCATATTATTGTATACAGTTTGTAATGAATCAAGAAAATTTTCTATATCAACTAAAATAAATCAATATGTTGATCTAACCATTGATGGAGCTAATATCAACAACAAAATATTTATAATTTTATCATTATCAAAATCTTAACCCAATAAAATTTTACTGTTTTTATGTATTGGTAAATTTATCATTACCAATAGATGCTTTAACAGTTATCAGTATATAAAGAATCATTTTACCAGTGATAAAAGTATAATATTGATTGTCATTTTTGACTTATCAATAAGATCAATATGCTAACGATATTCTCGTATTGGTAACTGTTATTATTACCATAACGTTCCTGATATTCTTACTTACTATTTTGACATGAGAGGTAACGAAACTATATAGTTGTACTTGGTATACAACGAGAAGTTATTGTCAACAATTTCATATCTAATGAGGTAATAAACATTACATTTTTGAATGAAAATTAAATTGTCCAAATCAATCCACGTACCAAGCATGGGCCTCATGCTAGTTTAAATTCCACGGTCCGTTTAAGATATTTATTTAGGGGACCAACGCTTCTTTTCTTGAAAGGCTTTGGTTAATTGATGCCATCAACATTCAGATCTATAACCTCTAAATTTGTTAGTTTATATTTCGTCTCAAAGCGTCCAAAAGCGCACCAATCAATAATTTAACCAATCTTTTACCGAACCACCTTTCCTGGCCTTTCTTAAGCTGGTGTCCGAACACAGACGGCGATCCAATAGGATTTTGGGTTATGAGTAAAGTAAAAAAGCTTTGTGGCAACTGTAGTATAGAGAGGGTATAAAACTTTATCCAATAAAGATGTTTTCGGCTTTATGCACATTTACGGGGCATAAGAAAATTAGTGGTCTCTCTCGTTGAGAAGTTTGACACTCTATCAGGAAATTTTCTATTCGTTGAATGCGATATATCAATCAATTAATTAATTATTCAATGGATTCAAACCTATATGAATGTCGATCAGCTGTGTTCTTAGAGATAATCTAGGACTGTGATTTTGCGGCAAACGTCAAAATGCAATGGCCGCTGATTCTAATTTTATAGTAGGAAGATGGTCTAAATGCACCGGATGTAGGAAAGGCATTAATGTTGTGTTTTTATATGCGGTGGAATTGTTTGTGGAAATGCCTCGGTACCAGTAGAGTACTATTGTTAAGTACCACAACGCTTTCAATTAACTAGTAGATAAGAATTAGATCATCAATTTTGCCCTTTTTCTTCCTTTTTTTTCTCCGTGTATAGAAGATTGATACTTTAGCATTCATTATGATCCCCCGTAGGCTACCCATTATCTTTAACTACTTCGGTCCTTGACTTTTCTCTGTTTAGATTAGTAAGATTTATACGCATTTTGGTTGTTGTACAGATATAGATTGTATAATGCAAATTATTATAATGCCTTATTGGAGGTGGACATTTCATCTTTATGACCTTGCAAAAATTTGCAGTGTTGGAAAGTCCAATAAACAAAATGTGCCCTACAAGATTTTACATTTGTTGTTCTGATCCCAACTTCAAAGGTAGGTGTGAACTAAAAATATAAATATATATTGATCAATATGGCCCTTTTGTTTGATGCTTATTTTTTTTTTGTCTTTTCAGTATACTAAAAGTTCGTTATTTACCTACACAATGGTATATGCTCATAATATAGTTCAGAATAGTAGCTGAGGCCACTCTTTGCACAAACAATTCTAAATTTTTCGTTAATGTATCGGATAAAAGGAAAGAAAAAACATTGGAAAAAACTTGTTATATACAATAGAAACGAAGCTAATTGAAACCTCATTGAAGTTTAGTTTGGAATCATGAAGTAGCTGGCTATATGCATGGTAACATGAACGATTTCCTGTGTTATGACACAAATTTATACACCTTTCCTAATTTATATAAATTAGAGTGTCCGAAATGACATAATGAATATGGCCAGACATTTATACTGATATGTATTTATATTTTATACAAAATGTATAGTTTTTGGGTTGTAAGCTGTAACGCGTGCGTGCATTTTCATCCCTCGTGCACGTATGACTTCTCAATTATGAATAGTTATCTAGAATATCTAGGAAGACTTGTTAAAGTAAAGGAGTTCATTGTCATCAGGTATTCTCAGATTATGATGATATGGACTTCCGTACTGTTCTCAATACTTAAGTTGAATAATATGCATCTAAGTAATCAAGTTATACAATCCAGTGCATTTAAGTACTCCTTCCATTTTGTCTGTGTGGCGCTCGTTTGCATTATTTCAAGTTGTTTATATCAACTGCAATATCTTGGATTTAAAGAAATGAATGAGTGTGGATGGAACACGCGAACACGCAATATTGTTATATATGGTTTCTATATATAACACACACACACACACTCTTTTTGAGGGAAAGGCCAAGTGATAGTTTTATAACATTATTTTATATGCAGTGCATATTATAGTGTGTAAGTTTGTTGTGTTTAATATTAAGATATATGCAAGAAGGTTGATTATCCATTCTTTATATTGCCAAAGAACTTGGTGGGTAAAAACAGTGTAAAAGAATCATTATAAGCAAATGTATAATATCAAAGTGGTGCATCGTGAAGTGTATATAGTAGATTGTTGAATGGAGAGTACAAAGATAATATCATTATGGAAAATCTTCGAGGATTTTATTTTAACATATCTTTCTTTTGATATAAAAGTATGTAAAGCCAAATTTAAAAGTCGAAAGAAAGTTCTGTGATGCGTTTGCATGGAGAAGGATCTTTCTGGTTAACGGTACCTAGAGAAAAAAAGGTAGATATCTTGGGAAATGCATCATAGGGAAAAAAAAAAGGATTAGTCATCTATTAGTTCTAGGCAGATGGTAGTTTGAAGATTTTTTTTCCCTTGTAACTAGCAGTAGTATATAGCTATAGGTACGAAATTTATTTCTGAAATTAATCAAAATCAGAATTTATTTTTGTAATCATAATCGGAATCAATAGTCTATAGCTATATCTATAGGTATAAAACTCATTGCAGTTTTCTATAGGTACAAAATTTCTGTAATTAATCAGAATCAGAATTTATTTCTGTAATCAGAATCAGAATCAGAATTTATTTCTGTAATCAGAATCAGAATCATTAGTCTATAGCTATAGCTACAGGTACAAAACTCATTGCAGTTTTCTCTAGGTACAAAATTTACTTCTGTAATTAATCAGAATCTGTTTTAACTATGAAGTGTGACAAAACTATAAGTTTGTAGTAAAGCTGTAATATCTGATTGCGATTAAGGTAACTTGGCCTTAATTAGAATTCTCTGGAATCTAGCGGTATGCATGCACATTGCACACACGTATGCGGACTTAGTTGCTATCATTTTCTTTACGCAATAGTTCCTCTATATTATGATAAAGTAAGCGTATATTTCGTTCTAGGGTATCTAATCAATGTCTTAAAAAGAGTAATCAATATAACAATTAATAAGTTCTGTTGTTGTTTTTCTTTAATTTTTATTTACTTATTTATAAATTTGACAAAACAGATAAAAGGAGAGTGAACAAGTTGATTAATTGGGGAGATACTTCTGGATTTACAGTTGTATTCCAATGCAGTTTTGATAAAGAATTCACAAGTTCAGACGTGTCCAACAACCAAATGGTAACTAAAAATAGAAATGTCATAGCTATATTGCAGGATTTATGAGATCCCGTCTGATAGAATTTCTAGGTTCATAGATAAAAGTATGTCACTTGTAGCTGTATGCAGCTATTTATATTTCAAAAATTTCTAATTCTAATATAATTACTCCACTAACACTGTCATCATGAATCTCTCAGGATTTTTATTAGCTAGAAGTTAAAGTAGGATTCCAAAATCCTTGGCATGTCTTTTTGTGCCTAAAAAGAGGAGAATATTGATGCTGTAAAGTTTTTCTCAACTTGTAAATTCGACTTGTGAAAAAATCAAATGCGGTGCGTTTTATTGGAGTTGGGATAAATCAGCCTGGAATATTCTCTGCTGGTCACTATATTTTGAGGTCAAATAAAGAGGTACAAATAACCTGCACTTGCTTTTCCCTTTTCATTTATTGTTTTACGACTTGAAAAGAGCAATCTGTGTCATAGTGGGTCAAATTACCTAGCAAAGGTAATTTCTGATGCTGATATTATCACCTTAGTGTTGTGTGTGTGTGTTAAAAGGGTTTAGTGATCAACTAAGGGGTAAAGCGGTCTCAGTTGTCTCTCCAATTGTAGAAAAAGGTCTATAAAATGAACCGACGATTGCAAGAGTGACAAATCACCCTAACTAAGAGAGTTCCCATTCAAAATTAGAGTTTATTTCCATAATTAAATTTCAAAGGGTTATGTTAACAACTTTAGCATATGTAATAGCTGGAAACACATTTATTTGTCTTGAAATAGACACTGAACAGAAATGTTTAACATTTTCCTAGTAATTCGTTCACATCTTGTCTTTGTAGTGTAAAAAGATAAATATGGTTGTTGCACCTTTCCATATTGAAAAGGTAAATGGTTAAAATTGAAGTGTGCCGCACTAACGTATGATCCACTCCAGTGGTGTTTATTCGAGGGAAGAACTGACTCCGCCCATTTATCAAGATTTCATGAAAATTATATAATATCATTATTGTATATTTTGTACAATGTTGTTCCTTTCCTTATGTGAAAGATAGTTTGCCTTGTAGACCCTGTTTTGAGGGTATCGGGAGACTGGAAATGAAATAGTAAAATGATTATTGGTCGAATGTCTATTCGTCTATCATATATTCATTATATAGAATGAGAAGTAGGAAGAATCTATGAAACAATGGTGGTTCAATTCGATAAATCTGGGCTCTTCTACATTCTACTTACTTTCTTTGTTCTTCATTTCATTTCGATGAAGGAATATGCTCAGTATTAACCTAATGTACATATTAAATATGATAAGCATCTTTGAAGTTGCAAGCAGGGGTGAAGATAGCAGTTTACTCAAGAGGGGTCGATTTATCTATTAGTTGACAATAGAATTGAGAAACATAAAACTACGAAAAAATAATAATTATACAGACCCCTATATAGGAAATAGAATAATTTGCGTATGTAGCTTTTGCTGCTTGTTCTTTATTGATGTCTCAATTCAGTTTTATCGATATCATATTTTGAGTTTTGCCCACTAATCATAGTTGAAAAGCATCAGAACTATGATATATTTGCCCAAAAACTTTAGTATAAGTTTGGTCATATCAAGCTATAGATAAAACTATAAAATCATATATAGCTTTGTATTTTTTATAAGTTGCTGTTACATAAACACCAAGAAACATTAAGAGGAAGTTTATTTGCAAAATACTTAAGGGTGTAGTTTTTCCAACATTCGCGTTTTGCTGGTGAAGTTTTTGAGGCAAAAGACAAAGAAGGGGAAAAAAAAATAGGGGGTCAGTGTTTCTCAAAAATAACCAACCAACCACACCTCCAAACCCGCCCCCCACCACCATCAGCAGGCACACAACAAAAAACAAAATCTTTATTAGCATCTTCTGTTATAGTTCTAATTCTAGAGTAATTGCCTCGGTATATTATATAAAATTATAAATAGCTCTAGCTACGTTCATTAAGTTGAAAGCTTTTTCGTACTTTACTTCGCGCAGTTAACCGTTGGCATATTTGATATATTTAGAAGACACAATGTTTTTACTTTAAGAGGGGGCAATTTATAATTTTGCCACATTCATTCTATGTTCAAAATCATTGAGGGGTCCGACACCTCTGGCTATAGTGGCGCTTCGCTTCTGGTTGCAAGGATCATACATGTATTTGCAACTTTGCAACCTTACCAACGCCGGTCCTAAGGGTTTTGATAAGTAAAGCGAATAGCAAAAGCAAGACTCTAATACAGAACTAACACTATTATCACAATTAAATCATTGAAATAATTTATCAAAAATATTTTCAACGATAATTACTAAAATAACAAAAACAATTTAAATTATGAATGTGCAATCTACTAATTACAATTTATCAAAATTATATTCAACGATAATTTAAAGTAAAAAATTCTTTTTAACGGTTAGTCAACATAATCTGGATATATCAAGGATTGAATATTATATTCCTTAACATAATTTAAAGTAAACATTCTTAGGATAACTTCAGCTATAAAATAATATTATTATTATTAATTAAAAACAATCGTACTATTGAATTTATTGTAATCATTTTTCATTTAAAAAATACACCTTTCTGTTTATTAAAGTAAAGAAGGAAGGTTGCTATTGCTAACTTACTACTATTTGTACATCATAATGATCAGAATTGAATCGTATGAACTGAATCTTGTTTCAAACTTTTTACATGAATTGAATCTTGTTTTAAACAAACTATGCAGGCATCAATGATCTGAATTTGTACATCATAACTTACAACAATTTCTATTATAATTTTTAGATCACAATTTGTACAAACATTAATGATTGCAATTTTTTTTAATCGTATAGTACGAATAATGAATTGAATTTTGTTTCACTTTTCAGATGGATAGATTGAACAGATTACAAATAGAAAGCAGTACATTTTCTTTTCACTTTTTAGATGGATGGAGTCTGTCGGTCACTATCGATTGATTTGGAGATGATGTCGAGGAGTCGTCGCTGCCTACACCTACCTGTCAGTCGTCAGGCATCATCATCTCACCGATGGTTGGTGCTTCACGGTTCGCACTTTTTGGTTTTTTTTTCGTATTGGGAAAATGATGCCCTAATTTTTTTGGGGCCCCAAGTGGCAGCTTTAGCTGCTTTACCAAAGGGTCGGGCTTGCCTTAATTCATAACGGTAAGGGCGCGGACAATTTTTCTTCTTCTTGTGTTCTTTTTTATATAAAGTGAAATAATATTATAATCGTTTGAAAAATAAAATACTAAGGTTGTGTTTGGTTTACCATTTTTATTTTTGGATTTATGTCCACAAAATGCGCAAGACGCATGCATATTGTCGAAAACGATCAATTTAGAAAATGAAATTAACATATAAAATAAAAAACAACTTTTTTTTATTTTTCGTGTTTTGAAAAATAATACAAGGACGAGAAACAATCTATTCTTCCGTCGTCCTTTCGTTCTCTCCGTTGTTTCATCGTTTTTCTTCCACCACCTTCGTCATCACTTCACCCCTTTCATATTTGACATGCATATTTGAAAACAGAAAACTAAAAATTCGTTTTTAAACCAAACCTACCTAATTTACAACTTGGTTTCAAAAACTAAAAGACTTTGTGATCAAATAGACTAATTAGGTGTAACCTTGTAAATCACCTTAAAGCATGACATGACATTAAGTATGGCATTTAAATGAGATAGTGACACATAAGCCAATTGGGTGTAAGCTTGTAATAACACCTTATTTATTAAAGCATGAGGAGACATTACGCATGACACTTAAAATAAGGGAGCGACACATAAATCGATTAGGTGTAAGTCTAAAGCATGAGGTGTCATTACGCATGTCACTTAAAATAAGAGAGTGGCACATAAGACCGATTAGGTGTAAGCTTCAAGTATGAGGTGTCATTACGCATGACACTTAAAATAAGGGAGTGACACATCAGCTAATAATGTTTAAGCTTATAAGACCACCATGCTTATCAAAGTGACAATCAAGGGGGCATGTGTCAATACACCAAAGTTTGCATGGAAAAGGATGGACAAGTGTCCTTATTTGAAAAGACCAAAATGCCCTTAAAGAAAGGCTATAAATAGGATGATAATTTTATTTGGTTTTCATACTTCCATAAATCTAAAACTAAACAAAAGTAAGAAAACAAGAAAGATCTTATAGAAAGGCAAGGAGTTAAATCATATGCCTAAACTATAATTGCTAAGGTGGGAAAAACTATTTAATTCTAAAATTTCAAGTTATTTCATGAAGTAGTGTAACTTGTAATATATTTAGTCTATATGTTGCATTGTTTTAAACCTTTTGGTATTATAGACATAAGTTTTGCTTATAATATTTTTAACCTCAACCAAATGTATTTGATTTATGTTTCAATTGTTTGAAAGAAAGAATAATCTGTATTGGTTGATGATTATAAAGTGTTTTGAAGAATACTTGTATATATATACTTATGATTTGTGATGGCTTTCAGACAAAGGCGGTAAAAGACAAAAGATCTAGGATGGTGCACTATTACTTTATTTCAATACCGTGTGTTAGAAGATAGAGTACATCCATATCGTATGTTAGAATGCCAGTCGCGATGTGATAAAAAGTTTCCAAGATCTAATTCCTTACTGGCTGTTCGGTTTAGATCCATTAGTAGTTAAATTGATTCTTTTATGGATTTCAGATGTTCTTGGTTTATAAAAGATATTTATATATGTCGAATGAGTTTGACAGATATGGTTGAGGAAAATTTACATATTTTACTTATGTAATATATGCTAATATATTTTAAAATATGGTTTGGATATCTTGGAGAATTTTGTGACATGACCTGAGATTTAAATTAAATAACTACTTTACTGGATCGGTGTTGTTCATGATACTACAAATAAACATTTCAGGTTTGGATAAGTAGAGTAAGAGGTGGAACTTTCATGAAAAACCGAAAGTGAAGAATTTTTCTTATCATTTGTTTAATATTGCAAATCTTGATGCACATATATGTATGAAGTCGAAGACAGAACCTTATGTAAATTAACTTGTATTGCAAGTATGAATGTATAATATTTCTTTCGCCTGAAATCGTTAACTCTGAATGATTTGAGATTCTGGCATTTACCTTGTGAACTTGTGACACTAATATCATAGCACATATTATGAGGGTAGTATTCCCGAATCCGACCAAAAGTGTCAGAGTGCGGTGTTACAAAGTGATCGAAGGTCACGAGTGCGAGCCCCGAAACTGACAACCCTGTAACAAATAGCCGAAGTATGTGTTTGGCAGGCACATACTTCCCTAGAGTTTACAAGCGAAGCTTGGTTCTCTAGGTAATTCAAAAAAAAGTGATATCAAAGTCTAGGATATATTAAGTGATGCTCAGTAGAAAACTCTTTATCACGTCACAAGAATAAAACCCTATAGTATGGGTTTTGCCAGAATATGAAGTTTATACTATTCATTGACATATTTATAATTGTTATAGTTATAAACAATGACAAGCCAAATGACATTGGATACTGGAGATTCATATGGGGGGGAGGGGGGTTAAGCGCACAACTAATTCTGAAGAATGACTAACCCCAACCTTTCCACAATTCGAGAACAAGATGATTAGAAGGAAGACAAAAGATTTTAGTAAGGGAAATGATAGAAATGACAAATATAGCATATAACTATAAAGAGCAACTGTAAAGAGACCTTGTATTGTACCGTTTTCATCAAAAACAGAAGGAAATAGCGAAAGCTATAAAGATGGCAGAGAGAAGTGAGTATGGAGAAATTCGAGAATTTCTCTAAAGGCAAGGTGAAATTATAACGCCTGTAAGACCTATACGAAGGAAAATGTTTCCAAGGATGAATAAAAGACAATTGGATGAAGAAGATTCAGAATCCCAAAGATCAAACGAGGTCTCCAAAGAAGTTACGGAACATATGGAAGTACCCATGGAAAATGAATTGAACAATATTGTATGATCCTTTCACACACTATGACTTCCATAGCGAATGTAACATAAAGAATTGAAGGGTTGCTTAAAGTTTGATGGTTTAATCTTCAATTTTTTTGACTTATAAATATTGAAGATGTATGTAGAAGTTAGCAAACAATAACCCAAAATTTGTTTTTACAAAGAAAAAGGGTTATAAGTAGTATATTCTTTATGTGTGTGACTTGAGTTTAGTTAATTTTCAATAATGTAATTATATCCGGCATTGATCATAACAAAGTTACTTTGTTTCTCTAAGGTTATGGGAGACCGGGAAACTACTACTTTGACTTATAGTCAAGAGGTTCAAGCCTCCGCACAACAAAATTCTATGGAGTTGTTTGCATCCTTTATCAAACAAATGGAACAAATATCCTCTAGACCCGCGAATAATCCATCTGATAATTTATTGAGTCGTTTTAAGAATTTACATCCAGACAAATTTGTTGGAGATGCCGATGCATTTAAAGCTGAACAATGGATCTAACATTCAGAAGACATCTTTGAAGTGTTAGATTGTAGTGAAATAGATAAAAGGAAGTTTGCTATGTTTCAGCTAGCAGAAGAGGCAAGGAATTGGATGGAGTTAATCATGGCTATAACTGATTCAACTATGATGACCTGGAGAAGTTTTAAGGAAATGTTTCTTGAAAGTATTTTTCAGAACATGAAAGAGAGAAGATGGAACTGAAATTTCAAGCTCTCAGATAGGAGAACTTGACAGTGGCCTAATATCAAAATGAATTTGAGGCATTGTCTCGATTTGCAAGCCATCTAATCAATAAGCCGGAAAAACGGGTCAGAAGATTTGCAAAGATTAATTCCACCAATAAGGAGACATGTAAATAATGATCGTTGCAAGACTTATGAGGCAATTATATATAAAGCTCTTAAACCTTGAAGAAGACTATATTCAACTTTAGCAAAAAAGAAATTATTCGAATAAAAGAAATCATAGAAATCAAGGGAAATTCAATAATCAAATAAATTCAATCGGAAGAAGCCACGGTACAACGAGGAAGAGAAGAAAGAAGGGACACAACAAAGAGAGGGTCAAAAGGAAATAAAAATATGTTATAGTTGCAATGAGAAAGGTCATATTGCTCCTAACTGTTCTAAGGAAAGAAAAAAAAATTATATGCTACAATTGCAATGAACCTAGACACATAAGCATGGAGTGTAAAAAGCCGAAAAAGAATAATAAAGCAACATTAGGAGATCATGTCAAGGTATATGCGGTAGTTTCTGAACAAATACGTGTGAAAGATACCTTATTTATTTTTGATTTCAAGCTAAAGTTTTGTTTGTTCCGGGTTCCACGCATTCCTTAATATCTGTGGTATTCACTACTAAGTTAGAATTATTAATTAAGCAACTAACAAATCTTCTAATAATAGATACTTAGTAGAAGGAGAAAATGAACTTCGAAGTATATGTAAGAATTTTCCTCTTTATATCGAAGATAAGGAGATACCGTGGATTTGTTCATTTTCCCAATGATCTGTTTTGATCTCATTCTTGCAATGAATTGGCTTTAAGAACAATATACTAAACTAAATTGTCATGACATGACTATAGCCTTTTCCATTTCGGGACATGAGACATTCATATATTCGTGTAATAAATTTGAAAATGCATTCATATTTGAATACCTAGCATATATTGACATTAAAGATGCAAGCCAACAACTAGACCAAATCAAAGTAGTAAGTGAATTGGAAGAAGTATTTGGGGATATACTAGGAATATCACCAAAACAAAAAATCAATTTTTGTATCAAATTGGTCCTTGGTGCAAATTCAATAGCAAAGACAACTTATCATATGGCTCCGTTAGAAAATCAAGAACTAAAGAAGCAAATTAAGAGTTAGAGGATCTGAGATTTATTAGACCAAATAAATCACCTTGGGGAGCTATAGTATTATTCATAAAGAAGCATATCGAGTCCCTAGATTATGTTTTGACTATTAAGAACGAAATAAGGTTACAATTAAAAATAAGTATCCATTACCTCGGATTGATGATCTCTTTGATCAACTCCAAGAAGCTACCAATATTCTCAAAGATAGATTTGAGGTGGTTATCACCAGTTAAGAATAAAGGAAGAAAATATTTCAAAGACAACTTTCTAAACACGGTATGGACATTATGAGTTTTTGGTATTACTTTTGGACTTATGCACCAACAGTTTTTATGGACTTCATGAATCGTGTGTTCCATCCTTAGTTTCTTACATTGATCAATTTATCATAATATCTATTGATGATATTTTAATTTACTTTAAGTTAAGAGAAGAGCATGAGAAACATTTGCGCATAACTTTACAAAATTAAAGGAGCACTCGTTATATGCAAAGCTAAGTGAATGTGAGTTTTGGTTGAAAGAAGTATAATTTCTCGGGCATGTTATTTCGAGAGATGGGATAAGAGCAGACTTTGAAATGGCGTCCTCCAAGAACACCTTTGTAGATTCGAAGTTTTCTTGGACTGACTGGTTATTATAGAAGATTTATCCAAAACTTTTCAAAATTAGCAACTCCACTAACTAAGCTAACAAAAAGGACATAAAATTTGTATGGAGTGAGAAATGTGAGGTGGCATTTCAGATATTGAAAAAAAGTTAACTAAAGCACCAGTTCTAACATTACAATGGAGTGGAGAACGATACAAAATATATTATGATGCATGTGGTCAGGGATTAGGATGTGTATTGATGCAGGAAGATAAAGTTATTGTTTATGCCTCTCAACAATTAAAGAAGCATGAAGTAAATTATCCAACAACTCATGACTTGCAGTTGGTAGTGATATTGTTTACATTAAAAATATGGAGACACTATCTTTACGGCGAACAATTTGATATTTATTCTAACCACAAGAGTATAAAGTATTTATTCTTTCAAAACAAACTTAATATGAGGCAATGAAGATGGATGGAGTTTTTAAAGGACCATGACCTCACATTACATTACCATTCCGGAAAAGCCAACGTGATAGCAGATATATTAATTCGAAAGTCATATGGAATTATTGCTAGCCCGATGATCACAAAATTAAGAGCTTTGAAAACTTCAGTAGAAATGAATGCTCGATCTAGGATGAGTAATCAAATAAATAGTGAAAGAATGGCCCTTATATGTAGTATGGTCATTCAGTATACTTTAGTTAGTATAATTATACAAGCCCAAGTACAAAATGAGAAGTTAAAGTATTAGTTTATGAAAATGAAAGACAATGACCTCATTAGGTAGGAAATGACGGGGGATACAGATATAGACAAAGATTTTGCGTGCAAAATCAAGTAGAATTGAAGAATGATGTTCTGAATAAGGCGCATCGTTTAAGACTCACTGTACATCCTGAAAACACGAAGATGTATATGAATCTAAAATGTCAATTTTTGTGGAGTGGAACAAAAAAGGATGTTGCAAAATTTGTTTCAAGGTGCTTCACATGCCAACAACAAATTAAGGCTGAGCAACAACGACCATCTTGTCTGTTACAACCACTTCCTATAGCGGAATGAAATGGAAACAAATTTCAATGGATTTCATTTGTTGGACTCTCAAGGTCAAACCAAGGGCATAATGTAATATGGATAGTGATCGTACGCTTAATAAAGTCAGCTCATTTTATACCCTATAGTATGAGATACTCAATTGACAAACTAAGTAAAATCCACTTAAAATAAATTGTCAGATTGTATGGAGTCTCAGTCACAATTGTTTCAGATAGAGGTTCATGATTTACCTCTAGATTTTGGAAAAGTTTTCAAAAGAATTTGGGTGCAAAGTTCAATATGAGTACTGCTTTTCATCCTCAACAGATGGATAAACAGAAAGGGTAAATCGAGCAATAGAAGGTATGCTAAGGTCTTTGTGATGGAATTTGAAAGTACTTGAGGAACACACATACCATTAATGAATTTGCATATAACAATATTTACCACACAAGTATTGGTATGGCACCATTTAAATCCCTATATGGAAGGCCATATTGTTCGTCGGTTTGTTGGACAGAGGCAGGAGATAATGAACTACTTGGCCTTGATCTAGTGATAAAAACAACGAAGAAAATTTCAACCATACGAGAACGACTAAAATCTACCCAATGTAAGCAAAAGAGCCATGCAGATCAGAGAAGAAAAGATTTGGAATTTGAATTAGAGGAACATGCTCTTTTAACGACTTCTCCGATAAAGGGTGTAATGCGATTTGAAAAGAAAATGAAAAAATTGTCACTTAGATCTGTTGGGCTCTACCAAATCACCGAAAGAATAGTCAAGGGCATATCGACTTGCATTACCTAAAAAATTATCAGATGTTCATATTGTTTTCCATATATCAATGCTACGATAGTATATTCTGATCCATCGCATGTGGTTAATTTGGATAACATCGAAGTTAAAAAGGGTACTACATATATCGAATGACCAATTTGAATTATCGATAGAAAAGTTAAGAAATTACCAACAAAGGAAATTCAATTTGTAAAAGTTTAATGAAATAATTATAATGAAAATGAGGCATCATAGAAACTTGAATAAAAAATGCTCAAAGAGTATCCAGAGTTAGTTGAACACTAGATTTCGAGGATGAAATCTTCTTTTAAATGGGGTAAAATGTAAGAGTCCGAACAACTTATTTTTTTCTTGTGTTTTTTATATACAAATGAAATAATATTATAATTGTTTAAAAGATGAAATACTAAGTTATAACTCTATTTCAAAGACCAAAAGATTTTATGATCTGATATATTAACTAGGTGTAACCTTGTAATATCACATCGAAGCATGACATGACATTAAGTATAGCATTTAAATGACGTAGTGACACATAGGCCAATTAGGTGTAAGCTTGTAATAACATCTTATTTATTGAAGCAAGAGGAGCCATTATGCATGACACTGAAAATAAAAGAGTGACACATAGACTAATTAGGCGTAAGCTTAAAGCATGAGGTATCATTATGCATGACACTTAAACTAAGGGAGTGATACATATGGCGATTAGGTGTAAGCTTAAAGCATGAGGTGTCATTATGCATGACACTTAAAATAAAGGAGTGACACATCGGCTAACGATGCGTAAGCTTATAAGACCACAATGTTTATTAAGGTGACAACCAAGGAGTCTGTGTCAATGCACCAAAGTTTGCATGGAAAAGGATAGACAAGTATCCTTATTTGTAAAGACCAAAATACCCTTGAAGGAAGATTATAAATATGATACTAATTTCATTTGGTTTTCATACTTCCATAAATCTAAAGGCTAAACAAAAGTAAGAAAATAAGGAAGAAACCATAGGCCTAAACTATAATTGCTAATGTGAGGAAAACTATTTCATTTTAAAATTTTAGGTTATTCTATGAAGTAGTGTAACTTATAATATGTTTAATTTATATGTTGCACTATTTAAAACCTTTTAGTATTATAGATGTACCTTTTGCTTATAATATTTTTGACCTCAATCAATTGTATACGATTTATGGTTAGATCATTTGAAAGAAAGAATAATTTACATTGGTTGATAATTATAAAGTATTTTGAAAAATACTTATATATATGTTTATGATTTGTGATGGCTTTCGGACGAAGGAGATAAAAGATAAAATATCTAGGATAATCCTTATTACTTTATTTCCATACCGTGTGTTAGGAGATATAGTACATTCATACTATATGTTACGATGTCAGCAGTGATGTGATAAAAAATTTCATGATCTAATTCCTTAGTGCTTGTTCGGCTTAGATCTATATGTAGTCAAATTGATTTTTTTATGGATTTCAGATGTTCCTGCTTTACAAAAAATATTTATATATGTTGAATGTGTTTGACAAATATGGTTAGAGAAAATTTACCTATTTTACTTATGTAATGTGCTAATATATTTTATAATACGGTTTGGACATCTTGGAGAATTTTGTGACATGACTAGAGATTTTGATTAAATAGGTAGGTCAGTGTTGCTTATGATGCTATATATAAAAATTTCAGGTTTGAATAAGTCGAGTGAGAGGTGGAATTTCCATGAAAAAATGGAAGCGAAGAATTTTTCGTAGAATTTGTTTAATATCAGAAATCTTGATGTGCATATATGTATGAAGTCGAAGACAAGATCTTATATAAATTAACTTGCACTGTAAGTATGAATATATAATATTTCTTTCGATTGAAGTCATTTACTCTGAATGATTTAAGATTCTAACATTTACCTTGTGAACTTGTGACACTAATATCATAGTACTACATTACGAGGTTACACTTCCGAGTCCGACCAAGAGTGTCGAAGCGGGTTGTTACAAACACCCTCATAATTTGATAACTTTTTTATTTTACTTAATATTAACTCTGATGAATGGTTGAATACTTTTCTTGAGTTAGAATTGTTGAATTTTGACGACGCTATATGAAGAATTGAAGAGGTCGGAAGTAGCTTTAAAACGGCAAAATCGATTCGCAAATCAGAGCTCGTAGGAGGAAGATATGGCGAAAAAGGTGAAGTGCTGCATGAACAACATGACAGACGTCTGAGCCCTGGGTTTTGGTAACCCGAGAGTTATGACAGACGTCTGTCATCTTGTGACAGGCGTCTATCAGCAGACTTACTACAGTTTGAAAGTTGCAACAGACGTCCAGACGTCTGAGAGGTTGTGACAGATGTCTGTCACTATGAAGTTTTGTTTTTTCAGCCCATAATTTATGTATTCGCTTATAGGGCTTCAAGGGGAAAATCGGGATTTGTCAATGAAGGATAAGTTCTCTATATAAGCTATTTTCAGGATTCAGAGACGATAAGATATTACGGGTTTAATTCAGGAGTTATCCTCCATTAATTATGGTTTATTTAAACCTAATTTTCTTCAATTCTCTTCTTCACACATCAATTCTATTTGAATTTTGATCATTGTAATCAATCTCTTGTACTCTTCTCATTGGTATCAATAAAGGCTCTCTCTCAAAGTGGAGGTAGACTAACAAGATGTTAGTGGAACCACTATAAATCGGTATGTGATTTATTTTACCATTATAGCTTTGGTATTTTTATTGGTTGTTTGGAGATTGTGATTGGTTTTGTATTGGATTGAGATTTGGATTGAGATATTGATTTATTGTTTTTGTACTTCTTACATGATCTTGTTTTCTACTATGCTTTGGACTTTTGATTTGAGTGGTCTCGAGGTAGAATTTCCCATAATATTTGGTATCGGAGCTTTGGTATTAGTAGATGGTTGTAAAAATGCCGGAATTGGATAATACCTCAGGTAGTTTCTCAACAGTTAATTCAAGTGGTGTAGCGTCTTATGTACGTGGATCGAACGCAGCTTCAACATCACAATTGGTTATATACAAGTGGAATGACTATAATGATTTTGAAAAGTGGCAATGGAAGATGAAAGTGATTCTTAGGTTGAATCGAGCGCATCGGGCAGTGTTTGACACACATTTGTTGCTGGTAGACATCTTGGATGTTGAGATAGAGGAATTGAAAGAGTGGGCATTCACTACACTTCAACTTGCTATGGGTGAGAATGTTATCTTCGGAATTAGTGGTGGGACTACCGCTAAGCGTATTTGGGACAAGTTGGAGTTGTATATGAAGAAGTCACTGACTAATTGTTTGATCTTGTTGCGAACGTTCGTCACCTATAGGATGAAGGAAGATACTTCGCTAAAGGTGCATGTGAATACCTTTGATGATTTGCTAATGAAGATGAAGGCGGTACTTTTGAAGATTGAGGAAGAGCAAAAGATGATATTGTTATGTTCGTTGTCGGACTGTTATATAGGTTTCTAAAATAGTTTGATGTATAGTCGGGATACTTTGACTCTTGACCATGTCAAAACAGGTCTTCTTAGCTAGAAGTTGCGAAATCAAATGAAGGAGTTGGGTGATAGAAGTAGTGATGTTAGTAGTGGTCATGGTTTATTTATGGAGAAGGAGAGATATGTAAAGAAGGAGAACCGTGGGCATTCTAAATCAAGGAAAGCCAGGTGGAGAGGAAAGTCGAAGGAAAGAAAAGGAAAGTGCTATATTTGTAAGAAGCCCGATCATTGGAAGAATGAGTGTCCAGACAAGAAGAAGGCAAAGAAGAAAGTAGCATCTTCATCCATAGCAGTGGAAAGTGGAGTTGGTGAGGAACACGTAGATGTGTGTACGGTAGTAGCATCAGATGTTTCGAGTAGCGAATAGGTGCTCGATTCGAGGGCGTCTTGTCATATGATGCCAAATAGGAATTGTTTTCTTCTTATGTCGACAAAGAAGGAAATTCAATTGTTATGGTAATGGTTCTATCTATAAGTCGAAAGGTATTGGTTCTATGCAAATTCAGATGTTTGACAGAGTGATTCGTACTCTCACTAATGTACGCTACGTTCTGAGACTTTGAAAGTCTCTTATCTCTTTGAGGACAGCTGGATTCTTTAGGTTGTAAGAACACCATTGAGAATGGCAGCTTGCAGGTTTCGAAGTGTGTGCTTGTGGTGATGAAGGACGCTAGGACTCATTGTGTTTATTTGCTTCAAGGAGTGACTATAGAAGGTGAAATTTGTATGGGAGTTGATAGTTCTCGTGGCTTGGACGCGACTAGGTTGTGGCATTTGAGGTTAGGTCTTGTCTCGGAGAGAAGTTTGAATATTCTTCGGAAGAGAGAGATGATCGATGGAGAGAGTTTCAACAAACGAAAGTTTTGCAAGGAAGATGTCATGGGGAAGTAAAAAAAAGTTTCCTTCAGTGAGCGAAAACATGATTCGAGAACGGTTCTTGAGTATGTACACGCGGATGTTTGGGGACCGGCATCGGCAGCTTCTTTTAGGGCAGCTCGCTATTTTATTTCTATTATTGATGATATTTCTTGAAAGGTATGAGTATATCTAATAAAGGCCAAGTCGGAGGCATTCGTAAAGTTCAAAGCATGGAAAAATCTTGTTAAGAATAAGAGTGGCAAGTCTTTGAAGGTTTTAAGGTCCGATAATGACGGAGAGTATGTTTCCAGAGAGTTTTTGGAGTTTTGCAAGAATCATTGTATTCAGAGCATTTTACTGCACCGGAAGATCCGCAGTTGAATGGTGTTGTGGAGAGGATGAACCGTACTCTATTTAGAGAAAATTCGATGCTTGAGATTGACATCGGGTTTATCTAAGAGATTTTGAGCCGAAGCTTTGTCAAATGCGGTGCATATTATTAATTGAACTCCATGCTCGGCTGTTGGTAACAAAATTCCGAATGACGTATGGAAGGAAAAGAGCATTGACTTGAGTTATCTTCGTGTGTTTGGTAGTCTGGTTTATGTGAATGATTCGGTAAATGTTAAGCTTGGGCCTAGGCTTTCAGTGGATTTTCTTGGCTATATAGACGAAGTAAAAGGATATCGGATTTGGGATCCGAAAACGAAGAAGGTTGTGAATTCTCGTCATGTTACTTTTGATGAGTTGGGTTTGTTCAAGGAGAATGAGAGTTCATCGGCTGTTCCAGATTTGGTCCATGGCGAATAAAAAGAGAAGTTATTCCCATCTTTCGTCTAAGGAGTAGAGTAGTTGGGGATGCTTGTGAAGAAGAAGTTGTTGATATAACATCACATAGTCTATAGGGTTCCTATAGTAGTGTTGGTGATATACATGATTCTAGAGAGGATTCGGTTCAAGGTGGAGCCGAAAAGAGTTTGAGTGATGATATTGCTAGTCGGGTGGGTCGTCGTGGTATAAGGCCACCCGATAGATATTGTGATTGAAACTATCTTAACATTTGTGATAATTTGGATTATACTCTTCACGTAGTCCAATATGAGCCAATGGACCTTAATGACGTCATGAAGTCAAGTGATAGCTCGAAGTGGATTTATGCCATGGAGGAAGAGATGCAATCATTGTTGAAGAATCAAACTTAAGATTTGGTTTCACTTCCTAAAGAAAACTGTGTTATTTGATGCAAATGGATATACAATGTGAAGGACGATGAGAGCTACAAAGCTAGGCTAGTGGTAAAGGGTTTGCACAAAGGATGAGAAAGGAGTATGATGAGATATTCGTACCGGTTTTGCGTCATACTTCAATCTGAAAATTACTTGCTATAGTTATCATTCACGACTTGAAGTTGGAGCAACTTGATATGAAAAACCGCCTTCTTGCATAGTGACTTAGATGAAGACATATACATGGAGCAACCGGAAGGGTTTGTTGGATGGTAATTCAAATTTGATTTGCAAGTTAAAGAAATCACTATATGGTTTAAAGCGACCACCTAGACAATGGTACAAGAAATTTGGTCATTTTATGATTGAAAATGGTTTTGATAAAAGCATCAAGAATGCTCGTGTATATTTCAAGAAGTTGAAATATGATTGTTGGATGTATTTACTCTTGTATGCGGACGACGTGCTCATGCTTCTAAGGATAAGAATGAAATCAACAAGTTAAAACTGAGTTTGAAATCAGAGTTCGAAATGAAGGATCTTGGAGAAGCAAAGAGGATATTGGATAGGGATGTAGAAATGGATCGAAAGCATTTTGAGTTGAAATTGACTCAAAAGTACATAGAAAAAGTGCTTTGCCGGTTTAGCATGAAGAATGCAAAGCATCAAATACACATTTACCTTTGCATATGAAGTTTTTGAGTAAGGGATCACTTATCTTGGAGAAAGACAAGGCTTATATGGTAAAGGTGCCATATGCTAGTGCGTTTGAAAGTTTAATGTATGCTACGGTGTGTATAAGGCCAAATATTGCAAATGTCATCGGGATGATTAGTCAGTATATGGCTAATTCGGGGAAATCGCATTGGAAAGTGGTGAAACTTATATTGAGATACCTTAGAGGTACATCATCTCATGGTCTTGGTTTTGGCGGTAGTGATGGAAAGAATTGCAAGTTGGTTGATTATTGTGATTCAGACTATGCCAGTGATAGAGATTAAAAAAAATCAACTTTCGGATATGTATTCGCACTTGGTGGTACAAGCATAAGTTGGAGAGATTGCAAACCGTAGTTGTTTTATCCACTGTGGAGGCGAAGTTGATAACCTCGGTGGAGGCAGCAAAAGAGACACTTTACTTGAGGCGATTGTTGTGTGACTTGGGATACGAGCATGGTAGTGCCGATGTTTGATGTGATAGGCGGTGCTATTCACTTGATGGAGAATTTGGCATTTAGCTCATGGACTAAGCATATTGAAGTGAGATAGTCATATCTAGTAGACACGGATGAAGATAATCAAATATATTTTCGAAAAGTGCCCACAAAAGATAACTAGGCGGATATGTTCACTTCCATTGCCGGTTTGGAAGTTCGAGCATTGCTGAAACTTGATTCGCTTGTTAAAGTGATAGATGCCATGAGGTAGCACGGTTGAGGGAGGAGCTTGGTTATGGACGAAGAAGAGTATCAGTGAGAGATTGTGATTCTATCTTCCTGATGAGTGCTGGTTTATTCTTCTTAACACTTTAGTCTTTGGTGAGACAGTTTAGAATTTGAATATGTTCAACACTTCATTAGCGGACTGGGGCTTTGCCTGAGCTTGTTGATGGAGTACAATGGACGTTGGTTTTGCCGGAGCTCATTGGGAAAGCATTAATGTTTGGTTAAAGGTAGAAATGGTAATAGTTGGTGCTATCGGTTGTTGATGATGATATGGTACCATTGGAGTTGAAGATGGATATAGTGTCGAAGTGGAACATTAAATTTTGGCGACATTATATGGAGAATTGAAGAGGTCGGAAGTAGCTTTATAACGGTGAAACGATTCGCAAAGCAAAGCTCAGAGGAGAAAGATATAGTGAAAAAGGTGGAGTGCTGCTGTAACAACAAGTGATAGATGTCTTTCACAAAGTGACAGACGTTTGAGCTCTATATTTTGGTAAACGGAGAGTTATGACAGATGTCTGCCATTTGTGACAAACATTTGTCTTTTGTGGCAGACGTTTGATAGGTTGTGACAGACGTATGTCGCGGTGCAGTTTTGTTTTTTATCTGGTATTTGTCAATGAAGGATGGTTCGCTATATAAGCTATTTTCAGGATTGAAGATGGTCGAAGATTAAGTGTTTAATCTAGGGTTTATCATCCATTAATTAGGGTTTATCTAAACCTAATTTTCTTCAATTCTTTTCGCTACAAATCAATTCTATTTGAATTTTGATTTTGATCATTGTAATCAATCTCTTATACTCTCCGCATTTGTATTAATAAAGGCTCTTTCCCAAAATGAATGTAAACTAAGATGTTAGGAGAACCACTATAAATCGGTGTGCGATTTGTTTTATCGTTATTGCTTTGGTTTTTTTATTGCTTTGGTTTTTTTTATTGCTTTGGTTTTTTATTGCTTGTTTGGAGATTGTGATTGGTTTTGGATTGTATTGAGATTTGAATTGAGATATTGATTAGTCGTTTTTACACTTCTTATCACGATCTCGTTTTCCGTTATGCTTTGAGATTTTGATTTGAGTGGTCTCGAGTTACAATTTTCCATAATAAGAATTATCAAATTTATTGTATTTAAATATTTATCCTACTAGGGAGTGCATCTATAATGATTATGATAATAAGAAATTACTGGCTAAGTCATTGCACATTTTCTGACATTTAACATTAAGCCGATATGTGCTATAATCTATTTTAACAAGGACATTGAAAAACAATATTAGATAGGCATTTCATCTGAGGAATCCTGGAAGGAATTGAGTAAAAGCAACATTAGCGGAAGACATCGTAGCAATAGGTAGCTAACAATATTTATAGTACACAAGTTTCATGAACACTGGCAATGGGTAGGTAATAGCACTCACGTAAGGCTGTAACAAGTAGATGCAGTTCTAATGCTTCAAATTAACAAATGCGATTTTTGTGCTTCAAATCTGTTTGCACAATTATAATGGCCGAAGGGTTTGGATTATTTAATTTTCATAAGAAATTAGAAGTACAGGAAACTTGCCATGTGGTGATAACATGCTTTGTGTTTATCTGCATGATAATGAGATCATTAAGATGTTAAACGATGATAAAAATTGTTGCTACATATATTTGAATTGTGCCGAGTGTTGGATGTTAGAGCATCTTCAACAGATGATTGGATTTTACAAAATGTAATATGTGCACCCATTTTTCCATCCAACATAGTGCAGAAATCTCAATAGTGTGGATTTTGGAGTCGGAAGTTTGGAAATCGCTTGTGATGGACGCTTGTTCAACAAGCGCATGTATCTCAGACACTTGTTGAACAAGCGCCCTATCAACAGATGCTCAGTGTTCAAACGCTTGTTCAACAAGCGCCTGAAATATATATTTTATAATTCTTTAATTTCATGCGTCTGTTCAATAGGCTCTTGAACATCAGACGTCTGTTGAACAAGCGCCTGATTACATTCAATCGGAAGAAATAGTCGATTACAAAATTCAAGCATACATTGTTAGAGGACCCTTATATAGTGAATGAGATATTGTCTCACATCACCAAAAATAAATTAATGTTCATGCTTATATACTACTTTCCTCAAACTTATATTGGCCTTTAGTGTCAGATAATTGTGCCCGGGGGGGGGTTATATGACCATGAACTAACACACATGTGCACGCGCCTTCCGTCCGTCCCGTACCGAATCGGACCGAGTGCGGATTCAATAAGAGTGGACCGTGTTATATTTTTACTATACAGAAATAAACAGTTTTCAACTATTTAAATTCAAATAGAAGCGACTAGTGGATTGGACGCGGCTTTTCAAAATAAGCGTTGCAAAGCTATTTTTAGCCATTGCAAATGAAGAGACGTGACTGTTGCAAACCGCGACAGTTCTTGGCGGTTGCGAATGAAGAGACGCGACTGTTGCAAACAGCGACAGTTCTTGGCCGTTGCAAATGAAGAGACGCGACTGTTGCAAACCGCGATAGTTCTTGCCCGTTGCAAATGAAGAGAGCAACTGTTGCAAATCACGATAGTTTTTGGCCGTTGTAGACGAAGAGATGCGGCTGTTCCCAATAAACATAACTGTTGGGAATTAGCCTATAAAAGGACAAGAAAACCTGATCAGTAGATAACTTCAAATTTTCTCTTCTTCCTCTTCATTTCTTAATCTCCAGATCCGTGCGCTTCTACATATCATACAGAAGATCATACTCATCACAATCTTGAGCATATCACGTCTGTTGTATCTTGGGAGACTTTGAATAAAGTCTTAAGGAAATTGTTATGGCAAGCCTCGTAAGTAATTTTCTTCTTCATCCGGTTAGATTTCTGTTTACTTATATATTTATATACATCATTCTGTAATTTTTCCGTTTCAACGTTGCGCTGTTTCTACGAAGTAATACTATGCTTGTTTATCGCTATAGTTTAATACAGCAATTTGTTGTTGTGATTGCTATAGTTTATTTTTGTAAATTAATTACAACATAGTTATTGTTCAAAATAACTAATACAGAATTACAAAGTAGTGAAAATCTGATTTGTAAATTTGTGTGACGAGTTTATAACATATTGGTCTCTGTTTACTGATCTAATAACATCTTATGACTTTCCTGTTTTCACTAAAACAGAGATGTCGACAGTTGAACTATCAACAAAAAGTGCTACCTACAACAGGCCTGATCCGTTTAAAGGAGATGGTGATGACTTCATAACATGACAGAATCAAATCATGTTTTATCTCACCACGCTAGGGCTGCAGAAGTGCATTGAGGATGATGAACCAAAGCCTAAAGACGGACAAACTAGAGAAAAAGATGCAGCTGTTTTTCTTAGAATTGACTCATGGAAGCATTCGTACTTCTTACGCCGAAATTACATTCTGAACTGTCTGGATAAAGTACTATATAAAGTATATCAGCCATACCAGACATCAAAATCCCTATGGACTGCACATGCAAATAAATACAATACGCAGAATGTCAGTTTGAAGAAGTTCATAGTAGATAAATTTATAGAATACAAAATGGTGGATTCGAAATCCATAAATAATCAAGTGCAGGAACTCCAACTTATAATTCATGAACTTGAGGAAGAAGGACATCAAGTTGGAGAAATCGTTCCTTGTTGAAGCAATAACAGAAAAACTACCACCATCTTGGAGAGACTACCGCAACTATCTGAAACATAAGAAAAGAGGAGATTTCCTTAGAAGATTTCATTGTCGGATTAAAAATTGAGGTAGATAATCGCGGAATAACACAACCCAAAGACGAAGAGGCACTTGTTACAGAAGGGTCAAAGAAGAAAGGACACTTCAACAACAAAAAGAAAAAGAGAAAGACACCGGATAATCAATCCAAAGATAAGCAAACAAAGAAGTTCAACGGCGAATGTTGGGTCTGCGGAAAGACTGGGCACGCAGCTAAAGATTGTAGGCACAAGAAGACGAATGACAAATCGGTGGCAAATATAGTGGAAAATTTGAGTTCAACCATTGAGGAGATGAACTTTTCAGGAGTTGTTTCAGAATGCAACTTAGTACAGAACCCTGCACAGTGGTGGGTAGACACAGGTGCTACTCGTCATGTCTGTTCTGATATATCTATGTTCTCCACTTATAAGAAATACGATCAGGAAGAAAAAATGTACATGGGTAATTTTGCAGTTTCCATGATCGAAGGTAAAGGCACCGTTGTCCTTAAATTTAACTCCGGAAAAACTGTGACACTAAGTGAAGTTCATCATGTTCCGGATATCCATAAGAACCTTATCTCTGGACCTGTGCTCTCAAGGAAAGGCTTCCGTCTAGTCTTCGAGTCAGATAAAGTAATTCTGTCTAAGGCTGGAATTTATATAGGAAGGGGTTATTTATACGATGGCCTATTTAAGGCAAATGTAGCCGTAGTCGGCAATAAAACTATGTACTCTTATTGTGCTATTAATAAAAAGGAAATTTCTTATTTGGTTGAGTATGAAATTTTACAATGGCATGATAGATTATTAGGACATAAATTTTCGAAAAATAAAAAATTAGCAAACTTGAGATTAATTTCTAAATTCTAAGCAGATAGAAACTACAAATGTGAGACATGTATAGATGCAAAATTGGTTAAAAATATTTCATGCTGTTGATAGAAGTACATAACCACTAGGTTTGGTTCACACTGATTTATGTGAATTTAAATCATTACCTACAAGAGGTGGGAAAAAGTACTTTATCGCTTTTATTGACGACTATACACGATATTCATCATTTATAAAATATAAGACTGAAGTAGAAAATCAGTTAAATAAAAAGATCAAAATATTGAGATCTGATCGAGGTGGAGAATATGAATTACCATTTGAACAATTCTATGCAGATTCTAGTATAATTCATCAAACAACAGCTCCATATTCACCACAATAAAATAATATTGCCGATAGAAAGAATAGAACATTAAAAGATATAATAAATGCAATGCTATCGACCTCTGATCTACTGACAAACTTATGGGAGGAAGCCTTAAATATGTCTAATCACATATTAAATAAGGTTCCCCACAATAAAACATGAACAATTCCATATGAGTTACGGAAATGACGTATACCAAGCTTCAAATACCTCAGTATGAGGCGCTTGGCAAAATTTCCAGTTCCGCCTCCCAAGAAAGTCAAACTTGAACCAAAAACTGTAGATTGTTACTTTCTAGGGCCAGCTAAAAATAGCAGTTCCTACAGATTTTTAGTATTCATGTCTGATATAGCTGATATTAATGTCAATACAATCATAAAGTCTCGAGATGCCTCATTCTTTGAAGATGTGTTTCCGCACAAAAGGAATGAAGAAAATTATGTCCCTAAAAGGACAAGAGAAGAATCAAGCAAGCCACATGATGATGAAACTCATCGTGAAATTGAGGAAGTTGAACCAAGAAGAAGCGTGAGAGCAAGAACGTCCAAGACGTTTTGTTTCGATTTTCGAAAATACATTTTAGAACACGAACCTCAAACATACAAAGAAACAATGTCATCTTCTAAATTTTCATGTTGGAAAGTAATCAAAAGAGAAATTGATCCAATTCTAAGTAATAAAACTTGAAAAATAGTTGATCTTCTGCCTGAAATAAAATCAATTGGTTGCAAATGGATCTTCAAAAAGAAGATGAAACCTGATGGCTCTATTGACAAATATAAAGAAAGATTGGTAACCAAAGAATATCGTCAAAAGGAAGCTTTATACTTCTTTGATACTTATTCACCGATTACACGAATAACCTTTATAAGAATGTTAATAGCAATTGCATCCATATATAATTTAGAGATTTATCAAATGGATGAAAAGACAACATTCTTAAATAGAAATCTTGATGAGGAGATTTACGTGGAGCAACCCGATGGTTTTATTTTCAAATGAAATGAAAACAAAGTATGTAGATTAGTAAAATCATTACACGGAATAAAACAAGCTCCAAAACAATTGCACGCAAAATTTGATAGTGTCATGATGAAAAATGGTTTCCATAAAATGAATGTGATAAATATGTTTATTATAAATAAGTTGGACAATCATACGTGATGATTTGTTTATATGTAGACGATATGCTAACCTTTGGTCCAAATAGTAAAGTAATAGAGACATAAAGAAAATGTTGATCAACAATTTCGACATGAAAGATTTAGGAGTTGTAGACGTTATTTTGGGAATCAAAATAATAAACACTTAATAGAATTGATCTATCTCAGTCACACTATGTGGAAAAAATGATTGAAAAATTCCAAAATTACGAAATTAAAGGAGTAAGAACACCTTTTAATCCATCGGAAGTACTGCAACAAAATACTAACGAGAGTGCAGTGCAAATGGAATACTCTCGTGTAATAGGACGTCTAATGTACCTCATGAATTACACAAGACCAGATATAGCTTATGCAGTAAGTCAACTGAGCAGGTATACAAGCAACCCAGGGAAGGAACACTGGAAAGCACTAATGAGAGTGTTGGGATATTTAAAGACTACTACGAACTTTTTCCTACATTGCGGAAAATATTCTGCTATCTTAAAAGGATATAGTAATGCAAACTGAATTTCTGATTCAGAGGAATCTAAATAACCTAGTGATTATGTCTTCACCATAGCAGGAGCAGCAGTGTCATGAAAGTCTACTAAACAAGCGTGCATAGCTCAATCCACTATGGAATCAGTATTCATCGCTTTAGATAAAGCAGACAAAGAAGCAGAATGACTTCGTCAATTTTTAGAAGACATTTTATTTTGGTCTAAACCTCTACCGGCCATATGCATACACTGTGATAATCAAGCAGCGTTAAGTAGAGCGCAAAACTTTATGTATAATGGAAAGTCACGACATATTCGTCGATGCCATAACATAGTTACGCAGTTACTCTCAAATGGAACTATTTCCATTGATTATGTGAGAACTATTGATAACCTTGCAGATCCATTTACTAAAGGATTATCAAAAGAGAAAATTGATTACGCATCGAGGGAAATGAGTTTAAAAGCCTAAAACAAGAAGAGTTATCTTATACGGAAATTATCCTAGCGACTGAAGATCATACGGACTAGGATTAATAGACAAACCAGTTCCGAGTAACTCAAGAAGTAATGCATTTTGGACTTAGTCCTACCCCATTCTTATGGTGCATAATAGAATGCTTGCCTACAGAAGTATTAAAAGGATAAAACTATGCTTTTTAATGATGACCATATATTGAAATTAACAAGTGGGGTATATGTAGGATACTCTTAATGGTTGCGATCACCTATATTAATATGAGCTGAGTCGGTTCTATGAGAATATTAAATGATTAAATTCTCTAAAACATTCGCAGAACCAAATTTGTTCAGAACCAAAATGAACACAATCAAGAGACGCGACTGTTGCAAACCGCGACAGTTCTTGACCGTTGCGAATGAAGATACGCGACTGTTGCAAACTGCGATAGTTCTTGGTCATTGCAAATGAAGAGACGCGACTGTTGCAAACCGCGATAGTTTTTGTCCGTTGTAGACGAAGAGATGCAGCTGTTTTCAACCAACATAACCGTTGGAAATTAACCTATAAAAGTAGAAGGAAACCTGATCAGTAGATAACTCCAAATTTTCTCTTCTTCCTCTTCATTTCTTAATCTCCAGATCCGTGCGCTTCTACATATCACACAGAAGATCATACTCATCACAATCTCGAGCAGATCACGTCTGTTGTATCTTGGAAGGCTTTGAATAAAGTTTTAAGAAAATTATAACGACAAGTCTCAGACCTGTGCAGTTAAAGCGTTCGGCAGATTCAAAGCGGTAGACGTGCAAAAAGTCATAATGGGGATATAGCGAGGATATAGCTGGATATAGCGGATGACTTTAAAATAGCATATAAAATTCATACTTGATGTTTTTACAAATATATAAATGGTAATTAAATGAAAAATTATCATTCAATTGAATTATAATTAATTCATAAATAATTTTAAACAAAAAACATGTGTGAATATACTTTAAATAAACGTAAAACTGTTATATAACACAATTGAATTTAGTAGAATAATAGAGTATTTTCATTTCTGAAAATATATTAAAAATTAAACTAAATAAATTAGTTTCATAATTTTTATAATGTATAAATGCAATTTTTTAATTCATTTTATTAAAGAAGATATAGCGGAAATAGCAAAATATAGCGGGAATAACGGGATATAGCGGAAATAGCGGGGATTAAAGCGGAAATGCTATATTTTAGGGATATATGGAAAAATTGTTGCGGTGGAAATAAGCTATGAGATGTAGCGGGGTTATAGCGGGGTAATAGCGGAACATTAACTACACAGCCTCAGACGTAATTTCCTTCTTTATCTGGTTAGACTTCTGTTTACTTATATATTTATATACATCACTCTGTAATCTTTCCGTTTTAACGTTGCGTTGTTTCTACGAAGTAGTACAACGCTTGTTTATCGCTATAGTTTAATACAACAATTTGTTGTTGTGATTGCTATAGTTTGTTCTTGTAAATTAACTACAACATAGTTATTGTTCAAAATAACTAATACAGAATTCCAAAATAGTGGAAACCTAATTTGTAAATTTGTTTGACGAGTTTATAACATATTGGTCTCTGTTTCAGTATACTGATCGCATAACATACATTTTGTAAATTGTATACCTATATTTGTTGGAGATGTTCTTACAAATGGTTTTTCGCTCTAATTTGTTTTTGATTTTGACGAGTTATAGCAACAATTTTTTATTGTTAAATCATATTTTCCTTGTAGTATGCCTACATGTATAAATTAGAAATGATCAAAATTTGCTATAAATTAGTGATAAAAGTATAGTTTAGTAGAATAATTGCGAAATTTTATGACTGACAATATATCCATCTAAAAACATATAATTTTATTATTTTCAACGGTGGTGTAATACAGGTAACGATCCACTTATATTTTATTCCTTTTCTCACTCTATCTTTTCTTGGTTTCTCCTATATATATGTGGCAATTTTCAGCACTATCATGCAACTCATTACTTGAGATTTATCTGAGTGTAGAAAAAACAAGTTAGCTTATAAGTTGCTTATTTATTTCTTCTTCTGATAGAAGGGGAAAAACATTTAGCTCTTCTTCTGATCATATCTTAGCTCATATTTGTTTGTGAAAAATGGCAGGACTATCGTTCGATCACCCTTGGGCTTTTGCATTTGGTCTCCTAGGTAGTAAACTTATTTTATATCATTAATTTTTTTTAGTTATCTTTTCATTCATAACTTGCCATTTCTCTTTCAAAATAAGAAAAATAGAAATCTTTATCTAGTTAGACAATTGATTTCAAAGCATAAAACAGTACTTCTTGTATATGCTTGAAATGTTGCATGAGTGTACTGGTAATGCACGTAGACTATTTTCAAATAAATGGAAAGAAAAAGGAGGAAGAGGAAAAATATTTCAGTTCCCTCCATCCACCAGCTTGGTATAAGTGAAAAAACTTTCTGTGCAGCTTTTTTCGTATGTTCAGGTGGATATTTCTAATGCCATATATTAATAAATAAAGTATGGCCTCTGCCCTTTATAATATATCATCTTTTTACATAATTGTTTGCTTTTTTCCAGACTAGCTTATCATTTAGCATGAGCTTTTAAAAGTGCAAAGTAATTTCGATGTGTGTTTTAAAACATTTCAGCACTAAACGATTCTGTTTTCTGCTTTAAATAATTTACAGGTAACTTGATTTCATTCATGGTTATGCTTGCTCCAATGTAAGTTTTCTCCGTATTATATATTTCCCCCTGTTAATATTTACCTGCTCTACTATTAATGTACCCACAAATCTTCATTTGTGCAGCCCAACATTTTACCGCATATACAAGAAAAAATCGACCGAAGGATTTCAGTCACTTCCTTACGTTGCATCTTTGTTTAGTGCCATGCTATGGATCTACTATGCATTCATTAAGACCAATGAGTACCTTCTTATCACTATCAACACATTTGGATGCATCATTCAGACCATTTACATAGTCATGTATCTCACCTATGCTCCAAAGAAAGCTAAGGTTGGTACATTGGTTGATTTTTCCCGGTATTAAAAATCTATAGAAACTATAACTTACGGAAAATTTGTTCTTTGTAGGTGTACACAGCAAAAATATTCTTGCTTTTAAATGTGGGATTATTCTCCTTGATAGTTCTATCTACTCTCCTTCTTACCAAGGGTGCCAGTCGTCAAAAATTACTAGGATGGATTTGTGTAGGCTTCGCAGTTAGCGTCTTCGCAGCTCCGTTGAGCATAATAGTAAGCATAATTACTTATTCTTTTCTGTTTTTCTTGATACAATTTTCTTGAACCTAATTGTTGGAATTTTGTAAAAAAAATATAGAGGTTGGTCGTTAAGACAAAAAGCGTGGAGTTCATGCCTTTTGGTCTATCATTTTTCCTCACATTGAGCGCTATCGTTTGGTTTTCTTATGGCTTCCTCATAAGAGATATCTACGTCGCAGTAATTTTCTAAATTTTACCTGAATCTTTTTATTTTTCTTAGTGATGCATTACTAAGTATGAATACATGATCACTTTGAATAGATACCGAACATATTGGGATTTACATTTGGTCTACTTCAAATGATTCTGTACATAATATACAAAGACGCGAAGGTTCTTAAAGAGGAGCTTAATTTACCAGGGAAAATTGCTGTTACATCCAAATTAAGTGAGGCCGAGGTTGACGAAATTATAATCAATGAGGAGAAGATAGCAAAAGCGGAGAAGATTAATGGATGTGAAATGTGCTAATTGTGTGATGCTTTAATTAAGCGCTACAATATATATATACATACGTATATATTTCCCCCGAATGTTAGAAGATTTAAGAGATGGAGGTGTAATGTAATTTAATCCTCCTCTCCTTCTAATTACATCAACTCAAGTTGTGCCCGTTTTAAAGTATATGTATATTTTATTCACACATGATCGCGTGTGCCGACATTCAGTACCTATCCTTCTTCTTGTTTTATTTTGATTTGTGAATTGTTAGTTTTGGCTCATCTTATTTTCGGAAATCATTAAGTGTTTGTATGTATGCGTGTATAATCATTTTATAAATTAAATGTTTAATGTTCTAGCTCAATGAAATCAAAAATGCTTCTAGTATTAGCAAAATTGATTTTAGAACGAACAGACCCTCATTTAATGTTTTAAGTTCTCTGTTTTCGAACTCGTATACCCTTTCTTCTCCACATCATTTGTTATAATATAATTTCCATGAGCGTTTTTGAAATTTGAACCACAGTTTAAAAGGTGTAATTAAAACAAGAGCGATGGTTGTTACCAAGCGACAAACGAGTTCATTGCCTTGTTAAATAAATAGTCCATAACATACTTTATTTGATAAAGGGAAATAAATTCGCACTAGTATTAAACTGATGATATCTTCTTAATACAAAATGATCTGGTTACGGCATGCACATCTTCAGATTGTTCATTTAGAAACTACTTATTTCAGCATGCTAGGTCAAATGAAAAGTTTACTCATTCATGATCAAATGCTTGTTGTAATTATTTTTATCTTGATTTTAGGTACATAATAAGGCTATATGTTAATTTATGGTGCTAATAAAGAAGTATGAATCGAATACATAAGGCATGAATGACACATCGCAATGCTCATCTTCTTCAGCATTCTACATTTGCTCCTTTGCTTCTTCCACCTAAAAAAAGGGAAAGCATGTTTATCTTGCTCATCACGTAGCACATTATATTTAAAGCTAGCTATTTCTCACATTTAGAATCCAGAATCAACACCAACAATCTCAACACGTTATTTTCATAATCTGTGTTCTCACATAATTTTCACAATGCACACATTTCATAAAATGGATTGAAGGCTGTTCAAATGTGAGCTACGCCAAAACTAGATGAGGGGGAGAACGAAACAATTGCGAATACAAGGGCATGACTAAAATGGAAATATGACGACTATATTTGTAAGGTGCACACATGTAATGCAATGACGGATACAATGTTTGGTACGTACTACGACAAACTAACTGCAAAGGAAGGTAGGGAAGTATTTGTGCAGTTAAAGCCCCGCAAAATCTCCACTATAACACATACTGCTCTTTGATTGTTACATTTTTTTTAATTTAGCACTATGAAACAACAGATTGCCTTAAGTCTCGCTATTTTGTGCCACACCTGCTAAATCAAGTCTTATTAGCACCCGTTTAAGCAACATTAATATAAAATGATTGATTTGATTAGTTTTTCTTTAATCCCAATTAATAAAGTTGGGGTAAAGATCTAATTTTAAGTTATAAATGCTCAGTATAAGTTAGAAATCTATTGAAATCATCAAATCTGGACTGCATAAGGCATGACATTCTTCGGTTTTGTTATGCAGGGTTAAATAATATTTCTTTTTCCTAGGCAAATGATGTAAGAATGTGAATAAATTAACTTTAAATATTTGGTTTTATACTCAATGAAGCTTTTTGTATCTCTGGTATTTTCCGCTATATCTCCGTTATAACATTTACACCTCCACTGCTATAAAACCGTTAAGCATTTTAACTGCACATGAAAGCACCAGAGGTCCAATATCTAATTGACCACACAATAAGTATATACAAAATATTTTTAGTTACAAAACGACTGATGCTAGGCCAATAATAGAGCAATTCAATAATGTTGCACACATCATAAACCAATTCAACTAGTATAATATGAATAGGGATGAAGAAATTAAAGTCTCATCCATAATAGACAAACTTTTTCATTCTTGAAAAGGTAAAAGATAAATACTAATATACAAGAATATGGAAATGAGTCTGGACAACCTAGCGTAATGCCTTCAGGTTAAAAAACAGTTAAGGCAAAAGGAAAGTGATGATCTCAAAGATCCACATGGTAGAGGAAAAGCATGCAAATAATGCATCTGAGCGCTCTTTTAATCAAAAGATAAAGTTTCAGAGCAATAACTGTTGGAACTGGACTAGCCCGCAGCGGAATTTATGGGTGAATTTTAAATTTTTTATCTTATTGGATCTTTTATTGGGCCTATGAAATCTAACTGAATTAGAACATTTTTAAATTTCATTTAAACAAAATCATTTGTTTTATTTAAATTCAAATATATTAAGATATGAAATTAATTTTATTTGATTTAGTTTATACATAAATGTATCATATACATATATGTGTGAGTACATGTGTAACATAATAATCCGTGGAAGGTATAATATGCCCATATGTAGATGTTGTGAATTATATCGCAACAGACATATTAGCACATTTTGTTTGTCATGCATGTTGTCCAAATATGCGCATGTATATGTGTTGCAACACTCACACACACATGTATGTATGAATATATTATATATAATATATTAACATAAAATATTTATATATAGATAAATATATTTATATAGAAAGAGAAAGAACAACTATTAAAAATTATTCATAATTCAAAATTAACTTAGTTTTGCAAACATAATAATTTTAGTATTTTAATTTGTATATATTATGAATAAAATAATGTTTTCATCCATGAATAATTAACATAAAATAATCTATTGATGAAAATTCAAATTTTACAATTTTCGAAAATCTATGATCATAAAATAGAGCTTAGAAAAAATCTGAAGATTTTTCAAAGTTGAAATATTATTTTTATAAACGAATACATTAATTTTAGCAATAAATATTTAGTATAAAATAATATATTATTAAAAATTCAAATTTTAAAATTTCAAAAATTATAGGATCATGAATGAAAGGTTATGAAAATTTTGAAGAAATTTTCAATTATTTTAATAAATCATAAACAGTTTTTCCGAAATAATATTAATTATTAAAAATAATAAAATTTATTGAAAGTTTCCTAATTTTTTTATACATATTTCCGAAATGATATAATATTTTTTTTAAATATAAAATTGAATTTTTAATGTAATAATTATTTTACATATAATAAAAAATTTAAAAATTCAATAAATGTTAATTTAAAAATATGAATATATGTATGATAATTAATTTTTGAATTTGTAAATTCATATATATAAGTAAGTGTACTAATTTTTTTAAATCATATATATATTTTATATATGCATATATGCTATTATGAGAGAGAAATATACACTAATATATTGAGATTGGTATGCATTCTTAATGCTGGTATGCGTTCTCCACGTCACTTTGATTCAATTGAGATTGACGGTATGATTATCCTACCATAGGAAGTTATTGAAGCCGGCTTGGATTATTGGAAAGAGCACTTGGTGGGATTCTTTCTTGATTCCAATCCTCCCTACGATTTGATTAAGGCTAAATGCAACCAGGTTCAGAAGCCAAAAAGAGGTTTGACTATTCACTTTGATAATGAAATGTTCTATTTTAAATTCTCGTGTTCCAATGAAAGACAACGTATTCTAGAGGCTGACCCGATTCTTATAGAAGGAAAACCTTTCATTATAACTACGTGGTGCCCTTCTGTGGATCAAGCAAAAGACCAAGTTCTATCTACTCCTGTCGGGGCCCACTTTTCTCACATTCCATATGTTCTACAGCCTCTTATTAGGATTGACCGGCTTGAGGGTCTTGTAGGGAAGGTGATATATTATGACGCAAACACTACGGCCAGAAAGAAATTATTCTATGCCAAAGCTCTGTTGAAGATTACTCCTAACAAACCTCTACCTTCATTTTTAAAGGTCAGACTTGATGACAGCCAGTTTGCTGAGGTCAGAATTTGTTACAGCTGGAAACTTGAGATATGCACATCCTTTCATTCCTTTGGACATCTTTCGGATACATGTTCTAGACCGGCAATTGTTGGCTTTGTTTCCCTAGCTGAACGGATTCCTCTTTCTCGTCCTCTTATTTGGAAGTGGGTCCCCAAAGTTACTCATGTAGCTCCCTTAGTTGATGCATCGAAAACCCCCTCTGTTATAGCTCCCATTGTTGATGCTCATGTTGATGTTTTCTTGAAGCTCTTTCTGATTGTCATCCGTCATCGCCCTAGGATGTGGTTCCTGCTTCTGCTACGTCAGATACTATTTCCTGAAATCCCGAAGAACGAGCTTGGGTTCATGCCCCTTCTGATATGAGATATTCGCTTGAGAATGACACATTCTATGCTTTTATCGGCGACGTTCCAGGCGAGACCGTTTTTTGTACCTTACTAGAGTTGGTGAGATGAACAAAAGTAAGTTTTATAACGTCATATGGGATTTGAAATTTATATACTCTCTGGACTCAGAAGGTTATGATCCTCGTCTGGCTGTTCTCTTCTCAGATTTTTCACTTGTTTTTGGTCCATCGTTGGATGTTGGCGGTGGTTGTTTTTCCTCTTCTAAGGGAGCTTAGACATATTGTTATAGTAGTTTAGGCGCCTTTGTCTAGCTCCTTGATTTTTTATGTCTTTTGGGCTTTTCTGCCCTTTAGCTGTTCTATGCATGTGCAGAACACCTGCTTTTCCATTATTTATACAATGGCACGACCCATAATAAAGCTGGCTAGCTCTGCTAAAAAATATATACACTATTATATATATATATATATATGAATTTATTAATAAATATGTATACAATAATTATTAATGACAAAAATTTATTTTTTACAGTAAACAACATTTGTTTGTACATAAATCGAATAGTATAATAAACAAATTATGCACATAACCAAACTGATTTGTGACAACGACATCTACTTACACATTCTCACCTAACTAAACATATAGTTGCATTATATTTAAACAGATATGAAATCGCTCAATATAGGATCATAAAATATAATTTAACTACTATAATATGGATTAAAATTACCAATTTAATGATCCCTTTGAATCCACGTTGAAGCAATGACTTTCCTTCCTTTTACTGTTCTTGATTCATCAGATTGCAAGTCAGGAATCACCGACCTCTAACTATCGAATAGTGTTATTTTAATTTGAAATATATTTGAGAATTTTGAAGTAGATTGAGTGCTATATTTTAACCAACAATGTAGAAGGTAATGATTGCCAAAAAGGTTAGTATTTTTTTTAGAGATACATAAATATATATGTATATACACACACACATATATGTTTATAGTTGTATTAGAGAGAAACGAGAAAAACCTTTTCATCCATTCTCATTTTATCTCAACCCAATATCTCCCAGCCAATTTTCTGTGTTTTAGCCGCCCCTAGACCTTCCCAAAACCGAAATTTTGCAGCCCTATTGATGGGCCTTAAACCCATCTACGCCTAAGCCAAAATATTATGCAATTAGATCTAATTTAATCGCTTGTCGATATTGTATATCGATCGATATATTTATAATTGTTATAAATATATATATAACGTTATTTATTTATTAAATCATATTAAATTTTATAAATAACATTTCATAAATATTAATTAATAATTATAAACTAATTAAATAGTTCGGTCCGAAGGGAATTCATCATTTTGGCTGTATAACTCTTGGGTGTAAATTTGGTCAGCAGTTAACATCAAACCATTCTAATGTTAACATTCACATGTCTCTTAGCAAGTGGTGTGACATTATGGCCAAATTTATCGCTTGTTCATTTTCAGTAAAATCCAATTTTAGTTTAATAAGCGTTACCCGGTTGTGACATTTGTTTATACCAATTCTCTTCGTCAAAACTATATCACTTTGGACTTATGGAATTTGGTGATGACCAAAATTCGAACCTCATCCACATTCAACTTTGTAGTCTAAATACAAAGTCCTTGGTTCAACAATAACAATTATTATTAACCGAAATGCTCTAGCCAGAGACTATGACTTTGAGTTGACTATGATACTAATTGCATATAACCGAGGAGACAAATCCTCTCTTGAATAGTGCTTCACTTCCAATACTTCCACTTGACCCAACTATAGTCACTCGATGGACGCCATATCATGATTTGACTATAATCAAAGCGGAGCTTTCATATTGAAGATCCACAATATTCTCAAGTTGAGAGAACTATGTAAATCAGTCACATCGATATTTTTATTTGACCTTAGTTATAATAACCAACAAAAAAATATCGAGTGAGTCATTCCATAGTTATCTAATAACTATTAGTACGTAACCCCTAGATGCCCCAGCAGTCATTAGTAATACACTTTCCAACATTTGGAGAGCGTTACATACTCTAGTTACAATGGATACATCGATATCTAGTCTTGATGCATCTTGACTAGGAACATTTAAAATGGTATACTTGTTTCGTTGTGATAAATTACTCATGGTTACAACACTTTATAACTACCATCACAAAATATACCATATATGGATTTTTCTATTAAATATACCTATAGTTAAGTTAATTAATTAATATAATCACATTATATCAAGTATACAATAGGAAGAAGATACCCTTTATTTGGAACAAGATTGGTCAACGAGTTAGATATATGTAATAAATTACATAATTGCCCCGAGGGCATACCCCTAACTCTATCAATCTCCCACTTGCACTTTGGGTCAATTATGGAATCTAATTCCAACTTTTTCAATTAGTTTTCTCAAAACCAATTAGGTCAATCCCTTAGTGAATGAGTATGCGATTACATTTTAATTATCTACTTTGTCGATTAACTCTCTCTAACACTGATAAACTGCCTATATCATGTGGAACGATTCGAAGCATGTCTTTCGAATTCTAGTGAGCTTTAAGTTCTATCATGACCAATGTCATGACATTGTTATATTATAACAATATTATGAGATTCTCAACATTTGGAATCACTTTGGCTCAATTATAATTTTTTGCATTTATATCTATATACATTGGTTTAGTGTAGCGCTATTCAAGTTCATATTCTCAACATTTCTTGAATCGACCACAATCACTTTTATTTTGAAACATTTTCAAATTAAAGATTTTAACTTGAATTTTATCATTGATATGTTATACTTAATATCACGTATAAAAGTTTGTGTCCAAACGGCCCATCATAACGAGTTCGTTGTTTCTATAAACAATTTTCTAGTATTTCATTAATACACGAGAACAACTCAAACAACCATTTAGTGATATCAATTTGTATTCTATATTTGTTCCATGTATCAATACATAAACAAAACACAATATCATACACAACATAACCTGTATGATCATTCCTATTGCTAATGCATAAGGAATCCAACTTACATGTTCTCCTTTAAATAGGGTGCTCTAGTATATCGTTTTGGGACAATCCCTATATCTTTTATACTCACCATAAAAGACGTCATTTACAATCCAAAACCGAGTATTAAAACAACTAAAGTTTATTTTAATACAAGCATATTGTTATAATCAACAACATGTTGTTTACTTATAGTTTAGAAATATCAATGTACCTTTTAACGTTCTTTCTTATGAACACACGCTTCCTCTACACTTTGATTGAAAATCAAACTATTTAATATTCTATCAAAATACTTATTCAATCTTGATGATTATAAAATGATCATTCATATCATTTCTTGGATCATATACAAAGACTCACAAACCCAATATCGCTCCCACTGACTTCGAGGCATTTTTGGTTAATATGTGTAAACGGCTTACTCTAAATCATTATTTAGAATTTTCTGTTTCATTATATAAGTACCAAACACTAAGTCTTTCGAGCGATAATTTTTAAGTAAATCTTAATTAACTTGAGCATATTGAATAACGAATTTGTTATACTAATTTCAAAAATTGAAATTTGCAATATTATTCTTATCAACATTGCTTATTTAATTCCAACCACATTAGTCTTTCTAATAAAAGACACAATCTCAGCCGATGGATCACATCTCTTTGGTTACGACCACCAAAGTCATATTCTGATAACGTACTTGTAATTCTTTCAAATCTACGCATCATACCAGATAGAGTCAACAATCTTAATGGTTTAATTGAAGAACTGAGGGTAATGTATATTTTCGACATTAATCAGAAACTCATAGTTTCTCTTCATTGTACGAGAATACTTATTAAACATTCTAATGCTACGTGTTCATCTAGGTTAGTTAATTTCACTTTATCTCATATAATAAGTTCTATATATGGATCAGATCCAATTCCATTTAACTACCAAAAATTTCTCAAAGAAATTCCTTCACAATGGAGTTGATATATCTTGAATCAACAATTGTTTCTTAGTGCAAACAGAATAGGGATTCATAAATACTTTATGAACCTTTTTATTTATAAAACCAATTTTAGTTTACAAAAATTATGTTCAAAACATAAATATGTCATTTGATGATAGACCTTTCCAAAAAACTTTTGGAGATTCATACAAGATCCCTTATGAACAATTATTACGGGCAATCTTTCGACTCGCACAACCTACCAACTCCTTGGCCTAGAATATGTTGAGATTTCTTCAAAACCCTTACTTGTATGATTTTGTAAACTGTTTTTTAGATGAAATAATATCAACCTTTCGTACTAAGATTAAGTACATGACCTTATAGAAAGAAACTAACTCAACTTCACTCATAATTAATCGTAAATTGTCCAACAATGTCTAATTACTCCTTATCGATGCCTCATTATGTATCACATTGAAGAGCGATTTTGAGATTGAATCTATATTTATTTTTAGGTACATTTGGAACTCTTTCCAATATACTTATTTGACCCAATCAATTCATTTTATTCTATTGCATGTTTTTTTATTTACTTTTCTTTTATTCTGTGATCTTATCATAAACTTACTACATGTGTATCTAATGCACATATTCATGTTGGTAATAAATCATCGATGAATATAACAAAGTATATGGAACCCTTTTGGCATTAATAGACTTGTGATTGCATACATCAATATGTATTAATTCAAAGAGTTCATTAACTCTTATGATGCTCCCACTGAATGGATGCATAGCCATTAATTGTTTGATATATAATTAACCTGTATCATATGCATAATCATATGGTAAAATTATTTCTCAAAACTACGGCTTAGTCTTTAATTCCAAAATAATATTAAATACATATGTATGTTTGTTGCATCACTTTTACTATGAAAATAAATTCCATAATATAGTTTTATTTTATAATGAATATTCATAATACTCATATTGAAATATAGTTATATCTATTTTTCAGTCAATACCAAAAAATAAACATTATTTCACAAATAATGTTCGGTACATGCATATATGCATTGATTAATGAACGTATTTAATTTTTTATTTTATTAATCTTATTGATAAATTTAAAATTTGAAATTATTATATAAATATTTTCAAACATTTTGAAAATATTGTTATCTTTTCAAACATTTTTGAAAACTTATGTATTATTCTAATTTTTATAATAAACATTTTTGTTTAAATTTAACTATTAAATTTTAAAATATTTAACATTAATTTTCGAAACGATTTTGAATATTAGCCTAAGGCCTTAATTAAATCGGTCCTTTTCTATTAGGAGCAACATTTGGGCTCACTTCATATTTTGGGTCAGGCCGGTAATCAGGTAGGACAGGGTACTTTATCACCCAATTTCAATCCTAGACATTACCTTTCTAGACACTGTACTAAGTGGGAAAGCTTAATTTGTTAGCCATAATATGACTAATTTAGACCGCATAGGCTATTGGGCTCCGATACCATTGTCGGAACTGGACTAGCCCGCAGCGGAAGTTATGAATGAAGTTCAAATTTTTTGCCCCATTGGATCTTTTATTGGGACTAAAAGTCTATCTGAATTAGAACATTCTAAATTTCTTTTAAATAAAATCATTTATTTTATTTAAATTCAAATATACTAAGATATGAAATTAATTTTATTTGATTTAGTTTATACATAAATGTATCATATACATATATATGTGAGTGCATGTGTAACATAATAATTCATATAAGGTATAATATGCCCATATATAGATGTTGGGATTTACATCGCAGCCGATATATTAGCTCATTTTGTATGTCATGTATGTTGTCCAAATATGTGCATATATATATGCATTACAACACATACACACATGTATGTACAAATATATTATATGTAACATATGAACATAAAACATTTATATATATATATATATATAGAAAGAGAGAGAACAATTATTAAAAATTATTTATAATTCAAAATTAACTTAGTTTTTCAAACATAATAATTTCAATATTTTAATTTGTATACATATGAATAAAATAATGTTTTCATCCATAAATATTTAACATAAAATAATATATTGATTAAAATTCAAATTTTACAATTTTTGAAAATCAAGGATCATAAAATATAGCTTAGAAAAAATTTGAAGATTTTAAACAATACATTAATTTCAACAATAAATATTTAATATTAAATTATATATTATTAAAAATTAAAAATTAAAAATTTAAAACTTCAAAAATTCTAGGATCATTAATAGAAGGTTACAAATTTTTTTGAAGAATTTTACAATTAAATTATAATTTTTTATAAATCATAAATAGTTTATTCGAAATAATATTAATTATTAAAAATAATACACTTTATTGAAAAATTCGTAAATTTTTTCTATATGTTCCTAAAATGATATAATTTAAAAAAAAAATATAACATTGAATTTTTAATGTAATTATTATATTATATATAATAAACAATTCAATAATTCAATAAATGTTAATTTAAAAATATGAATATATGTAGGATAATTAATTTTCAAATTCACATTATATACAAATAAGTGTACTAATTTTTTATATCATATATATATATGCATATATGCTATTATGAGAGAGAAATATACACTAATTCATATATATATATATATATATATATATATATATATATATGTATATAGGAATTTATTAACAAATATATATAAAACAATTATTGATGACAAAAATTTATTTTTTTACAGTAAATAAAATTTTCTATACATAAATAAAATAGTTTAATAAACAAATTATGCACATAACCAAACTGATTTGTGACAACCACATCTATTTACAAAATCTCACCTAACTAAAATAGTATTATTTTACCCATTATAGGATCATAGAATATAATTATAAACAGATATGAATTTAAACAGATATGAAATTGCTCATTAGAGGATCATAGAATATAATTTAATTACTGTAAAATATGAATTATAATTACCAATTTAATGATGCCTTTGAATCCATGTTGAAGCAATGACTTTCCTTCCTTTTACTGTTCTTGATTCGTCAGATTGCAAGTCGAGAATCACCGACCTCTAACTATCAAATAGTATTATTTTAATTTGAATACATTTTAGAATTTTGGAGTAGATTGAGAACACTGTTTTAACCAACAATGTAGAAGTTAATGGCGGCCAAAAAGGTTAGGAATTGTGTTTAGAGATACATATATAGGGTTGTATTAGAGAGAAACGAGGAAAACCTTTTTACCTATTCTCAGTTTATCTCAACCCATTATCTCCAAGCAAATTCCCTATGTTTTAGCCACTATTAGACCTTCCCAAAACCGAAATTTTGCATCCCTAATGATGGGCCTTAAACCCATCTAAGCCAAAGCCAAAATATTATGTAATTAAATCTATCGATCGATATATTTATAACTGTTATAAATATATATATAATATTATTTATTTCTCAAATCATATTCAAATTTTATAATTTATATTTCATAAATATTAATTAATTTAATTAATTTATAATAATTATAAACTAATTAAATCGTTCGGTCTTAAATGAAATCATCATTTCGGCTGTGTAACTCTTGAGTGTAAATTTGGTCAGCGATTAACATCGAACCATTCTAATGTTAACGTTCACACGTCACTTAGCAGGTGGTGCGACATTATGGCCAAATTTATCGCTTACTCTTTTTTGGTAAAATCCAATTTTAGTTTAATAAGCGTTACCCAATTGTGACATTTGTTTACATCAATTCTCTTCTTCAAAACTATATCACTTTGGACTTGTGGAATTTGGTAATGGTCAAAATTCGAACCTCATCCACATCATTTTTATAGTCTAAATAAATATTCCTTGGCTCAATAATAACAATTTTTATTAACCGAAATTCTCTGGCCAAAGACTTTGACTTTGAATTGACTGTGATACTAACTGCATATAATGGAGGAGACGAATCCTCTCTTGAATAGTGCTTCACTTCCAATACTTCCACTCGACCCAACTATGGTCACTCGATGGACGCCATGTCATGATTTGTCTATAATCAAAGTGGAGCTTTCATATTAAAGATCTAAAGTATTCTCACGTCGAGAGAACTGTAAAGCAGTCACATCGATATTTTTTGTTTGACCTTAGTTATATTAAACAACTGAAAATTATCAAGTGAGTCATTACATAGTTATCCAATAGTTATTAGTACGTAACCGCTAGGTGCCCGCAGTAGTCTTGAGTAATACTCTGTCTAATATTTGGAGAGCGTTACATACTCCAGTCTCAATGGATACACCGATATTTATTCTCGATGCACCTTGACTAGGAACATTTAAAATGGTATATTTGTTTCATTGTGATAAATTACTCACGGTTACAATACTTTGTAACTACTATCACAAAATATACTATTTATGGATTTTTCTAATAAATATAATTTTAATTATGTTAATTAATTAATATAGTCACATTATATCAAGTATATAATAGGAAGAAAATACCTTTTATTTCGAACAAGATTGGTCAACGAGTTAGATATATGTAATAAATTACATAATTGCCCCTAGGGCATACCCATAACTCTATCAATTCTCACTTGTACTTGGGTCAATTATGGAATCTATTTCCAACTTCTCCAATCTGTTTTCTCAAAAACGATTAGGTCAGTCCCTTAGTGAATCGATATACTATTATGTTTTAATTATCTACTTTGTTGATTAACTCTCTACAACACTGATAAACTACCTTTATCATGTGGGATGATTTGAAGTATGTCTTTCGATTTCTAGTGAGCTTTAAGTTCTATCATGACCAATTTCATGACATTGTCATCTTATGACAATATTCTGGGATTCTCAACATTTGGAATCACTTTTGGCTCGATTATAAATTTGTGCATTTATATCTATATACATTGGCTTATTGTAGTGCTATTCAAGTTAATGTTATCAACATTTCATTGAATCGAACTCAATCACATTTATTTTGAAACATTTTCAGATTAAAGATTTTAACTTGAATTTTGTCATTGACATATTATACTCAATATCACTAATCAAAGTTTGTGTCCAAACGTTCCATCATAACGAGTTCGTTATTTCTATAAACAATTCTCTAGTAATACACGAGAACACTTCGAATAACCATTTAGTGATATAAATTTGGATTTTATATTTTCTCCATGTATCAAATACATAAACAAAGCATAATATCATACACAACATAACCTGTATGATAATCCTATTGCTAATGCATAAGGAATCCAACTTACATGTTCTCCTTTTAGTACGGTGCTTTGGTATATACTTTTGGGACAATCCCTATATCTTTTATACTCGCTATAAAAGACATCGTTTACAATCAAAAATTGAGTATTAAAATAACTAAAGTTGATCTTAATACAAACATATCGATAAAATCAACAACGTGTTGTTTACTTATAGTTTAGAAATATCAGTGTACCTTTAAACGTTCTTTCTTATGAACTCACGCTTCCTCTGCACTTTGATTGAAAATCAAATAATTTGATATTTCTATGAAAATACTTATTTAATCTTGATGCTCATAAAATGATACATTCAAATCATTTCTTGGATCATATCCAAAGACTCACAAACCCAATATCGCTCCCACTGACTTCAAGGCATTTTTGGTTAATACGGTAAATGGCTTAGTCTAAATCATTATTTAGAATTTTCTATTTCAACATATAAGTACCAAACACTAAGTCTTATCGAGAGATAATTTTCTGAGTAAAATCTGAATTAACTTGAACATGTTGAATACCGAATTTGTTTTGCTAATTTCAACAATTGAAATTTGCGATATTATTCTTATCAACACTGCTTATTCAATTCCAACAACATTAGCCTTTCCAATAAAGACACAATCTCGGCCGATGGATCACATCTCTTTGGTTATAACCACCAAAATCATATTTTGGTAGCATACTTGTTATACTTTCAAATCTGTGCATCATACCAGATAAAGCCAACAATCTTAATGGTTTAGTTGAACAACCGAGGTAATGTATATTTTCGACATTAATAATGTAACGACCCTGACTCGACCATCGAAAATCGGCACCAAAACGTCACCTGTATTTGAATGCCGCAGATTCAAACTTCGAATCTGGTTCGTTGGAGCTTATAACACATTAAGTACAACAACACAACGGAAACAGAAGAATAATTTTATTGATACAATAATGGATACAACATTTAGTACAAATGAATATCAATATATCAGAGATAGATACAACAGCGGAAATGACAGCAGCGGAAAGATAATATCTTCAATGCCAATATTCAAGAGAGAAGGAAAGAAAGACTCCAACACTGCAACTCCATTGCTCCAAACCATAAGCTCAAACCACCATCACGTTGTAACGTAATAAGGTCAGTCCGAATGTTGAAGAGAAGCACAATGCGATAGCCAAAATCTAAGAAAAGACTTTGAAGATTGCCAAAAGCTACACCTATTATCTGACTATCTGAAAATCTGACCCTAGGCTACCCGTGTGGAAAATTGTAGGCACCCAAAGTTTAGAAAGAGAACAATAAACTCCAGGTCAGTCATGGGACTGGTGTGAGCAAACAAAAACAGTTTATTTGAACAAAATCAAACAAAAAGAATTTAAAAGAAATTCGCTATGCTTTTTAGAAAATGAAACTACCATAAGGCCTCTCGGCACACACACAATGCAATCGCACACTTGGAGGAGATTTCTCCTTATAATAGTCAAACATACTTGATACGCAAAATCCTTTTGATATTATTATTGGTGCATAGTGCAGAAAACATTTTCAAGTATAATATTAATCTTAGCTAGCATACGTATCATTATAGTATGCCTACTACCGCTACCATATTATATGGCAGGTTCTACAACTAAAACCGTACAGGGCGCGTATTGATGATTGGATTTCCAACAAATGGTCAAGCTAAGGAACTTCCTATGCCATATGGGTACGCCTCTGAAGGGACGCCTTGGGAACCTAACCAGATCTCTGCAAACACAAGGCTGGATTATCTCTGTAATTAGGTAACTACTGACATGAGTATACCATCCCTCGATCGTTACCGACCTTTATTCGAGAGTTCTCAACACCAACAACCACAAAGCAATAGATTTGCAGCAACCACATAAGTTGAGTATCTAGGCTCCATACCATGATACCACGTTTTATCTAAAAGGAAATGGACATACCCTAAGGGGCTCTACCCACGATAACCTTGCCGCATCCTTCCTGTTTCGACCATTACCGGGTTGTGAGGTTCTGATGAAGTCTTGTCCCACAAAGCTACGCTTTTCAAAAAAGCCATGCTTCGATCAACAAATGATGAGCAACACTTCGTATGCCATATTACCAAATTCAGAATGTATCACTAGTAACCATCAACTACATAACCTTTGAGCTCGTACGTCTTAGAGAAGGGTGTTAAGCTATGAGAATGAATTCTCCACCACCAAACAGAAATGTATTTGATAGAAACCCACTTTTCATCTCAAAGTGTAATGTTAGACATACATCCATACAAGTCCATTCCGGGTTCGAACAAAACCAAAGGCACTTCAAAAGAAGCCTTTGCAAATCTGGATAATCCCTAATCACGTCCGGACTCCCCATCACAAAGGGTGGTCAAATCTCTATACCGGGGCCATTCGTTGCAGAGACATTCGACAGGTAATCCTTTCGCTTTCGAAAATACACGGTCTTCAGCACCGGTCTTCAAACGCTATCCAATTCGTCGTACCATTATTCGAAATGGGTTATACGACATAAAGTCCTCTCCCAGCTAAACCAAATAATGAGAGCAAATTTTAAAAGCATATGGACGTTGGGATCTTAGTTAAGTCACAACCTTTAGCCCAAAAACCTTTCCTTTTGAATGGTTTAAACAATTTCCACTTTAATCTTTTAAAATAAAAGATTCACCCCATTACGATCCTTTTCAATTAAAAAACAAGATTCACCATTCTTTCACAAAGATTTATTGATAGCTTTCAAACTATTTCATTTCAATTTTAAAACCCTTTCAACAAAAACTGGAAGTTCTTTCATTATATGAATGGTATGATCATTTGAAAACAAATGCTTTTGTTTCAGGGAAATCCGATTCAATATGCTCAAGTTATAGCCCTTAAAGTATATACTTGGGTTAAATTTAAATTCCCAAATAATACATTTAAAATACTTTAAAGATGGTTTAAAAATCCATGTACATTATATAACTTGTATAACCCTTTCAAACCATAATTTCAAAATAATTTTTATTTCAAAACTTTATTAAACCATATTATATTCAAATAATTTTAATTTCAAAAAAACTTTCTTTTCAAAAGTTTAACCTAAATCATTTCCAGCTATTTTTGATTCAAAATTCATCTTTTAAACTTTTCACCATTTGAATAAAATAATATTAAATTCAAAATATCTGTGACTTAACCATTTTCCTCGTGAAATCCTTACTTGTGTGTGTGGTGTAGTCCAGGGGTTTTACACACAACAATACAACATCATCAATCATCACAATCCAAGCATAATAATATCGATAAGTGGTATAATCCTATAACGCTTATCTTCATTCACAGATTTACAGATAAATAATATAAATTCAACACAGATAAATAAATTATATTCATCACAGCTCAAAACAAAATAATTCATACCACAAATCATCACATATCAGGGATATCAAGCAATTCAAACATTCAATACAATTCAAACATCCATAAGTAAGATCAATTAATTATTTGATTAATTTAAACCAGATTAAATTATTTATGAATAAATTACTAATCCTGGTTAATTAACATGTAGCAACCCAAGATTTTGTAAATAATTTTAAAATTTATTTATTTGAAAACTTGATTTTTAATCATTCAAATTTGAAATTTTGGAATATTATTTGATATGGTTGCAAATTTTCTTCCAAATAGAGTGAAATAAACAATTTTTGAAAATTGGGTATTTTGGTCAAAATTTGGCTTTTATTTGGAAATTTTAAAAATTCAAGTTTTAAATTCTAATCTTTTATTTGAAGTTGGATATATTTATAACATCCATTCTGCTTTTTGTTTCATTTAATTCTGATTTATACTTTGTAAATTGGAGAATATTCAGCGTTTTAAAACAATTAATTTTTGCGTTTATTTCTACATTCTCTTATATTCGTCTACTTATGTTATTTTCTATTTTTTTGTATAAAGTTTATTTTTATTTATTGAATGTTTCTTATGTATATATCTTTATTTAATGGATTGGAAACAAATCAATTAAGATACATTACTTTGTTTTAAATTGGGCATACATTTCATTTTTATTTCCTGCCTTTATATTGCCCACCCTCTTGATTTTCTACCATAGCCATTCCTTATTCGTAGCCGTGTATTCCTCAAAACCCTAGCCGCCTATTGCCTATCAATCCACGTGAAAAAGAAGTATCTCATCTCATTTTCCATTTGTTCCTTTTTACTAAATAGGTAATAAATCCCTTCAAATCTCTAGCCGTTTAAAACATTTATTACTTGTCGTTTCTTTCCACTTGATTAAGTCGTGAAAAACTCTTCTCGTAATTACTAATTCACATACAAAACACTTTCCCACATCTCATTTCATCCGCATCTTCACGTGAGAAATTTTCCTATAAGTAATGGCTTCCTTTCCTATTGTTTTTTCATTTTTCTTCTTTCTTTTTTTCTTTTTTCTCTTGTCTTCTCCTTCAAAATGCTTGGCCTCCACCATAATTTCCGACCACCATCTCCTCTCCCCCTCTACCATGACCTACCATCACTCCTCCACGCACGGCCATGAAACCCTAGATCCCAATATCCATCACCAAGTCAAGTAATAAACGCTAGCCGAGCCTATGGATGCAAACCCCACCTTGTTTGCCTTTAAACCCTAGCCTATCTTCCCCACCTTGCTTTGGCCATGACTATCTCCACCTCCTAGCCATACTTCAGATCTGACTTGACCCAATTTTAGCCTTAGGCCGAGCCATTTAGACCATAGGGCCTAGCCAAACTCCACTTGACCTATGTTTATGCCATGTATTGCTTTGCCTTCCCCTTTCCATGTCATGGCCATACCCTATGACCCTATAACCAAGCCTAACTTGCATCTAAACACCATGGCCGAGTCTATGGGTGATGAGGCCGAGCCTATAAGGGTTGTGGCCAAGATACTTGATGATTCATTCCAATTGGTTTCACTTTAAATTCATTTTTGCTCTTTGATTTGATAAAAATTTTGTATTGAATTTTGTTCTCATGGTTTAATCCATATTGGTTTGTGGAAAATCATATATTTATAATTGTTTATTTATTTGAATTACAAGATCTATATTTGGTTGTTACTTCTTCCCAAATCTTATCGTGCCTTCTCGTTCTTTGCGGTGTGTGTGTCTTTTTGTTTTAGTTGAGCTCTAGCTTCAGAAAAGGTGAGTTATTCACTCTAGACATTATGTACCTATATTATCGTGAAATGATGACAAGTGAATTTGTATAAATTGATATGTTATTCGTATATGCCTGTGATATGATTATATGATGTTAAATCCTGTTTGTATAATTGTTGCATCATTATAAGACGTTATATTTAACTGTTCATTTTATTTCTGGATCTCACACTACAAGTTCCCTTTAACTATGGGTTGAAATGATACATACCCGAACGTACTTTAGAATAAGGAAAAATCATTATGGGCTGAAATGATAGGCTCGAGTGATTTTTATTGTATTTATTTTCTTGGGATAGCAGGTTTGAAATGATAGAATCCGGATTTTTCTTTTAAATTACGGATTGAAATGATACATATCTGTATGACTTGACCTTGGTTAGGAAATATTATACCGATCCGTGGTTAATTAATTATATATTTTCCAGAATTTTATAAATATTTAAGAGTAAAAATATGTCATTCTAACTTAATTTGGATCTACGTAATTTAAATGAATTTATAGAATTTTTTTCTACATGTTAAAATGCACATAGAATTAAATGGAAAAGGTGTATTTTAAAATATGACTTAATTGGAAATTTAAAAATTTTGATTTTTAAATGGAAATGTTGAGCTAAGTAAATAAATGGAAATTTAATTGTTTATAAGATGGGTATGTAAAATTTAAGTTATTTGTTGGAATAAAAGTTAAGAAATTTATAAAACATTGACTTAACAAATGAATTTGAATTTAAATTGGATATTTATTAATAAAAATATTATTTTATTGAAATTTATAAGTTAAGCAATATCCGATTAAGAAGTTTTGAAAAGTGGAATAAGTTCGATAGGCTAAAAATGAGAAAAAGTGAAGATATATGGTTTTAGAAGGTAAACAGAAATTATAGCGGTTCAGAAATGCTGTGGAAAAATATGAACTATGGCTTGAATACACTAAAAAGACCTATAATAGCATTTCTGAAGTGCTGCTGAAAATTTGAACTTTGGCTGGAGATACACTAAAAAGACCTATAATAGTATTTCTGAAGTGTTGTAATTTCTGAAAATTTGAACTATATGCTGAAATTACTAAATGAACCTATAACAACACTCCTAAAAGTGCTGCAGTTTCTGAATTTGAACTATGCTTTGATATACACTAAATATACCTATCACAACACTTTATAAGTGCTGTAGTTTTGAAAATTTCAATGCTTTAAAATGTTGAAATTGAACTAATGAACTTAGAAATTGCTGTAATTCCGGTAATTGAATAATTGATTTGAAAGGATAACTACTTCATATAAAAATGGTTTAAATAAATTATTTTGATTTGGAATATAAACCATTTTTGAAATCTATAACCACGGGTAATAATAACGTTGGATTGTTAAAGAGACCGGGATCGGATATGGGCATACTTTCTGTCGTTACCGAAAACCACTTTAACAACCGTGTACGCGGTGGAGATTCCAGAATGAAGTAGTATGGTGGTGACGTTCTGTTGAGGTATGTATGTGGACCCAACTCCCGTGAGTTGGCATAAGGTGGCTAAAATAGGAGCGATTCCGAGACAATTAGGTAGCTCCTATTATCTGACACACTTCTTCGTATGTCATTCCATTACCTTGTGATTGATTGTTGCGCACCTTTGATTTTGGGAGTTTGGTTCGAGGTGGGCGGTAGTGGTTGCTACGCGTCACCACCAGTCCGGATAGTAATTGGTATATCTACCCTGACATTGCCTAGTTATGCCGTGTCACCTACCCTAGCGAGCCTTGTACGAGTTTGATTTGTGTCGTACCTATGGAGCATCTTCTCGTAGCCTCCCGATCAGGAGGTACGCAAGTACTGTATAGACTACTGGTACTGTGTATGTGTTAAGGGGAATATTGGGTCACTTCTTAACGCTCTTTAAAAATAAGTTTATTTTACTATAGAAACTATTATAATAGCGAAATATTACTACATAGTAAATAGTTTAACGGATCCTTAGAGGATGGGCGGTCCCAAGCATCCTTTAAGTTACTTGCACATTTATTTACAGTTCACTTGAGTTGGTTTACATTGTATAAGTATGTATGTCCTGACTTGAGTGTTTGTGTTTATTTCTTATGTTCGGGTCAGCCTGAGTACCATAGCTTGGATCTATCTTATGGAAGCTAGAGATTTCTGGAGTCATCTGCTTATCTAGTTTTTTCTATTCCGTCCAGTCAATCTGTTTCAGCTGATGTATTTGAGACTTATATATTTGGGATTTCTACTGTATTTGTTTCAGAACTGTATTTGTTTTCCAGATTATGTATTTGGTAACTGTTTTGAGACTTGTCTTGAGATTGAGTGGTAGTGGCTTCATGAACCACTATAATTGTTTTAATTTCACTGCGAGTTATTCTGATTTATCTGTGTCTGTGATTGGTTTTATTTGCTCCAAATTTTATTACAATCGACTGTTTTTTTTATTCAAGTCAGACATGTGTGGATTTATTATCGATTTGAATGGTCCAAAATAGTGGGTCGTTACATTTGGTATCAGAAGTTTGGTATAGGCAAACCTTAGCCTACAGAGCAAAAACTCATGAGAGGTAGGGTAGAAATACCCTAGAATGAGTGAAATCAATCTTAGAATCCTTTCTTTGTGACAGAACGTATTTTAAAGTATAAAATTGTTTTCCAAATGTGTTTAAAAGATTTTATAGAGTATTTTGACATAAAAAACTTTCTTGTTTTAAGGTCAAATTTTCTTAACTTCCTTCTTTCTCTTATCCACCTTGTTGGTAATCTCCCTGTTCGGGATATTTAATTTCAGTATTTAATTCCACTTGAATCTTGGCTTATCTTCTCTAATATTGTCTTTGTTTCTCAATTACCTCTTTCATAAAAAAATTCATTCTTGATTTCTCAGGATGGATCGTAGGAATGCTAGAGGTAGGGGACGTGATGCTGCCCCAGTCAGGTTCACTAAGCTTTGTAAGGAATACACCGAGCTTGGTGGCACCAAGTTCACCGGATCTGAGAGCATCATTGAATCTCAACAGTAGTTAACGGACTTAGAGAGAACCTTCTCTGGTCTCGAGATCACTAATGCCCAGCAGCGTCAGTTAGCAGCTTGGCAATTGAAAGGAACAACTTTGGATTGGTGGGAGACTGTCACAGCTCACACTGCTGAGGCTGATATTTCTTGGGAACAATTTAGGTATCATCTCCTGTTAGTTCCAAATTTGTTCGGTTTCTCCTTTTGAAATCTGTCTTATGCTCTTTATCGTGCTTTAGGGAGGCTTTTCTTATAAAGTGGATGCCCAAGGTAGGGAAATCTCAGCTGTATCGGGAATTCATGGATCTGAAGCAGGGTGATGTGTCTTTTGTTGAATATGGGAGGAAGTTCAATGAGCTATCGAAGTTTGGTCTTAACCTGATAGACACTCCTCTAAAAAAGAATGAGAAATTTATTACTGGTGCACGCCCGTAGTACTATGATCGCCTCATAACCCATGTGCATAGTCCTTTCACCACTTTAATGGATATGGCCATTAGATATGAGAATCCCACCACTAAGGATTCCCCAGCTGCCCGTTCTGCTCCATCTCAATCTTCTTCTGGCAGTTCCAAGAAGAGGAAGCCCAACTTCCACCATCAGAGGAACTAGAACAAGACTCCAGGGTTGGGATCGTCTTCTTCATCTCAAAGGCAGTCGGTCGACCTATCTGCCATTACTTGCTATAGATGTGATCAGAAGGGACACTATGCAAATAGTTGTCCTACCTTAGGTGCTGCTATTCCTCCAGCTCAGTTGACCAGGCATGACCTCTGCCACATTTGTCTGCAGCCCGGCCATTTCAAGAAGGATTTCCCTACTCGGAAGAAGGGCAAGGCATCTGGTATTTTTTTTGTTACTTCTGCATCTTCACTTGCCCCACCTCCTGCACCTGTTCCTTCTCCTAGTGATAACCAAGGTGCACTTCAGGGTTGTTTTTCTCTATTTAATTTTCCTGTTCATGTTCTGTTCGATATTGGAGCTTCCTATAGCTTTATCTCTGTGGATCTTTGTAATAAGTTTGAGCGCCTTCTTTCTCCTGAGTTTGCTTCTGTGCCTTTATGTGTTTCAAATCCTATCGGTAGTCCTACGAATCTTAGTAGGATTTGTAAGCAAGTGAAGCTTCTCTATTTTGAACACTGTTTCAGGGGTGATTTATATGTTCTGGGTTTTGATGCTTGTGATCTATTGCTTGGAGGCGATTGGCTGAGGAGGCATGATGCCTATATGTCTTATAGCTCCCGAACTGTTTTCTCTTAAGAATGATTTTGGTAATTCCTTGGTGATTCAGTGTAGTTTACCCTAGGATTTCGCCAGCACCTTTATTTATTCCCTCGATGCTTCTCTTGGTGATATTCACTCGACTTGTATGGTCAAAATCTATCCCGATGTTTTTGGTGAAGTCACTTCTTTACCTCCTAAGCGGGAAATTCATTTCCGTATTGATCTTATTCCTGGAGCTCGACCTATTGTTCTTCCTTCGAGAATGATGGAACCCTGTGAGAAAGTTGAGTTGAGGAAGCAAATCGAGTACTTGTCCTCTAAAGGTCTGATCTGACCTAGCTTTTTTGAATGGGGAGCAGCAGTGGTTTTTGTCACTAAGTTTGATGGTTCTTTGAGGATGTGTGTTGATTATAGGAAGCTAAACAAGCTCACTATAAAGAACATATATCCCATGCCTCGCATCAATGATATGTTTGATCAGCTCTATGGAGCTACTATTTTCTCTCAGCTTGATCTTGCAATAGGTTTCCACCAGCTCAGAGTCGCTGAGGAAAGTATTCCCAAGACTTCTTTCCGGACTGAGAATGGCTTTTATGAATGGTTAGTCATGCCTTTCGGTTTGACTAATGCTCCTGCTTTATTTGTTGATTTTATGAATTGTGTCTTTTGTGATGTGCTTAATAAATTTGTTCTATTCTTTGTTGATGATATCCTTATCTTCTCCAAGTCGAGGAAAGAGCATGAGTCGCATTTGAAATATGTTCTAGAGACTCTTAGAAATCATCAGTTGAAGGCTAAATTCTCGAAATGCCATTTCTGGAGGGATGATGTCCGATTTCTCGGTCATATTGTTTTTAGTGATGGAGTTTCTGTTGATCCAGTCAAGATCGCTGCGATCAATGATTGGGAAACTCCTAGGACTCCAACTGATATCCGCAGTTTTCTGGGCCTTTCCGGCTACTATCAGAGATTCATTGAGAATTTTACTCGGATATCTACACCTCTCACTGCTTTAACTCGAAAGAATGCTAAGTTTATTTGGAGTGATGAGTGTGAAGCTGCATTCAATGAGTTGAAGCGTTAGCTCACTTCCACACCTGTGCTTACTGCTCCAAATGGAAATGAGGGATTAACTGTGTACACATATGCTTGTCGTGAGGGTTTGGGGCTGTTCTGATGCAAGATGGGAAGGTGATTGCTTATGCCAGTCGCCTGCTGAAGACCCATGAGGCTAATTATGCTGCTCATGATTTAGAGTTGCTTGCTGTTGTCTTTGCTTTGAAGCTTTGGAGGCATCATCTTTTAGGTGCTAAGTTTGAGCTCTTCACTGATCATCAGTCTCTGAAGTATATCTTCACCCAGAAGGATTTGAATCAAAAGAAAGTTTGGTGGCTTGAGTTCCTTGCTTCTTATGATCTAGACATTAGCTATACCCCTGGGAAGGCTAATGTTGTGGCTGATGCTTTGAGTAGGAAGATGGCCATGTTGTCTCAGCTTGTTGTTTCTTCTCCTCTTTTGGATCGTATCAAGACTAAGCAGGATGAGGATGTGATGCTTAGGGGTATGAAGGAGAATGTTCGTAGTAGAGTGGGTGGTAGTAGTCCTGGGAGTAGTGGATCTCAAATCGATGGTAGAGGGATTTTGAGGATTAATAATAGGATTCGTGTCCCGAATGTTGATGGATTGAGGCAGGAGTTGCTTCAGGAACATCATCGATCCTGACTTTCTATTCATCCTGGTGTGACAAAGATGTATTAGGACATGAAGAAGTTTTATTGGCGGAGAGGTGTGAGGCGAGATATCTCTATCATTGTTAGTAGGTGTGCAACTTGTGAGCAAGTCAAGGCAGATCATCAAAAGACCCCTGGTTTGTTACAGCCCATTGAGGTTTCCAATTGGAAATGGGAACAAGTTTCTGTAACAGCCCGCAAATCCGTACCCCTTGAGTTAACACTATTCTACCTAAATCTACTCAAGTTGTACAGAAATACGAACCATTTGGGTTAAATAAGAAGAGGTAGAAGAAGAAAATAGAAAACAATAGCAGAATCTAACCATCGCAGCGGAATAAAATATAATAGATAATAAATAATCTTTACTCAACATCAAATATCTTTGTTTATATATTACATCATCAGAGTACATCAATCATAGCTCAACATCAATATCATACAATGGATACTCAATAACTCAAACAGCGGAATATATATATAAAACAAGTACGAATATACGTATCGTCATCCAGCTCGTCTCCTGAGCTCCAAAGCATCCCATGTAACCTATAATACTCGGTCTGACCTGAGCATTACAGTTAAATAACACCCAAGTCAGTCTGGAATACCAGCGTGAGAAAATCACACCCAATTGATTATCAAAGTTTCAAAAATCTTTTGAAAACAAAAGCATCTCGTAAGACCATGGCACAAATAAACATGTCGGGCTTTTACCTTACGATAGCTAAATTTTTTTTATTAAAGTCCTCTGATATTATAATAGTGTCTATAGAAAGTCAAATAGAATCTAGCTGAATGCTTGCATCTCACGTTTCAGCAATAGTTGGGCACAATCAAAACCGTACGGGCGCGTATGGAAAATGGATTCCAACTAATGGCTAGGCACTGGGGTACCACCTGTCACAGTACCTGGTCTAGATCAGCGTACCGAGGAGGCACCCTAACTCCCCTGCAACACAAGACCGGAACCATCCCTTACTGGACATTCCTGAGCAAGATCACCCCACGGTTGGGATCAGCAACCGCCCACTAAGCCGAAATAAAGGGACATCTAGACAGGGATGACCTCACCCTCCAATAGGGGCTACCCACGAAGCCTTGCTGCATATCCCCTGATTTTCAGCCATTCCCATTTGATGAGGCTTGAGGCTAAGCGTTACCTTTTTAGAATATATTCCTTAGAATGCCCATCGTCCACCTGACGATGTTTCGCAAGCAGTCATCCATACAAGTCCGTCTCGGGTTCGAACGGAACCGAAGGCACTATTCCTACTACATCCATTTTGGAAATATCCTCAGTATTAGTAGCGACTAGCCCTTGCACTTCAATGCTCCATCTTCGAATCCAAAATCGTTTTTTCACGAAATGTAAAAACCGGATCGAAGTGGTTTTCGAGAAATAAATCTCGATCCCGGTCTCTTCGAAACGATCAACGCATTTGGCCAATATTGATAGTCGGTTATTTAACTATCAATTAATATGCATAAACATCCATCAACCAATAAATAATTTTCCAAATTATTTATTTATCTCAAATTATCTTCACAAGATATATTTCTATTTTTCAATCCTTTGAAAACAATTTCAAAACCATCTTTCTTTTCAGAAAAAACATTCCCAAATATTTTCTATCTCCACTGAAATCACCAAGCAAAAAAATAGATTTTTAAAATAGTTTAAAACACTTTATTTTGCAATTTATACTTTAAAACATTTATTTTAAAAAAGTACTTCAATAAAAATACATACCATATGAATATTTGAAAATAAGATTACTTAATAAAATATACTACTAGATTTACACTTTTAAAACAAATACTAAATCACTCTTTAAATAATTATTACTATAATAGATTAAAAGGAAATACTTACTTTAGAAATTAAATATTAGAAATTATAAATTTTTCAAAACTTGCTTTCTACAAAAACAACTTTAATCCATCAAATTAATTTTTAAAGATTTACTTTTTAAAACATGTACTTGGCTATCCAGGGAAAATCCCAACTCCAATCACCTAAATCAATTTCCCCAAATTGATTTCCAATTTAGTTTATTTGAAATAAATTTCTTTAATTACTTAATTCACTTCAAAATTCATTAAGTATATACTTAATTATTGTTGTTGTTATTATTATTATTATTTTCCATTTGATTTTAAAACTTTTAACTGAAATATACAAATTCCAGATTTTTCCCAACCTTTTCCTTTATTCTTCCAATAATTTAAAACTTAGCTTTTAAATAAATGTTTTGTTCTTTTAAATAATAACACTAAATTTTAAAACTCATCAACTTCCTGTTTATTCAAATTTTCCCTTTCATCCTCACGGTTCACTTATTAAAATTTTAAAGTTACTTTATTTCTTTTCCAAGTCATTCTTAAATTTATTCTATAATTATTTTACTTGCAATTTCACTTCTTTCATTTTCATTCAAAAATCAAATTTATATTTTTGGTAATTCATTATTCTCAATTATATCATCCAAACCATAGCATTCAATACTTCCACTTAATGCATCATAGAATATCAAATAACCAGAGTAGAGAATATTAAATAATTTAAATAAAAGTTGAGGGGTCCAGTTGGATCCCTCCAACCTGTTTTCCCTGCATCCACAGATGTTAGCACAATAATACACCAATTTCACAATATATTATACTATAGCATATCAATCAACTCAACCATTCAACAATTATTTAAATTTAATCACTTAAATTTAAATTTATACTGAGTGAGATTAACTCACCTTTCCCTTTAAATTTGCAATCCACTTCATTCTCGATTTGATTCCATAATTTCAGACCTTGTAATCATATTTATACAGTTTATTAATATTTGAATTGATTGAACCATTAACTACTATCTATTCATTTTATTGAAACTAATAATTCGGTTTTAAACTAATTTCCTATAATAAATTATTTTTAGTAGCTAATTATGTAAACAAGCTTATTAAATAAATTAATATTCCTACATACATATTTTAAAATAAACTAGTAAGTTAAAGACGTGTATTTATTATATATATTTTTCATTTGAAACTACATATATTTATAAAAGTCTGTAGAGTTTCAAAATCAAATTAATTTTAATTTTTTTTATAATTCCTCAAAACCCATTTCTTTTCTGTATAGATTTCTGTAACCAGCAAAACCACAAATCTGCTTTACCATAAAGCTTCCCTTCTGATTTATATGTATATTTGTTAAATTAAATGTTGAAAAAGGAGGATAAAATTACTATTCAGATTAAAAACTTACCTAATATATGTATATATATATATATATGTATATTCCTATATCTGTTCTTATTATCATTTTTTTCCAATCTTTTAAATATTGAATTAAAGATATAATTCATACCTTACTGCTCTAAACCCCTCCCTCAAGCTTGCTCGAATCCCAAAAAAAACACGACTACGAACCGCCGCAACAACCCTAGAACCCCACCTGAGCTCCTCGGCGCCAGCCTAAACCCCTCGAAGCCACCCTCACCGTTCGTCGCATAGCCCTAACCGAATCCACACGTGCGTTACACCATCGAGTCCTCAACCAACTCGCGAGCGCGACCATCCCTTGCAGCCGCCCAGTCTCGAGTGCGAACGACTTCAAATTTGAAGCCTTCGAGTCGTCGATTGTCGAATGGGGTAGGAGGAGAAAGACGCGCGATTTGAGTTCTGAAGCCGTGATATTGAAGAAGAAAAAGGGGATCGGGTGTCTGCCATTTTCGTTTCTCCTCTTTTTTTTTGTTTTACGAGATTAAAACGAATTGAAAAGGCTCGGCCCCCTTTCTCTCTTTTTTATTATTATTTTTATACGAGAGGGTTAGCCTTAGCTTACAAACGAAGCCATATTATATTTTTTTATATTTATTTTTTTATTAGTGAATCTTCCAGTGGAAGGCTTGTTTGATTATGATTTGGCCTTAAGAACGGTTGTAAAAATTTAAAAAGAAAACGTGTTTAAGAAGGTACCGATGGCATTGATTTGATAAATTAAAGTTTTATTTAATTTTCAACGCGTTTACTCATCGTATGCTCACACAACAACCCCGACTCAAACGGAATTTAAAATCCAATAATAACTAACTATTACGGATCTAATGGAACTGGTTTCATCAAAATCCGAGACTGTGCCTCGGACGGCTATTTTTAATTTCAATTTAAACGATATAATTTTAAAACTAAACAATCATCTTTAAATTCGATTCTATTACTAATTATCTTCAGTATTATCAATATAATTTTTTCCAAGCCTTCAAATTATCTTTAACAGGCTTAAAACTCCATATTCAATAATTTACCCAATTTCTGATAATTGAATTCAAAAATTAATTATCCAATAAATGTTTACATTTGAAATTCAAGTTCAAAATTAACTTTTAAATATTTCAAATAATTTAAATATTTCGATTTTAAATGCTTAAAAATTCCAGGTCGTCACAGTTTCCATGGATTTTATTAATGGTTCACCAAGGACTAGGAGGGGTAATGAGAGTATCTGGGTTATTGTGGATAGATTGACCAAATCAACCCATTTTATTTCGGTCAAATCTACCCGTTCGGCTTCCAGTCTGGCTGAGATTTATATGAGGGAGATAGTTCATCTCCATGGCGTTCCTATCAACATTGTTTGTGATCAGGATTCTATCTATACCAGTCAGTTTTGGAAAGCTTTTCAAGAATCTTTGGGTACTCGGCTGAATCTGAGCACTGCTTACCACCCACAGACCGATGGTCAAACTGAATGAGTGAACCAGATTCTAGAGGACCTTCTTCTTGCTTGTGTTCTGGATTATGGAGGTTCTTGGAAAGATCATCTCCATCTTGTCGAATTCACCTATAACAATAGTTATCAGGTATAATTTCAGTCTTTGATTTTGATCTCATATTAATCTTTATCTATCTCGTTCCATCTTTGAATTCATGCTAGTATTGAGATGTCTCTGTTTGCTGCCCATTACGGAAGACCCCGAAGATCTCCATCATGCTGGATTGAATCCGGTAATCGTTTGGTTCTTGGTCCTGAGATGATTTTGGAAGCTTCGGAGAAGGTTGAGGAGATTAAGAGGAAGATGAGGATTGCCCAGGATAGGCAGAAGAAGTATGCTGATCGTCGTAGGAGGAGTTTGGAGTTTGCTGTTGGTGATTTGGTTTTCCTTAAGGTCGCTCCCTTAAGGAATGTGATTCGGTTTGGTCGTAGAGGGAAGCTTGCTCCTAGGTTTGTTGGTCCTTTCCATATCTTGGAAAGGATTGGTTCTCTAGCTTATCGTCTGGATTTGCCTTTGAAGTTTTCTGGAGTACATAATGTATTCCACATATTGCATCTTCGTCGGTATCTGCATGATCCCTCTTTGATTATCCAGCCTTCTGCTCTTGATAGTTTGGATATTGAGCCTAATCTGACTGTTCAGAGGAAGCCACTTCATATCGTCGATCGAGGTACGAAGCAGCTAAGAAGGAAATCCGTCAACCTGGTCAAAGTACAGTGGAGCACTGATGATCGAGATTGTACCTGGGAGACAGAGGAGAGCATCCGAGCTTCGAATCCAGAATTTTTTGTTTCAGGTACTTTTGCCTTGCTATCTTGTCTTTCTTTGTTCTCCTTGTTTCGTTCCTTTTCGAGGACGAAAAGCTTTGAGTGGGGGAGAGTGTAACAACCCAAGATTTTGTAAATAATTTTTAATTTTATTTATTTGAAAACTTGATTTTTAATCATTCAAATTTGAAATTTTCGAATATTATTTGATATGGTTGCAAATTTTCTTTCAGATAGAGTGAAATAAACAATTTTTGAAAATTGGGTATTTTGGTCAAACTTTGGCTTTTATTTGGAAATTTTAAAAATTCAAAATTTAAATTCTAATCTTTTATTTAAAGTTGGATATACTTATAACATCCATTCTTCTCTTTTATTCATTTAATTCTGATTTATACTTTGTAAATTGGAGAATATTCAGCGTTTTAAAACAATTAATTTCTATGTTTATTTCAATATTCTCTTATATCTATCTACTTATGTTATTTTCTATTTTTTTGTATAAACTTTATTTTTATTTATTGAATGTTTCTTGTGTATATATCTTTATTTAATGGATAGGAAATAAATCAGTTAAGATACGTTACTTTGTTTTAAATTGGGCATATGTTTCATTTTTATTTCCTGCCTTTATATTGCCCACCCTCTTGATTTCCTACCATAGTCGTTCCTTATTTGTAGCCGTGTATGCCTCAAAAGCCTAGCCGCCTATTACCTATCAATCCATGTGAAAAATAAGTATCTCATCTCATTTTCCATTGGTTCCTTTTACTAAACAGGTAATAAAACCCTTCAAATCTCTAGCCGTTTAAAACATCTATTACTTGCCGTTTCTTTCCACTTGATTAAGCCATGAAAAAATCCTCTAATAGTTACTAATTCACGTAAAATCCACTTTCCCACATCTCATTTCATCTGCATCTTCACGTGAGAAATTTTCCTGTAAGTAATGGCTTCCTTTCCTATTGTTTTTCCATTTTTCTTCTTTCATTTTTTTCTTTTTTCTCTTGACTTCTCCATCAAAATGCTCGGCCTCCACCACAATTTCCGACCACTATCTCCTCTCCTACTCCATCATGACATACCATCACTCCTCCACTCATGGCCATGAAACCCTAGATCCCAATGTCCATCACCAAGTCAAGTAATAAACCCTAGCCGAGCCTATGGATGCATCCTTGTTTCCCTTGAAACCCTAGCCTATCTTCCCCACCATGCTTTGGCCGTGACTATCTCCACCTCCTAGCCATACTTTAGATCTGACTTGACCTATGTCTAGCCTTAGGCCGAGCCATTTAGACCATAGGGCCTAGACAAACTCCACTTGACCCATGTTTATGCCATGTATTGCTTCGCCTTCCCCTTTCCATGTCACGGCCGTACCCTATGACCTTATAACCTAGCCTAACTTGCATATAAACACCATGGCCGAGCCTATGGGTGATAAGGTCGAGCCTATAAGGGTTGTGGCCAAGCCACTTGATGATTCATTCCAATTAGTTTCACTTTAAAATCATTTTTGCTCTTTGATTTGATAAAAATTTTGTATTGAATTTTGTTCTCATGGTTTAATCCATATTGGTTTATGGAAAATCATATATTTATAATTGTTTATTTATTTGAATTACAAGATCTGAATTAGGTTGTTACTTCTTCCCAAATCTTGTCGTGCCTTCTCGTTCTTTGCGGTGTGTGGATCGTTTTGTTTTAATTGAGCTCTAGCTTCAGAAAAGGTGAGTTATTCACTCTAGACATTACGTACCTATATTATTGTGAAATGATGACAAGTGAATTTGTATAAATTAATATTTATTCATATATGTCTGTGATGTGATTATATGATGTTAAATCCTGTTTATATAATTGTTGCATCATCTAATATGAGACGTTATGTTTAACTGTTCATTTTATTTCTGCATCTCACACTGCAAGTTCCCTTATCACTATGGGTTGAAATGATACATACTCGAACGGACTTTAGAATAAGGGAAAATCATTATGGGCTGAAATGATAGGCTCGAGTGATTTTTATTGTATTTATTTTCTTGGGATTGCAGGTTTGAAATGATAGAACTTGGATTTTTCTTTTAAATTACGGATTGAAATGATACATATCCATATCACTTGACCTAGGTTGAGAAATATTATACAGACCCATGGTTAATTAATTATATATTTTCTGGAATTTTATAAATATTTTAAGGGTAAAAATATGTCATTCTAACTTAATTTGGATATACGTAATTTAAATGAATTTATAGAGATTTTTTCTACGAGTTAAAATGCATATAGAATTAAATGGAAAAGGTGTATTTTAAAATATGACTTAATTGGAAAATTAAAAATTATTTTTAAAAGGAAATGTTGAGCTAAGTAAATAAATGGAAATTTAATTGTTTATAAGATGGGTATGTAAAATTTAAGTTATTTGTTGGAATAAAAGTTAAGAAATTTATAAAGTATTGACTTAACAAATGAATTTAAATTTAAATTAGATATTTATTAATAAAAATATTATTTTATTAAAATTTATAAGTTAAGTAATATCCAATTAAGAAGTTTTGAAAAGTGGAATAAGTTTGATAAGTTAAAAATGAGAAAAAGTGAAGATATATGGTTTTAGAAGGTAAACAGAAATTATAGCAGTTCAGAAATGCTGTGGAAAATATGAACTATGGCTTGAATACACTATAAAGACCTATAACAACTTTTCTGAAGTGCTGTAAATTCTGGAAATTTGAACTATGGCTGGAAATACACTAAAAAGACCTATAACAACATTTCTAAAGTGCCGTAAGTTCTGAAAATTTGAACTGTATGCTGAAATTACTAAGTGAACCTATAACAGCACTATTAAAGTGCTACAGTTTCTGAATTTGAACTATGCTTTGATATATACTAAATATACCTATCGCAGCACTTTATAAGTGCTGCAATTTTGAAAATTTCAATGCTTGGAAATGTTGAAATTGAACTAATGAACTTAGAAATTGCTGAAATTCTGTAAATTAAATAATTGATTTGAAAGGATAACTACTTTATATAAAATGGTTTAAATAAATTATTTTGATTTGGAATATAAACCATTTTTTAAATTTATAACCACGGGTAATAATAACGTTGGGTTGTTAAAAAGATCGGGATCGGATATAGGCATACTCTCAGTCCATACCGAAAACCACTTTAACAACCGTGTACGCGGTGGAGATTCCAAAATGTAGTAGGATGGTGGCGACGTTCTTTTGAGGTATGTACGTGGACCCGACTCCCATGAGTTGGCATAAGGTGGCTAAAACAGGAGCGATTAAGGGCCAGTGAGGTAGCTCCGCTTATCGGACACACTTCTTCGTATGCCATTGCATTACCTTGTGATTGATTGGTGCGCACCTTTGATTTTGGGAGTGTGGTTCGAGGTGGGAGGTAGTGGCTGCTGCGCATCACCACCAATCCGGATAGTAATTGGTATATCTACCCTGGCATTGCCTAGTTGTGCTATGTCACCTACCCTAGTGAGCCTTGTACGAGTTTGATTTGTGTCGTACCTATGGAGTATCTTCTCGTAGCCTCTCGATCAGGAGGTACACAGTTACTGTATAGCCTACTGGCACTATTTATGTGGTAAGAGGAATATTGAGTCACTCCTTAACGCTATTTAAAAGTAAGTTTATTTTACTATAGGCACCATGATAATAGCGAAATATAATTACATAGTAAATAGTTTAACGAATTCTTACAGGATGGGCGGTCCCAAGCATCATTTAAGTTACTTTCACATTTATTTACAGTTCACTTGAGTTGGTTTACATTGCATAAGTATATATGTCCTGAATCGAATGTTTGTGTTTATTTCTTACGCTCGGGTCAGCCTGAGTACCACAGCTTGGATCTATCTTCTGGAAGCTAGAGATTTCTGGAGTTATCTGCTTATCTAGTTTTATCTATTCGGTTCAGTCAATCTATTTCAGCTGATGTATTTGAGACTTATATATTTAGGATTTCTACTATATTTGTTTCAGAACTGTATTTGCTTTTCCGACTATGTATTTGGTAACTGTTTTGAGACTTCTTGAGATTGAGTGGTAGTGGCTTCATGAACCACTATAGTTGTTTTAATTCCGCTGCGAGTTATTCTGATTTATCTGTGTCTGTGATTGGTTTTATTTGCTCCAAATTTTATTACAATCGACTATTTTGTAGTATTCAAGTCAGACATGTGCGGATTTATTGTCGATTTGAATGGTCCAAAATAGTGGGTCGTTACATAACATTAATTAATTACGAACCATTTTAATTAATTAACCTTTAATCATAAAATAATTAACCTTTAACCATTAAATAATTAAACTTCAATTATTAAATAATTAAACTTCAATTATTAAATAATTAACCTTTAATTAATTATCCTTAATTAATCACATAGTTAATTATCCCTTAATTAATTACATTAATTAATCTAAATTAATTAACCTTTAATTATTAATTAATTAACCTTAATTAATAAATCAATTAACCTTTAATAATTAAATAATCATCCTTAGTTACTTTTATTAAGTAATTATCTTTAAGTAATTAATTACCCTTAATTAATAAATCAACCTTTGATTACATTAATTAATTATCATTACTAATTAATTACCCTTTAATATAAATTAATTACTTAATTAACCTTCAATTAAGTAATTATTAAATTACAAATTAATGATCCTTTAATCTTAAGATAACCCATTTATCTTAATTAATTACATTAACAAATTCCTTTTGAAAACAATTAGGAATCACTTTGATTAATTACTTAATATATAATTACTTTAAAATCAAAATAATTGATCTTTAAACCATTTAACTTAAAACCTTTAATCTTTGAAACAAATTTACTATAAATCCATAAATTAACATAAACCTTTAAGTAATTAACAATCAAAACATTTCTTCTTAATTAATTTCTTAATCACCATATTATTAACAAGTTACGAATTTATTTAAGATAAAGGATATCTATTAAAACTTAATTAATTAAAATAATTATTAAAAACCTTTAATTAATTCCCAAACATAAATACATATCATGTAAAAGAATTTGTTTAAGGAAATTATTAAAACTTGATTAACCAAATTTACTTTACTTATTTAAACAAAACTTTGTAAACTAAATTCATTTTTAGTTTGCTTTAAAAACTTGGTTAATTTATACAAAGCAAAAACCCGAGCCATTTTAAATTTTTCTCGAGCAAAGCACCGAGGCACTCGCGTTCCTCACTTTCCTTCGAGTCAAACACTCAAATGCACGCAATCAAACCCAAGAACATCTTCATCTTCCCAAACCATAAAGCAACCTAGACACAAATGATATACTATGCACGTGTACGAGCCAACGACAACGATCTGATCGTCGATACCACCTCCAACATGCCAACGATAATAATCCCGACCCAACCGGCCACCCAGCTCCGATGTGATCGACCTGGAAATCAAAATGGATGAACGAGCAACCTTCAGCAACCAACACAATCGACAAGGACCACTACCGCTGACGATCCCATCCTCGATCCTCCTCGCCATCCCAACCGAAACTTCATCTCGACCTCCAGCATCGACCCGACCCACACCGACCACTTCCGATCCACCATCGTCAGTGACCTTCCCCTTTAAACTTTTTCGACCAAATTGGGTTAGTAAACCCTACAAACCACTGATCGACTTCCACAGTGGCCTAACAATTTTCGATCATTTTTTCTACAGCCTTCTTCACCTAAACTTCCTCTGACATCAAGCCAGAAGCTTGATTCTCCATTGATCATCAGAAATCGATGTGCTTACCTTTTCCGTTCAACCCGAAAATACCCATTTTATACAGATCTAAAAATCTTGAAATTTGCATTAAAATTCATCGTTTTACAATTCAAGTCTTGTTATGTAATCAAAATCCCATTTTACGATCATCAATGTAACGACCCAAACTTCCTGTCATTTGAAATTCGTATATTTAATTTATTTTAAATATCCACAAGTAAATTTAATAAGCTAAATATATTTTTTCGAATATCTAGATTTAATTGGATAATTGAATCGATAATTTAACATTGGAAATTACAGAAATAATTAGAAATTTGGTTTAATGTGATTAAAATTGATTTGTAAAGTTGTACTAAATCATATTTGGTTTAAAATGATGTTATAGAACTTTTAAAATTGAATTAAAAGTTAAATTGTAGAAATTGAATATTTAATTAACGAGTAAAAATAGTCATTTTTCAAACAGTCTCGGATTCCAACGAAACCAGTTCCATCGGATCCGTAATGGTATATTATTATATGGTTTCAAATTTCGTCTCAATCGGACTTACGGTTTGTCCGGAGCAAGCTAAAACGCACTGAAATCGGTTTGAGTGAATTTTAAATTTAAATAATTCGATTCAAAAACTTACCTTCCAAATATGATCAAATTGGCTCCCGATATATATTCCATTGCGTTCGAAATAGGGGTAAAACATTATAAACGCCAGGCGGCACGCTTCGTTTGGAGTTCGGAATTTTTTTGGATGAATAGTGTTTTAAAAAATTTCTATAAAAGGACCTCCATATTCACTTTTGCAAAAAAATATCAACCCTAGGGTTACAGCCGTCGCTTGTATTTCAATGGCCGAAATCGTTCGATTCTTCTTCCTCAATTATTTCTTAATCCATACATTTTTCGAGCTTCGATTTCTGAATGAAACTTGTAGGTCATCACGAGACCTTCGTGTTTAATGGTCACGATCGAAATCAATGCAGCCGATCAACGACAAATCGAGTTCAAAGTCGCATGTTTGTTCACGTTTTCCAAAGCAAAATCGAGGCCGAGCTTCACGTCGTCTTGGGCGATGGTTCTACTCGTGATGGCCGTTTGAATGGCGCTCGATCAAGCTCTAGTGCTTCGTGGGTGGTGCGACATCGTAGGGTTGAACATGAGGATGGGTTCTTCACGCGTTCGAAAACTGGAGAGGGAAGAAAAGGATTAGCGGTCTTGATCCTATTTTCAAAATCTACGGCCCTGATGTATTTCGGTAAAATAATAAAAGAAAATTGTAAATTTATATTATATAAATTCGTTCAAACTTTGTAACGCTATAACTTTTTGATACGAGGTCAAAAATTTACGAAACAACTTGCATTGGAATCGTATTCGCGAATACTACACGATGGAGCTGGATTGGAGTTGAATGGAGCTAGTGAAAATTTTGGGTAAAATTAAACACGTTTTTAATTTTATTCGAAATAAAACACTGAAACTGTTATTTAAAGCAAGGTGAGAACTTCTCACTCAATCGAATTTGTTTCAATTTAAATTTTAAATAGTTAAATTTAAAATTGCTTGATTGTGTGGTCGAATGATAAATTATTATCTATTGTTTTGAAATAGACCCTATACGCCATATATTAAGCGTATGTTATTTATTAAACACATATACCGCGATATTTCACCTTGATGTGGAATTTGTATTTTATATGTACTTGGAGTTGATTTTCCTGCATTATATAGCGGATGAGACCCTATTGCGCCACATAATAGCGGATAATATTTTATATAAACCCATATACTGCGATATTCCATCTTGAAACGGGATTGGTATTGTGCTAACATCTGTGGATGCAGGGAAACTGGTTGGAGGGATCCAACTGGATTCCTCAACAGTATTGATTTATTTACAGATATTGTGATATATTCTGTTATCATATGATATATGATGTTTTGGATGCCGTGATTGTTATATTTAGTGTTGTTGCAGCATTGGGCCTATTTTGGAAAATTAAAAGTGTTAAAGTGATTTGAAATTTGTTTTCAAACGGTTGAAGTGTGAAAAAATAAATATATCGTGTAAAGATATTTTTTTTGGAAAATAAAATTTTGGGAAATTATTTGGAATCTGGTGATGTTGTGCATATCTATTGATAGTTAAATAACCGACTATTAATATTTACCTTTAAATAGGTATTTGTTGTGATTTGCTTGAATTTGAATGCTACACTTATTTTAAAATAAGCGCTCGTTATTCGGTTTAGCCGGGAGAGGACCTTTGGGTCATAAATCCCATTTCGAATATTGATACGTCATTTATGGATAGCATTTGTAGACCGGTGTTGAAGACCGGGTATTTGCGAGAATGAGAGGATGATTTATCGATTGTCTCTGCACCGATAGCTACGGTATGGAGATTTCCAAAGTGATGGGAAGTCCGATCGGGATTGTGAGTACCCGGATTGCAAGGGCTTCTTTGGAAGTGCCTTCGGTTCTGTTCGAACCCAGAACAGACTTGTATGGATTGTATGTCTGACATTACATTTGAGATATAAAGCAGATTTCTTTCAAATACATTTCTGTTGGTGGCGGAGAATTTATTCTCTTAGCTTAACACCCTTCTCTAAGACGTACGAGCTCAGAGGTTATGTAGTTGAAGGTTATCAGCGATATATTACCAATTTGGTAATGTGGCATGCTGAGTGCTGCTGATCATTTGTTGATCAAAGCGTGGCTTTTGTGAAAAGCGTAGCTTTGTTGACGAGACTTCGTCGAACCTCACAACCCGGTAATGGTCGAAATAGGAAAGATGCAGCAAGGTTTCAGGGGTAGCTTCCCTAGGGTATGGCCATTCCTTCTGGAAAAGGGTAGTACCATGGTATGGAGCCCAGATACTTACTCATGTGGACACTGTATTTTATTACTTTGTGATGTTGTTGGTTTAGAGAGCTCTCGTATAAAGGTCCCTAAGGACTGGGGTGGCATATCTGAGGTTTTTTATTCCCCGAAAAGTGGGTAGCCGGCCTTGTGTTGGCAGATATCCGGTTAGGAGTCTCGGGGCGTCCTTCCAGAGGCGTACCCATGTGGCAATTGGAAGTTTCTTGGCCTGACCATTAGTTGGAAATCCAAAGAAACAATACGAGCTTTGTACGGTTTTAATTATAGAACCTGTCATCTAATATGGTAGCTATAGTAGGCATACTATAATGGTACCTATGCTGGCTAAGATTTATATTCTACTTTCGAAATGGTTTTCCACATTTTGCACTTATAGTAATAATATCAAAGAAAATTCTCTGCATAGTAAGCATCTTTGACTATCATAAGGAGAAATCTCCTCTAATTCTGCGTTTGCATTGTGTGTGTGGTAGGAGGCCTTATGGTAGTTACATTTTCTAAAAACATTGCTGATCTATTTTGAAAATATTTCTTTGTTTGTTTTAAAAGAATAACTGTTTTAAGTTCTCACGCCAGTCCCATGACTGACTTGGAGTTTATTGTTCCCTTTCTAAACTCTGGGTGCCCATCAATTTCCACACGGGCAGTCTAGAGTCAGGTTATCAGGTCATTCTGGAAATTCAGGAGTTGTTGTAGAGATCTGGAGGCAAGCTGGATGGTTTGGCGTATCAACTAGTATATAGTATTTCTTTTCCGCTGTTTGTTGTTGTAAACTCTGATAATGTAATGCAATGTGATGAAATGTAATAACTGATATAGTTCTTTATTTTAAAGATATTCATTTATCTATTATATGTTGTTCCGCTGCGATTGTGAGATTCTGATATTGTTCTGTTGCTTTTTCTTTCTTCTTCTATCTTTTACCTCTTCTTTAACCCTAACGGTATGGTTTTACGACATTCGATTGCTCGGCAGTTGATACAGTGGACGTATTAATGTCGACCTTCGTGAGTCGAAAATCCAAAAATGTTACATCTGGTATCAGAGCATTTGGTTAAGTGACAACCTTGGCTCTGTTGGGAATTACTCATTAGAGATAGAGTCAGTAGTACTCTAGAATGAGTGTGAGTGTAATAATGGATATGATCGCGTATTTGTTAGTGAATATGAAATTGTTTTGTATTGTGTTGACTTATCGGTTGATTGTTTATAGATTCTGGTCGATGCAGTCTAGCTAACTGTCGTAGATAGGGGTTTCTAAACTCTTAAACAAGATAAACCGACATAGTATCATTTTAAATTGGGTAAATGAAATAATTTTACCTTAATTATATTTTATATATAAAGGAATAATTTTTCAAAATTATTAAAGTGTATATAAATTGATTGTTTGGTTGTTGAAAATGTAAGAATATATATAAGTGAAAATTAAAGGATGTTTGAATAATCTAAATAAAAACAATTGTAAAAGAATAAATTGTATAAGCAAATGAATTATAAAGTATGGAGTTATAATTAATGTGATCTACAATTGTGAAATAATCTTATATATAAGAAGTGAAACTATATGAATATATGTATAAATATGAGTTGTAAATAAAAAATGAATTTGAACTATGAAATGAACGTTGAATCCTGTTTATTTTGGAAATTATTTTAAAAAAATTAAAAGTTAAATAGAATTTACTTTAGAATTGGAATCTGAATTGGATTTATAAGGGAAATTTAAGTTAAGTTAAACAAATGGTGTTTGAAATGGAATATAACATAAGTGATGTTGAATGAAGTTGATTTCGGTATCGAAGTAAATTAATAAAATGAAGTCATTAAAGAATATGAACTTGAGTTATGTAACGAAATTCGACTTTTGTGGTTAAATGAATTAGCAATTGAATTAATGAATGAATTTAATGTAAATCAAATTGAATGTAAATAAATCAATATGAAATAATGGATGTAAGTGTTAATTCATAAAAGCTAATTAAATGTGTTGAACCAAATTGAATGTAAAGTAAAGAAAATTGAATGAATTTGGTTGTATTGGATATATATTGATTTTTAGATTGTTGTTAGTTGATTGTATAGACATCCATATGAAATTGAATTAATGAAATTGAAAGCTAAAGTAATTGAAATCAAATTGGAAGTTAAGTAAATCTTAAATAGAATTGAATTTGATTTGGAAGTGAACCAACTTGAATATGAATTAATGAATGTAAACTAATTGAATATGAATGAATGTTAGTAAAATCCAATGTTAATGAATCAAATGTGATTTAAATTGAAAAACCAATTCATTGAATATTAATGAAAAATGAATGTATATTGATTTGGTTATGGATGTTAATTGGATGATAGTTGGTTGATGGTTGAATTTATTGCTTTTGATTGCATTTGCTATATTGGCACATATTGTTGTTGCTTCAGATATATGTTGTATATTGATATTACTTTCATATATGCGTGTTTATCATTATTGTTGAGTGTTTAGTAGGTGCGGATTGCACTTGCTTCACTTTTGGAGCTCGCTTTCACGCTATATTAGCCGTATATGCTCGCTAATAATATATAAGGTACATATCTCGGATTACATATCGTACTTTTACACTTTTTTCCCTACGGGATGCCTCATTACTTGATGAGATGTATATTTGTGATATATATATTGCCATTTTTTTTGGATCGAGCCGCGCAAAGGAGACTATGGCGATTTTTTTTGAAAATTTAGGCGTTAGAATATTTTTGAGAAAATTGGAAAATTTTGAAAAGATAACTAAGTATGATTTGAAAACTTAGTAAAGTTATTGTAAGAAGTTTAACTATTGGATTTTGGGAAAGTTAAACACTTAAGTGAATTTGAAATCTAATTTCAAATGGTTTTGAAAAGTTAATGGATTTCAAGACTTTTTCTTACTTGGTAATTTCGAGGACGAAATTCTTTTAAGGGGGGAAGTTTGTAACGACACAGACTTCCTGTCATTTGAAATTCGTATATTTAATTTATTTTAAATATTCACAAGTAAATTTAATAAGCTAAATAATTTTTTTTCGACTATCTAGATTTAATTGGATAATTAAATCGATAATTTAACATTGGAAATTACATAAATAATTAGAAATTTGGTTTAATGTGATTAAAATTGATTTGTAAAGTTGTATTAAATCATATTTGGTTTAGAATGATGTTATAGAACTTTTAAAATTGAATTAAGAGTTAAATTGTAGAAATTGAATATTTTAATATTTAATTAACGAGTAAAAATAGTCATTTTTCAAACAGTCTCGGATTCCGACGAAACCAGTTTCATCGGATCCGTAATGTCATATTATTGTATGGTTTAAAATTTCGTATCAATCGGACTTACAGTTTGTCCGGGGCAAGCTAAAACGCAGTGAAATCGGTTTGAGTGAATTTTAAATTTAAATAATTCGATTCAAAAACTTATCTTCCAAATATGATCGAATTGGCTCCCGATATATATTCCATTGCGTTCGAAATAGGGGTAAAACATTATAAACGCCAGGCGGCACGCTTCGTTTGGAGTTCGGGATTTTTTTGGATGAATAGTGTTTTGAAAAATTTCTATAAAAGGACCTCCATACTCACTTTTGCAAAAAAATATCAGCCCTAGGGTTACAGCCGCCGCTTGTATTTCAATGGCCGAAATCAATACAGCCGATCAATGGCAAATCGAGTTCAAAATCGGACGTTTGTTCATATTTTCCAAAGTAAAATCGAGGCTGAGCTTCACGTCGTGTTGGGCGATGGTTCTACTTGTGATGGCCGTTTGAATGGCGCTGCTCGATCAAGCTCCAGTGCTTCGTGGGTGGTGCGGCATTGTAGGGTTGAACATGATGATGGGTTCTTCACGCGTTCGAAAACTGGAGTGGGAAGAAAAGGATTTGCGGCCTTGATCTTATTTTCAAAATCTACGGCCCTGATGTATTGGGTAAAATAATAAAAGAAAATTGTAAATTTATATTATATAAATTCGTTCAAACTTTGTAACGCGATAACTTTTTGATATGAGGTCAAAAATTTACGAAACAACTTGCATTGGAATCGTATTTGCGAATACTACGCGATGGAGCTGGATTGGAGTTGATTGGAGCTAGTGAAAATTTTGGGTAAAATTAAACACGCGTTTAATTTTATTCGAAATAAAACACTGAAACTGTTATTGAAAGCAAGGTGAGAACTTCTCACTCAATCAATTTTGTTTCGATTTAAATTTTAAATAGTTAAATTTAAAATTGCTTGATTGTGTCGTTGAATGATAAATTATTATCTATTGTTTTGAAATAGACCCTATACGCCGTATATTAAACGGATGTTATTTATTAAACACATATACCGCGATATTTCACCTTGATGTGGAATTGTTATTTTATATGTACTTGGAGTTGATTTTCCCGCATTATATAGCGGATGAGACCCTATTGCGTCGCATAATAGCAGATAATATTTTATATAAACCCATATACCACGATATTCCGTCTTGAAACGGGATTGGTATTGTGCTAACATCTGTGGATGCAGGAAAACAGGTTGGAGGGATCCAACTGGATTCCTCAACAGTATTGATTTATTTACAGATATTGTGATATATTCTGTTATCATATGATATATGATGTTTTGGATGCCGTGATTGTTATATTTAGTGCTGTTGCAGCATTGGGCCTATTTTGGAAAATTAAAAGTGTTAAAGTGATGATTTTCAAATTTTAAAAGGATTTTTAAAGTGATTTTTGAAAGTATACATTTTATTGAATTTTGGAATTGATTCATTTTAAATAAATAAACGTTATAATTTTTATGTTATAAAATTATGATTTTTGTGAAATATAACCGAAATGTGATTTTTGAAATAAGTAGTTGATTAATTTGTAAAATGGTTTAAATTGGGACTTTTAAATTATTATAAACGGTTTATATAAAAGATTTAAAAGAATTGATATTTATAAATTAAAATATTGGAATTATAAAACGAGTTTTTATAAGTGTTAAAATGAAGTATAAATAGATTTCATAAGTGAATGAAATTTATAGATTTATAAATTGTGAAGTTATTAAATGAATAGATTTTGTAAAATAAAAGATTTATAAGTAATTAACTTATAAATTGGATTTTGGCATTTAAATGAGATATACGTAGGATTTGTTAATTAAGGAATTTTATAAGTCGAAGTTTTTATAAAATTTATATAGATGTGAATTTGTAAACGTTGTTTTATAAATCCAAAACCAATTGAATTTGATAAGTAAATATGAAAGCATATAAATGGAGATATACCCACGATTTTGGACAGTGAATAATCCTTTAATTAAATGTGTAGAAAATGTTGAATTTGGTTAACGAAGTATATTCACGATTTTGGACAGTGAATAATATATTAAAGTAATGTTTTAGGAAGTGATCTTTTAAATAGAATTAAAACGATTTGAAGTTGTTTATAAAATGTGTTAAGTATCGAAACCATAGATTTCAACATTCATTGTTGAAATAGACGTTTTCGAGAAATAAAAGGAAATAGTGGACTATAACACTGTTGTTATAGTAAATGATTTTCGAAAGGAAATGTTTTATATAGTATTGGGATTTATATATATCTATCTTAATTTCGAATCCCTATACTAGTGATTTTGGGTTGTCGTAACGATGTTTTACGCAACATTCGTTTTGACTCAAATAAATGTGTTTAAGAGAATGTTTTCCTTAAAGAATGAAATATATACTTAATTGTGATTTAAGTATATTGAATATTTTCCAAATGTTGAAAATAAATAGATTTGTGAATTACTTATTATTAAATAAGTATGGAATTGTTTTTCCAATATGAAGTGAAATGCTTTGAGATTATATCTTTTAAAGATAAATTGAAAAGTGATTTGAAATTTGTTTTGAAACGGTTGAAGTGTGAAAAAATAAATATATCGTGTAAAGATATTTTTTTGGAAAATAAAAAATTTGGGAAATTATTTGGAATCTGGTGATGTTGTGCATATCTATTGATATTTAAATAACCGACTATCGATATTCACCTTTAAATAGGTATTTGTTGTAATTTGCTTGAATTTGAATGCTACACTTATTTTAAAATAAGCGCTCGTTATTCGGTTTAGCCGGTAGAGGACCTTTGGGTCATAAATCCCATTCCGAATATTGATACGTCGTTTATGGATAGCATTTGAAGACCGGTGTTGAAGACCGGGTTTTTGCGAGAATGATAGGATGACCTATCGATTGTCTCTGCACCGATAGCTACGGTATGGAGATTTCCAAAGTGATGGGAAGTCCGATCGGGATTGTGAATACCCGGATTGCAAGGGCTTCTTTGGAAGTGCCTTGGTTCTGTTCGAACCCAGAACAGACTTGTATGGATTGTATGTCTAACATTACATTTGATATATGAAGCAGATTTCTTTCAAATACATTTCAGTTGGTGGCGGAGAATTTATTCCCTTAGCTTAACACCCTTCTCTAAGACGTACGAGCTCAGAGGTTATGTAGTTGAAGGTTATCAGCGATATATTCCCAATTTGGTAATGTGGCATGCTGAGTGCTGCTGATCATTTGTTGATCAAAGCGTGGCTTTTGTGAAAAGTGTAGCTTTGTGGACGAGACTTCGTCGAACCCCACAACCCGGTAATGGCCGAAACAGGAAAGATGCAGCAAGGTTTCAGGGGTAGCTTCCCTAGGGTATGGCCATTCCTTCTGGAAAAGGGTAGTATCATGGTATGGAGCCCAGATACTTACTCATGTGGACACTGTATTTTATTACTTTGTGATGTTGTTGGTTTAGAGAGCTCTCGTATAAAGGTCCCTAAGGACTGGGGGTGGCATATCTGAGGTTTTTTATTCCCCGGGAAGGGGGTAGCCGGCCTTATGTTGACAGAGATCCGGTTAGGAGTCTCGGGGCGTCCTTCCAGAGGCGTACCCATGTGGCAATGAGAAGTTCCTTGGCCTGACCATTAGTTGGAAATCCAAAGAAACAATACGAGCTTTGTACGGTTTTAGTTGTAGAACCTGCCATCTAATATGGTAGCTATAGTAGGCATACTATAATGGTACCTATGCTGGCTAAGATTTATATTCTACTTTCGAAATGGTTTTCCACATTTTGCACTTATAGTAATAATATCAAAGAAAATTCTCTGCATAGTAAGCATCTTTGACTATCATAAGGAGAAATCTCCTCCAATTCTGCGTTTGCATTGTGTGTATGGCAGGAGGCCTTATGGTAGTTACATTTTCTAAAAACATTGCGGATCTATTTTAAAAATATTTCTTTGTTTGTTTTAAAAGAATAACTGTTTTAAGTTCTCACACCAGTCCCATGACTGACTTGGAGTTTATTGTTCCCTTTCTAAACTCTAGGTGCCTACCAATTTCCACACGGGCAGTCTAGAGTCAGGTTATTAGGTCATTCTGGAAATTTAGGAGTTGCTGTAGAGATCTGGAGGCAAGCTGGATGGCTTGGCGTATCAACTAGTGTAGAGTATTTCTTTTACGCTGTTTGTTGTTGTAAACTCTGATAATGTAATGTAATGTGATGAAATGTAATAACTGATATAGTTCTTTGTTTTAAAGATATTCATTTATCTATTATATGTTGTTCCGCTGTGATTGTGAGATTCTGATATTGTTCTGTTGCTTTTTCTTTCTTCTTCTATCTTCTACCTCTTCTTTAACCCTAACGGTACGGTTTTCCGGCATTCGATTGCTCGGCAGTTGATACAGTGGACGTATTAATGTCGACCTTCGTGAGTTGAAAATCCAGAAACGTTACAATCAAATTCTTGACATATATATGATTTTCACTGTATATTTTAAATTTTCAGATAAACTTAACTAATTTTTTTTCAAAAATATTTTTAAGGCCTAGTTCTTAATGATACAAACACATTTCATTTAGATCATGAAGCCTAAAATAAATCGAGGAAGAAGGATTTAATTTTTTTCTTTAACAAGTTTAAAACCTGTAAAATTTAGATTAGAGACATTTATGTCTGTTCCCAGACATGCACAGTTACATCTATACAAACAATTTTCACAATAACTTCAAGTACAACATCAAGATACATAACAGATTCAGATTCAAAAAGGGTAGTTTGCTCACCTTTTTGCCATTTAACAGGGGAAACCTGGAACCTGATCGATCTATATTTTTGATTTTTGTTGATCTGTTTTTGAGTTGCATCTTGCCTTTGTTTCCGTTGAATCTGATCTTTGCTTTGATTATACTAAGTTGAACATGCATGCTTCCAGATTCGAGATGCTTTTGAATTTTATTCTGAAATTTGTATTTGCTCTCTTTTCCAGGTTTTTAATTTATTTTTAAATCCTGCTTGATGATCTGAATTTGATTGCTAATGAAATGAAGCTTTTGTTTGATTTAAATTTGAAACTGTGATTGTTGTTTGCCTTTAGTTTTCTTTTGGTTTTCAGGTTTAAGATGAAGGAAGATTTTGAATAGAAGGATGAAGGGAATAATGAGCAGCCTGTTTTTTTTAAATAATATGTTATTTGTAAACTAAAACAAATGTGCCACTTGTTTAAATTAACTAACACTTGTAATTACATATTATTTTTAGGGTAACACATGTTATTATATCTTTACAAATGTCATACGTGATAAAGTTGTGTCTATATCCTTAACTCAGTTTTAAACTTGAGTTAAAATATCTTTATTTATATACAACCCAATTTTTTTATTCCAAAAGATATGTATGTTAAATCTTTTTATTCATTCTTGTCATACATTTTATATTTCATATATTTATATATATATAAGAATTCAACTTAAAATAGCCTTTTGAAAATTATTACATTAACCTTAAATCATAACTTCCAAATGTAATCAGAATTTTATTTATTAGTTTGAAATTATATGGTTTTCAAATTCAAATTATCTTTCAAAATATTTATTTTGAATTTCAATTTCAAAATCCAGTTTACAATTAATTCATATACATATATATAAATAAACAAACAAATATCGTATTTAATCTGGAAAGATTCAAATTAATTCACAATTAAATCCAAAATTTATATTAATTATCAATTAAACTCTGGCTCAAATCTGGGATCGTTACTGATTCCCCCTTAAGAAAATTTCATCCCTGAAATTTGCTAGACAAGGAGACAAACAAAGAATAGATACACACACAGAAAGATAGAGAATAGCTTTCCAGATTAGACTGGATATCAATTCTACATTTGGCTTACAAAATCAGAATATTATCAACAAATATGTGGACGAACTCATTTGATATTTTACGATATACTCGGGTCATCAAGTCCATGAAATAGCAGGGGCATTGGTTAGTTCGAAGGATAACTAACCGTTCGTAGAATATATCGGAACCCCAAAGAATAGACAAGCGGATACAATCAAATTTAACTTCATATTTTGTTAACTAATTTATTTCAAATAAATTTTAAAATTCGTTAAAGTTAAAATGAAAAGATTGTAAAGAATTGATGAAGAGAATACGAAATAGGAACTTTTTTTCTATAACGATTCGCGAGGCCACTATCACACCAAAGCTTCTTATTGTAGCTGCAACGAAGCCATCAAAGAATTGAAATTGGATGATCAAAGGAGATTAATAGAAAAGATTGTTTCCTTGTTGTTACTGGGTATTGACCATTTGTAGTCATACTTCCCTATCCCCTACCTCGTCCTCTTCTTGCACTCATACTCACTATCAGTGGATACTAAGAGAATTTACTGAAGCATATGGACAAGATATCTTAGGGATATACTCATTCTAGGGTATTTGTAACCCTATCTCTAACGAGTCACCTAATGTGTTATACTCCTGAGGTAAAGTTCTTACTCAACCTTCTGCTCCGATACCAAACGTAACGACCCTGACTCGACCTTTGAAAATCGACACCAAATAAATTGCCTATATTTGAATGCCGTAGATTCAAACGTCGAATCTAGTTCATCGGAGCTTATAACACATTAAGTACAGCAACACAGCGGAAACAAAAGAATAATTTTATTGATATAATAATGGATACAACATTTGATACAAATGAATATCAACATATCAGAGATAGATACAACAGCGGAAATGACAGCAGCGAAAAAATAATATCTTCAATGCTAATCTTCAAGAGAGAAGGAAAGAAAGAATCCAACACTGCAACTCCATTGCTCCAAAGATCTCCAAACCATAAGCTCGAACCACCATCAAATTGTAATGTAACAAGATTAGTCCGAATGTTGAAGAGAAGCACAATGCGATAGCCAAAATCCAAGAAAAGACTTCGAAGATTGCCAAATGCTACACCTATTATATCACTATCTGAAAATCTAACGTTAGGCATCCCGTGTGGAAAGTTGTGGGCACCCAGAGTTTAGAAAGGGAACAATAAACTCCAGGTCAGTCGTGGGATTAGTGTGAGCAAACAAAAATAGTTTATTTGAAAAAAATCAAACAAAAAGAATTTAAAAGAAATTTGCTATGCTTTTTAGAAAATGAAACTACCATAAGACCTCCCGGTATACACATAATGCAATCGCACACTTGGAGGAGATTTCTCCTTATGATAGTCAAACATGCTTGATAAGAAAAATCCTTTCGATATTATTATTAATGCATAGTGCAGAAAACATTTGCAAGTATAATATTAATCTTAGCCAACATATGTACCATTATAATATGCCTACTATAGCTACCATATTAGATGGCAGGTTCTACAACTAAAACCGTACAAGGCGCGTATTGATGATTGGATTTCCAACAAATGGTCAGGCTAAGGAACTTCCTGTGCCACATGGGTATGCCTCTGGAGGAAAGCCCCGAGAACCTAATCAGATCTCTGGCAACACAAGGTCGGGTTACCTCTATAACTAGGTAACTACTGACACGAGTATGCCATCCCCCGATAGTTACCGACCTTTATCCGAGAGCTCTCAACGCCAATAACCACAAAGCAATAGATTTGTAGCAACCACATAAGTTAAGTATCTAGGCTCCATACCATGATACCACTTTTTGTCTAGAAGGAAATGGACATACCCCAAGGGGCGCTACCCTCGATAACCTTGCCGCATCCTTCCTGTTTCGACCATTACTGGGTTGTGAGGTTCTGATGAAGTCTCGTCCTACAAAGCTATGCTTTTCACAAAAGCCATGCTTTGATCAATAAATGATCAGCAACACTTTGTATGCCACATTTTCAAATTGGGAATGTATCACTAGTAACCATCAACTACATAACCTCTGAACTCTTATGTCTCAGAGAAGGGTGTTAAGCTAAGAGAATGAATTCTCCGCCACCAAACAAAATGTATTTGATAAAACCAGCTTTACATCTCAAAGTGTAATGTCAGACATACATCCATACAAGTCCATTTCGGGTTCGAACGGAACCGAAGGCACTTCAAAAGAAGCCCTTGCAAATTCGGATAATCCCTAATCATGTCCAGACTCCCCATCACAAAAGAGTGATCAAATCTCTATACCGGGGCCATTCGGTGCGGAGACATTCGACAGGTAATCCTTTCGCTTTCGAAAATACCCGATCTTCTCCATCGCTCTTCAAATGCTATCCAATTCGTCGTATCATTATTCACTATGGGTTATATGACATAAAGTCCTCTCCCGGCTAAACCGAAAACTGAGCGCAAATTTTAAAAACATATGGATATTGGGATCTTAGTTAAGTCACTATCTTTAGCCCAAAAACCTTTCCTTTTGGATGGTTTAAACAATTTCCACTTTAATCTTTTAAAATAAAAGATACACCCTTTAAGATCCCTTTCAATTAAAAAACAAGATTCACCAATCTTTCACAAAAAATTATTCATAGCTTTCAAACTATTTCATTTCAAATTTAAAACCCTTTCAACAAAAACCGAAAGTTCTTTCATTATATGAAAGGTATTATCATTTGAAAACAAATGCTTTCGTTTTGGGAAAATCCGATTCAATATGCTCAAGTTATTGCCCTTAAAGAATATACTTGGGTTAAATTTAAATTCCCAAATAATACGTTTAAAATACTTTAAAGGTGGTTTAAAAATCCATATATATTATATAAGTATAACCCTTTCAAACCATAATTTCAAAATAATTTTTATTTCAAAACTTTAATAAACCATATTATATTCAAAATAATTTTAATTTCAAAAAAAAACTTTCTTTTCAAAAGTTTAACCCAAATCATTTCCAACTATTTTGGATTCAAAATTCATCTTTTAAACTTTTCACCATTTGAATAAAATAATATTAAATTCAAAATATCTGCGACTTAACCATTTTCCTCGTGAAATCCATACTTGTGTGTGTTTGGTGTAGTCCAGGGGTTTTACACACAACAATACAATATCATCAATCATCACAATCCAAGCATAATAATATCGATAAGCGGTATAATCCTATAACGCTTATCTTCATTCACAGATTTATAGAAAAATAATATAAATACATCACAGATAAATAAATTATATTCATCACAGCTCAAATAAAAATAATTCATATCACAAATCGTCACATATCAGGGATATCAAGCAATTCAAACATTCAATACAATTCAAACATCCATAAGTAAGATCAATTAGTTACCTGATTAATTTAAACCAGATTAAATTATTTATGAATAAATTACTAATCCTAGTTAATTAAAATTAATTAATTATAAACCATTTTAATTAATTAACCTTTAATCATAAATTAGTTAACCTTTAATTATTAAATAACTAACCCTTAATTATTAAATAATTAACCTTTAATTATTAAATAATTAACCTTTAATTAATTATCCTTAATTAGTTACCTTAATTAATTATCCCTTAATTAATTACATTAATTAATCTAAATTAATTAATCTTTAATTATTATTTAATCAGCCTTAATTAATAAATCAATTAACCTTTAATCACTAAATATTCGTCCTTAATTACTTTCATTAAGTAATTATCTTTAAGTAATTAATTACCATTAATTAATAAATCAACCTTCGATTACATTAATTAATTATCATTACTAATTAATTACCCTTTAATATAAATTAATTACTTAATTAACCTTCAATTAAGTAATTATTAAATTACAAATTGATGATCCTTTAATCTTAAGATAACCCATTTATCTTAATTAATTACATTAACAAATTACATTTGAAAACAATTAGGAATCACTTTAATTAATTACTTAATATATAATTACTTTAAAATCAAAATAATTGATCTTTAAAACGTTTAACTTAAAACCTTTAATCTTTGGAACAAAATTATTATAAGTTCATAAATTAACTTAAACCTTTAAGTAATTAACAATTAAAACATTTCTTCTTAATTAACTTCTTAATCACCATATTATTAAAAACTTAAGAATTTATTTAAGATAAAGGATATATATTAAAACTTAATTAATTAAAATAATTATTTAAAAAACCTTTAATTCCCAAACATAAATACGTATCATGTAAAAGAATTCGTTTTCAGAAAATTATTAAACCTTGATTAACCAAATTTACTTTACTTATTTAAACAAAACTTTGTTAACTAAATTCATTTTTAGTTTGCTTTAAAAACTTGGTTAATTTATACAAAGCAAAAACCCAAGCCATTTAAATTTTTCTCGAGCAAAGCACCGAGACACTCACGTTCCTCACTTTCCTTCGAGTCAAACACTCAAATGCACGCAATCAAACCTGAGAATATCTTCATCTTCCCAAACCATAAAACAACCCAGACACAAATGATATACCGTGCATGTGTACGAGCCAACGACGACGATCTTATCATCGATACCACCTCCAACATGTCGGCGACATAATCCGGCCCAACCGACCACCCAGCTCCGACGTGTTCTACCTGGAAATCAAAATGGATTAACGAGCAACCTTCAGGAACCAACACAATCGATAACGACCACTACCGCTGCAACAACCTGGGGTTTTGCCCAATTTATAATCACCATTAAACGATTAATTGATTGTTAATTGCTGTTGAGTATTTTAATCAGTTGAAATTCTTTTGAAAAAAAATGTTAAGGGTGCCTAGGCTTTAAAATTTATTTTGGGCCACGTTTTCATTGGGGTTGTGATATGTAGCAAGGTCCATGCCCACTCTTTTTCCCCGTTCATTATTTCGTTCGAAAAACCCTAAAACTAAACAAACGAGAAGAAAAAAAAAGAAGCGAACGAAAATAATGGCGGCTAGGGCTTTTGGCTTCGCCTCGATTTCTTGAGTGCTCGGCTGCGACTTGGAACCGTTCGATCTGGGGATTGTTCTTCGGGTTTGCTTGCAATCGATTGTTATGCTCGTCGAATCAAAGGTGAGTGAATTTTTCACTCACATCTAATTCGAACCGTGCTTCAGTAGTATAAATTTCGCTTGAATGATTTCTCTGATGTTTTCAATTCACTCGGTTTTACACTTGATTGACTTATGGCTTTGGTTTGAAACTATTACAATTGAACTTAGTGTTGATTTCTTTCTAGGTATTTATTTTGTGGTTATCTGCCAATTGATTTCGGCACTTGACATTGTCGAGCTTTACTCTGATTTTATAATGTCTACGACCACGACTGTTGCATGGATATTGCTTCGGTCATCTGATGTTGAGTATGCTATTCCATGACTTGAAATTCCTGCATGTTGTTGCAACGTCCACTGTGTTGTTATTTGGAGCTGGTACTACCCTGTTCCACTGGTACTATATTTTGTTTTCTACTTCCTTGTAATTTGAATCTAAGGTGCTTTCGGTTCTATATTGTACTAGAAGTGGTTGAGTTCATGTGATCTGTAGTGTTGATGATGGGTTTTGTGTGCGGATTGAACTATGGTTGGAGATGAAATTTCATGCTGCATATGCCCTTGTGCATGAGTATGTGCACTTGCTTTTGCTTATTATGAACTTATGTGCACCCTGCCATTTCACTTGCCTAAACTGGTTACTTTCCTCCTTATTTTGTTGTCCATAGCATCTTATATTTGTTGCATAAATTTTTGAGTTGCTTTGCATTCGGGTTGAGTTGCTTTTGTTCCAAGCTTTGGTATACATGGATGCATTTTAACTTGCCCGAATTTCCTCTGGTCTTTGTATTTTGATTTGAGTTGTATTGTACCACTTTTGGCAGGTTGAATTTAGTGGTATTATGGCCTTGCCCTCGCTTATGATATTTGCACTGTCCAGTTTATAGTGCATACATGTTGTTGTCAGTTGTCTTTGTTGGATATTGATTGCCCTTGCACTCCTATGTGCATTGTTCTAGCTTGTAGTGTGACATTGCCAGTTCATGGTGATATTTACACTGCTTGTATATAAGTACTCCTGTTCTTTTGGCACCACTGCACTGTTTTGTTGCTGCAGTTGAGTTCAGTCACTGACTTGACCTCTGCATTTTGTAAGTCATTTGGCTTCGCAGTTACGACTTGCTGTTAATATTTGTAGTTGTGATGGCATCATATACTGTAGCGGCGAGGCAGTGCACGCGAGCGTCTACCGCAGCCACACAATATTGATTTTTATTGATATTTCTTTTGCATTTTGATTCATTGAGCTTTTGGGTACATCATCACTGTAGTGGCAAGGCAGTGCACGCAAGCGTGTACTGCAGCCACACGGTATGGCTTTTATGATATTCTATTTTGTTTTGATTTATTGATCTTTTGCGTATTCCATATGCTGTAGTGGCGAGGCAGTGCACGCGAGCGTGTACTGCAGACCTACTCGAATTGACGTTCATCACTGTAGTGGCAAGGCAGTGCATGCAAGCGTGCACTACAGCCCTATCGGATTTGAAGTTTTAATTGATAGTTCAATTGTTTGAATTATTTCGTGTGCAAATTCAATATATTTTGAATCATATTTTGATTTGGTTTAATTTGATGATTTGGTTGACATCTAATTATCTTTTTGATAATTAGATTACGAGTTTCTAATTATTTATTTAATAATTAGATATTGACGTAATTGTCGTTTAGGCAATTCTGTTGTTTTCTAAATTATCTTCATTGATAACCCTTTTATTCATCTTCGTTGATAAAATTAAATTTATTGGTTTGTTGTTTAACACTGTTTCGTGTTATATTTCCCGTTATCCGATTTCCTTATATTAAGGATCGGATAGGTGAATTTATTTTGACTGTCGTCTAATTGTTATTTAATTATTATTGCTTCTGTGCATTAATAACTGAGTTTGAATTAGACTGACCCGTGTATTATTTTCTTTTGAATTTAATACTCGGGTCAGACCGAGTTATTACAGGTTGTAGATATCTTGCTTTGGGTTGCTGCTTGAGCTATGAAGTCTTTTCATTTTTTTTGGAGTAGTCGTCGTCATTTATAGTAGTCAGTGTAATTGTATTGGAAGATATGTATTCATGTATATTATATACGTTAATGTACTTGTATATGTAACTTCCAGAGTCGACAGTTGTAGTTGTATCATATGTACTGTATCACATGTATTGTAACTGACATCAGTTATTATATATATGAGACTTTTTGTTTTATCTGTGTTCCGCTTTTTTATTATCTGTGTTATTATATTTATTGTCCCAAACTATTATGAACCATCGTAGTTCGTTTTATACTGAAATTGGGTATGTCGATGGGAGTAAATAAATAAGAGATGAAAAATAAAAATATATACCACTCCTATCGAAATAACCAATACTAGTGTAAGGCCTAACTACGGATGGCCGCTCCTATCCAGCCTTATTGTTCGTGATAACAGATAGTATTTCCTTTAATACTCTTTGTTATTGTGAGCATAGAGGTGGGGCGTCATAGTTGGTATCAGAGCTTGGGGTTTATGGACATAATATAAAACATAACTTAGATGGAATAAGTGTTACAACTATTTTTCGATGTTTTAATTGTGTTTTGAGTCAAAACTAAAGTTTTGAAATTATGATGATTTTTTTTAAATATCTTTATTTAAAAATAAAAGTGAATTTGTGTTCTGTTTATCAGAGTGCGCAGCGGAAACAGTGAAACTGTCTTCGCTGAGTACAGCTGATAACCATTTTGATTTAAAAATCAAAACATGAAATTGAAATAAATTTCATTTGTTGTTCACATAGCTGTGTTTATTTTGTTTTCTTTGAAAATTTTGAATCCGATTTGAGGATTCGAAGCAATTACAGTTATGTACTTTTGTTGAGATTTTTGCTGTTTTGAATTATCTTCGTTGAAGATATATTTGAATGATTTCTTTGTTCATTTTGTGGTATACATGTAAATTTATGTTGCACGTTACTGCATTAATTTTACGTTGAACCAGTGTTTGGTTTTAAATGTATTTTGTTGCCGTTATTGTTTATAACGGGGTTTTCACACTTGTGCTAAGTTTTTGAAGCACAGTGTTTTGTTGACTTTTTTATTGAATGAAAATTCACTGGTGTATATTTTGATGCGAATTATTTTGATGAGATTTTGACGTATGAATATTACTGTCGCTTTGGCTTCAATAACCGTCAAATTTTAAAGTGAATTTTCAAGCGGTTATCCCGCAATGCTGATTTTGTTGTCCGTTTTTACGGTATTTTGAGAAGTGCAATTTCCTTGTCGAAGTTGCTACTGATGTTGCTTTTTTAATCACGTGTTTTAAAAATTGTTTCAAAATAAAATTGTTTTTAAATTTTTTACAGTTTACGTTTTCAAAAGAATGAGGAAGCCATTTAAACGTTTCAGCAAAATCGAGGACTATGACCCCTTTCTTTTACCGATTCGCTTAATTCCGGACTTGTTCGGTTGAGAATGTAAATTGTTACCTTTATAAAATAAATGAAATTGTTTTTAGAAGTTTTGCAGTTTGCGTTTTCAAAAGAATGAGGAAGCGATTTAAACGTTTCAGCAAAATCGAGGACTATGACCCCTTTCTTTTACTGATTCGCTTAATTCCGGACTTGTCCGTTTGAGAATGTGAAATGTTATTTTTGAAATACACAATTTTGCACTTTCAAAGAAACGATGAAGAGAATTAAACGATTTAGTAAAACTCGTGGTTATGGGACATGTGCGTTTGCTATTTTGGTTAATTCCGGACTCGTTAATTGAAATATTTGCTGTTTTGATGATTTTCGTGTGCTTTCGAGTCACTATGTTGGACCTTAGGGTCATATGTTGGACCTTCGGGTCAATACCAGTACTAGACCTTCGGGCCATTTGTTGGACCTTCGGGTCATTTGTTGGGCGCCAAAATTATGTTGATAGTACTTGGTAGGCTTCGGCCATTTGTTGATGCACGTGCAGCGTAGCTTAAAAAAACTCGTTATCTGATGGGATCGATCCAACCTTTTATGTTGATTTTCTAGTCATCTTAATTGATTTTTAGATATTTGTTGTTTCCAATTATCTGCAGGTAATTGGATATTTGTTGATATGAGTTCTGATTATCGTTTTTGATAATTAGATATTTGTTGATTCTGATTATCGTTTTAGATAATTAGATATTTGTTGTTTCTGATTATCGTAATTGGATTTTTTTCTTTAACAGGTTTAAATCCTGTAAAATTTAGAACAGAGACATTTATGTCTGTTCCCAAACATGCACAGTTACATCAATACAAACAATTTTCACAACAACTTCAAGTACAACATCAAGATACATAACAGATTCAGATTCAAAAAGGGTAGTTTTCTCACCTTTTTGCTGTTGAAAAGAGGAAACTTGGAACCTGATTGATCTTTGTTTTTGATTTTTTTGATCTGTTTTTGAATTGCATCTTGCCTTTGTTTCTGTTGAATATGATCTTTGCTTTGATTAAAATAAGTTGAACTTGCATGCTTTCAGATTCGAGATGCTTTTGAATTTTAATCTAAAATTTGTATTTGCTTTCTTTTCCAGGTTTTTAATTTGTTTTTGAATCCTGCTTGATGATCTGAATTTGATTGCTAATGAAATGAGGTTTTGTTTGATTTAAATTTGAAAATGTGATTGTTGTTTTCCTTTAGTTTTCTTTTGGTTTTCAGGTTTACGATGAAGGAAAATTTTGAATAGAAGGATAAAGGGAATAATGAGCAGCATGTTTTCTTTAAATTATATGTTATTTGTAAATTAAAACAAATGTGCCACTTATTTGAATTAACTAACACTTGTAATTACATATTATTTTTAAGGCAACACATGTTATTATATCTTCACAAATGTCATATGTGATAAAACTATGTTTATATCCTTAACTTAATTTTAACTTGAGTTAAAATATTTTTATTTATATACAACCCCTTTTTTTATTCCAAAAGATATGTATGTTAAATCTTTTTATTCATTCTTATGATACATTTTATATTACTTATATTTATATATATATATAAGAATTCAACTTAAAATAGCCTTTTGAAAATTATTACATTAACTCAAATCATAACTTCCAAATATAATTAGAAAACAATTTTTTTAGTTTTAAATTATATAGTTTTCAAATTCAAATTATCTTTCAAAATATTTATTTTTGAATTTCAATTTCAAAATCCAGTTTACAATCAATTCATATACATATATATATAAATAAACAAACAAATATTATTTGATTTGGAAAGATTCAAATTAAATCACAATTAAATCCAAAATTTATATTAATTATCAAATTAAACTCTGGCTCAAAACTGGGATCGTTACGAATAAGAAACTCATAGTTTCTCTTCAATGTACGAGAATACTTAATAGGCATTCTAATGTTGTGTTCATCTATATTAGTTAATTTCACTTTATCTTATATAATCAGTTCTATATATTGATCGGATCCAATTCCATTTAACTACCAAAAATTGCTCAAAAAAATTCCTTCACAATGAAGTTGATATATCTTGAAACAACAATTATTGTGACGACCGCCCATGACCCCGCACGAAAACAAGGAAAAGATGCGCTGAAAGGTGTGCCAGGCATCCATGGACGATAGTCAGGGTAAGGTAAAACAGAATAGTCTATCGTATTACTCACAGCGCATGGACAAAATACAATAGAAAATATACATAGTGAAGCTCTATAGAACAGAAGTCTCATCATATAAACTCATAATAGTTTTATACAATCATCTGAATAGTCAATTCATCAAGCCTCACTACATAACACTCAGAGTATCAAACAAACAGCGGAACATCCAGTACATATAGTAAGAAAACAATATGCAAAAGCCTCCATCTCGTCTTCGTCATCAACAGCGTTGGTAGCCAAGAACAGCACCTGTCACCTGCTACCTGGTCTGCCCATCCCAACATGGATGAACAGCCCAAGGTAATAAGAGTTGAACATAAAACCTTGAGTCAGACAACAGTCTTAGTGAGCAGTAAATCAACTATCAAACATACCAAAAGAGCATAAAGGGTAAAAGGAATAGGAACTCAACCATCCCACTCCACCTCATTCTACAGTGATAGCCCCCAGACCCTCTAAGCATAAACAAACATAGCAAAGCAGACAATTTAAGTAAAGCAATTATCACTCGAGTCATGGTCGATGTTTTCTAAGTATAAACCCCCAAGGCCTAAACCAAGATCAGATAAGCACCCAGAAAACACTGCTCTTGAGATCGAATGATGGTGCAACCAAACATTCATGACTCTGGCTATCACTGTTACCATTGCTTTGATATCACCGTTAATTGAATGACCGACACCTTCTTTCAGTCGTCCGTCAAGGGCTAATGGCAACCCCGGTTCTAGACATAACTCCGCACGTCGTCATGACCCATGCCTAGGACTATCGCATCTGCCCAGAGTACTAGCACGTCAACGTGACCCGTGCTTGGAACGTCATCATGACCCGTTCCAACGTACTCTTGCTTTGAGCATGCTAGAACCTTCAACAACGATAAAATCTCAGCCTTCTAGTCATCCTCCTTGACGACTATTCCCATACTAGCTCAAGCGCCTCTCAAGCTAACCATTATCCACAAACTCGGACCGCATCACCGAGTTATCAACATGCTTGGGATGATCCCGTGTGGATTAAACCAAGGCTTTCACACATCATGCTTTGCTTCAACGCATCATAGCAAAGTCCCATCTCAACATCATGGTTTGCCCCATCACATCATGGCAAAGTCCCATCTCAACATCATCAAATCTATCTATATGAGCTTCAACATCCGCTTCATATGCCACAGGCAGCTTTCCTTATTCAAGAGCCTTTCCACTTAGCTTTTGAATCATCTTCGACCAACTTGTCCAAATCAAGTTATCAATCAACTAATCAATCAAATCAAACATTAATCCAAGTAATCAATCATTCAAACAAGATCTAAATAAACAATTACAACAATAATGGCAATTTCGTAAATAAAGAGTCCAAATCTAACATGCATCCTAACAAGCATGAATTATGAACATTATCTCTACAACTTGATGAATGAACTTGCATAAGTAAACATGTACTAAAATGGATATCAAAACTTCATAGATGATGGATCTACATGCAGACTTAGGGAAAATGCAAGAAATCACTCTCTTTAACACATAAACAAACCACCGATCCAATATACTCCTTTGGGTCCGTGTGAGAGATAACCACCACTCACCGAATCACCTAAACACCTCAAAAACAACCAACTCCAGATCTGGACAAAAAAGAATCAAGCTTGATCCTCCAAAGCTCCGCTTCAAACGATGAAATCTCTCTTCAATGGATGGAGATCTTCAACTTTGGCTCTTGGATCTTCGATTTGATCTTCAATTTAGATGGAAGGAATCACTAGATTATAGTGGAGAAAAGAAGTGAAGAAGTGTTGTAGTCGAGCTCTCAAAATGGCAGCACTTCGTCGCTTCAAAATCCGGTGCCAAAAAGTGAACCAAACCCCTCTATTTATAGGCTGGAAATCCTTAGGTCGCCGCCCCCTTAGGTCGTCCACGACCTAACTCTTAAGTCGTTCGCGACTTAGCGACACAAGCCTCCACGCGACCCAACACTCAACACAACTGCGCGACCTAACGACCTAACACACGCGCGACTCAACATTCTAACAGGAATGCCAACCTAAGGCTTATACCTTCCTGCGACCTAACTACACAGGACCAAACGACTTAACCCTATATGCGACCTAACACATCCTTTCCTAAGTCGCCTGGTCGACTTACGACCTAATATAGAAGCCATCCTAACGACTTACGACTCAACAGAGGTGCACGACTCACGACTTAACTAAGTCGGCAGCGACTAACCCGTAAACGACTTATGACTCAAACACAGGATCACACGACCTAACAACATGACCCTCTACGCGACCTACGACTTAGCCTCCACTCGACTTAACTAAACACGGCGCTAACCGCTAGGTCGCTTTCTTCCCATAGGTCGGTCAAATCTATAGGTCGCTCCAGTTTAACTCCTAAGTCGCTAACTCCTTGACTCGGTCACCCCTATGAGTCGCTCACTCCACTAACTCGTCCATGCTCCTTAAGTCGGTCAATTCTCTTAACTCGGTCAATTCCTTAGGTCGGTCCACACCTTAACTCGCTCACCTCTTAGGTCGGTCCAACCCACTAACTCGTCCCATCTTAAGTCGCTCACACGAGCTAACTTACACACGACCTAAGCACTAAGTCGTTGACTCCCATAAGTCGTTCCACTATTCAAACTACAACACGACTTAAACTCTGGACGACTTATCAACACTAACGACTTAATAGCATCTATTTTACGATTTATCGACATGTAAAATACGGGTCGTTACATTCTCTCCCCCTTAGGAATTTCGTCCCCGAAATTCCAAACAAACAAGAGCAATCAAAACTATTCTGCATACCTACCATCCATAGCAATCAACAAACCATGCATCCAATTCTAGCCTAGCATGCAGAATACTAAGACTAGAACAAGTTACAAGTTCATGAGACGTCACGACACCTTAGGGCCATACCTCGAAGAGTTCAGGATGAGCTGCCTTCATCCTCTCTTCCTCCTCCCATGTACAGTCGTTAACATCATCACTCCATTGTACCTTGAGCAACTTGACTACCTTCCTCCTAAGCTGTTTCGTGTCGGTTCCCACAACACGAAGTGGCTTACGAGGTCTTCTAATAACTGGATCAACTTCTAAATCTTCACAGCTATCAGCAGAAACCACCGTATTCGAGTTGTGCACATACTTCTGTAGATAAGATACATGAAAAATATTGTGCACACCCGCCATCTTTTCTGGTAACTCCAATTTATATGCGAGCTTTCCAATTCGCTTGATGATCGGGAATGGTCCAACAAATCTCGGAGTCAATTTTCCTTTCTTCCCGAATCGAATAACATTCTTCAGTGGAGAAATCTTCACAAAAACCATATCACCTATGTCGAATTCCAAATCCTTACGACGCTTATCGGCATAACTTTTCTGACGATCTTGGGCTGCCTTCATTCGTCGCCGAATGATCTCTATACAATCCGAAGTCTGTCGAATCATTTCTGGCCCAAGTATCAACTTTTCTCCAGTTTCCAACCAACATGTCGGAGAGTTACACGGTCTTCCATACAATGCCTCATATGGTGCCATACCAGTACTTGTCTGATAACTGTTATTATACGCAAATTCCACCAAATGAAGATAATCTTCCCATGATCCTCCGAAGTCCAAAACACATGCTCTGAGGAGATCTTCCAAAACTCGGTTGACTCTCTCGGTCTGACCATCTGTTTGAGGGTGATAAGCTGTACTCAAACACAACTTGGTTTCCAAAACTTCCTGGAAGCTCTTCCAAAATCCACTAGTGAACAATGGATCTCGATCGCTCACTAAACTCTTCGGAATACCATGGAATCGAACTATCCACTTAACATAAAGCTCAGCCAACTTCGATGCAGTCCTAGTTGATCGAACAGGAATGAATCTTGCACTCTTAGTCAAACGATCTACAATGACCCAAATCCCTTCATCTCCTGCCCTGGTTCTAGGTAGTCCATCGATAAAATCCATCGATATCTGCTCCCACTTCCATGTAGGAACCTCTAATGGCTGAAGCAATCCACTTGGCTTCTTCTGTTCGGCTTTTACCAACTGGCAATTCATACATTTGGAAATAAAATTTCCAACATCCTTCTTCATGCCTTTCCAGTAATAGGTTCTCTTCATGTCCCGATACATCTTATTTCCACCTGGATGAATTGTCAACTTCGAGTGATGACTTTCCTTAAGAACTTCATCTCTCAATTCATCTATCTCGGGAACAACTAGTCGTCCTTGCTTCTGAAGCCAACCCTCTCATCGACTTCGAATCCTTTATCCTTTTCTAGATTCAATCCAGATTTCAAATCGCGGATAATCTTGACAAGCCTATCGTCTCGCTTTTGGCTCTCGCCAATTCTTTCCACAAGAGTAGGTCTTATTGATAAGTTTGCCAACATCTCAGGTTCCAATTCACATCTGGGCCTGAAGTCAAATCCAGCCAAATACTCGAGACTCTTCCATTCTGAAAACATGGCTCCCAATCATTCATGTCTTCGACTTAACGCATCTGCCACTGCGCTACCTTTTCCCGGAGTATGGGCTATACCAAAATCATATGATGCTAAGAACTCTAGCCATCGTTGCTGTCGAAGATTCAAATCCTTTTGGGAGAACAGATACTTCAACGACTTATGATCTGTAAACAACTCAAATCGAACTCCCAATAGATAGTGTCTCCACATCTTCAAAGCAAATCAATCGCCGCTAACTCCAAATCATGAGTCGGATAATTCCTTTCATGCGGCTTCAGTTGTCGACTTGCATACGCAACAACTTTATCGTTTTGCATTAGCACTGCTCCAAGTCCAGTACCACATGCATCGGTGTAAACCACCATCTCATGATTCCCACTCGGAATAGTCAAAACAGGTGCACTTGTCAATCGCTCTTTCAGGATTCCGAAAGCTTGCTCACACTTAGCATCCCATCTGAACACTTGGTTCTTTTTCATCAATCCTGTTAACGGTGCAGCTATCTTGGAAAAGTCTTTGATAAACCGACGATAATATCCTGCTAATCCAAGAAAACTTCTCACATCAGATGCATTCTTAGGTCTAACCCAATCCTGGATTGCTGCCACCTTAGCGGGATCAACCGCTATTCCATTTCCAGAGATAACATGGCCTAAGAACCTCACTTCACTCTTCCAGAAGTGACACTTCGAAAACTTAGCCTTTAGCTGATGTTTCCGCAAGATTTCCAAAACAATCCGCAAGTGTGTCTTGTGTTCCTCTTTAGTTCTGGAATAAATCAAAATATCATCCACGAACACAAGTACAAACTTGTTCAACTGATCTCTGAATACTCTATTCATAAGATTCACAAAATATGCTGGTGCATTGGTCAATCCAAACGGCATTACCAGCCACTCATAAAAACCGGATGGTGTCCTAAAAGCAGTCTTCGGCACACTATCCTTAGCCACTCTCAACTGGTGAAATCCCGTTGCCAAATCCATCTGAGAAAACACCTTAGCTTCGTGAAGCTGATCAAACAAGTCATCTATTCTCGGCAATGGTTACTTGTTCTTCTTAGTCACTTTATTCAGCTCACGATAATCCACACACAACCTCAACGATCCATCCGCTTTGGTTGCGAACACAACTGGTGCACCCCATTCGGACACGCTACGCCGAATGAATCCTTTCCGTAAAAGGTCATCAACTTGCACCTTCAACTCTTGCTGCTCCCTAGGCGCCATCCGCCTACGAGGCATCACAACAGGTCTGGCTCCCTCAACTAGATCGATACGAAACTCGATCTCCCTATGCGGCGGTAACCTTTTGACCTCGTCAAAGACATCCTCAAATCTATTCACAATAGGCACCGATGACAGTCCATCCTGTGGAACAACCAGCGAATACATGAAGCTCATGAAGACGCCTTCTTCATGCTTACATCGTATCACAACCTTTCGCCCCTCCACATTCTCGACTGTCACCTCCAGCCTCTCACAATCAATCCTTGCCGCATACTTCCTAAGCCAGTCCATACCCAAAATAATTCCGAACCCCGCAAAGTTCAGAACAAAACAATCACACACAAAAGAGCAATCATGACTCGACACAACTAGACCACGGCATAACATACACAAACAAGACGAACCCCCAACTGGATTAGTCACAACCAATGGTCTATCAACAATATCCGGTTCCAAACCCAATCGGCCTACAAGTTCACTACAAACAAAAGAATGCGACGCTCCAGTATCAAACAACACTCTAACCGGAACACCACAAATGGAAAGAGTACCTTGAACCACCACACTCTTTCCTTTCTCTTCAGCAGTAGGAGCTTTCAAAGACGATGGCACAGCCCCTAAAGCATAAGCTTGCACAATCTGCTGGTCCTTCCTCGGTTCCGGACAATCCTTCTTGATATGCCCCAGCTTATCACAGTTGTGGCACTTCAACTGCACCTTTGGATTCTTGCAATCCCTAGAGAAATGACCCTTCTGCCGACAATTGTAGCAGATCACTTCACCCTTTGGCTTTTTCTGGCCATCCCTACCCTTCTGCTGCTGCTGCTTCCTCTTCTTGTTTCCATTTTGCTCCTTGGTCACAGCAACAACAGATCCTTCCTTAGGAAACAGATTCTCATGCCTGAGAGCTTTCTCCACAAGCTTCTCAAATGGATCGTCCAGATGGTCCACCAACTGTCTCCCAAGATAACTATCCAAGCCTGTCACAAACTTATCGTTCTTCTGATATGAAGATTCAATATACGATCTGGCATACTTGGACAAAGCTTCAAACTCAGAAACATACTCAAGAACTGGTCTCCCACCTTGCTTGAGCTCCACAAACTTCTTAAACAGAACAGATTTCTGAGCTGTAGAAATGAACTTAGCTTCAAATCTAACTTGGAATTGCTCCCAAGTAATCTCTTCCTCTGGAGTATCAATGGTGATAGAATTCCACCAATCCGAAGCTCTTCCCTGAAGCTGTCTTGATTCAAGCTTCCTCTTAGTTGCATCCTCAATTCCTAAATCACCAAAAATCCTTCTACAAGCATCTATCCATCTCTGAACTTCTATGGTTGATTCTGTTCCCAAGAAAACCTTTCCTCCAAGAGAAGTATAGTCTTTGCACAACTTAGCAAAATCCACTAGTTTTGGGGCTTGAACTTGAACTCCAACATCTACTGATGGTCCTGAAGTTGGTATCCTTCTCATGATCGAAGTCATCATGGCTTCGAACATTGCAGCATAGTCAGTAGCTCCCCCAACAGCACGACTTTCCCTAGCAGCTTGTCTCTCACTTCGACTCATCCTTAATATCTACAAAAAGGAATGATTTAGAACACCTTGAGAAACAACTACATAAGGAGTTCAAATCCTTCTAAACTACTATATTATATATAGTAATCATCCATCAAAATACAATTACGTCTCTCTTACGTAGTTACGTCAGCGAGCGTTGGCTAAAATCGATTAACCAAAGCTCTGATACCAAATGTGACGACCGCCCATGACTCTCGCACGAAAACAAGGAAAAGATGCGCTGAAAGGTGTGCCAGGCAGCCACGGACGATAATCAGGGTAAGGTAAAACAGAATAGTCTATCGTATTACTCACAGCGCATGGACAAAATACAATAGAAAATATACATAGTGAAGCTCTATAGAACAGAAGTCTCATCATATAAACTCATAATAGTTTTATACAATCATCTGAATAGTCAATACATCAAGCCTCACTACATAACACTCAGAGTATCAAACAAACAGCGGAACATCCAGTACATATAGTAAGAAAACAATATGCAAAAGCCTCCAGCTCGTCTTCATCATCAACAACGTTGGTAGCCAAGAACAGCACCTGTCACCTGCTACCTAGTCTGCCCATCCCAACATGGATGAACAGCCCAAGGTAATAAGAGTTGAACATAAAACCTTGAGTCAGACAACAGTCTTAGTGAGCAGTAAATCAACTATCAAACATACCAAAAGAGCATAAAGGGTAAAAGGAATAGGAACTCAACCATCCCACTCCACCTCATTCTACAGTGATAGCCCCCAGACCCTCTAAGCATAAACAAACATAGCAAAGCAAACAATTTAAGTAAAGCAATTATCACTCGAGTCAAGGTCGATGTTTTCCAAGTATAAACCCCCAAGGCCTAAACCAAGATCAGATAAGCACCCAGAAAACACCGCTCTTGAGATCGAATAATGGTGCAACCAAACATTCATGACTCTGGCTATCACTGTTACCATTGCTTTGATATCACCGTTAATTGAATGACCGGCACCTTCTTTCAGTCGTCCGTCAAGGGCTAATGGCAAACCCGGTTCTAGACATAACTCCGCACGTCATCATGACCCGTGCCTAGGACTATCGCATCTGCCCAGAGTACTAGCACGTCATCGTGACCCATGCTTGGAACGTCATCGTGACCCGTCCCAACGTACTCTTGCTTTGAGCATGCTAGAACCTTCAACAACGATAAAATCTCAGCCTTATAGTCATCCTCCTTGACGACTATTCCCATACTAGCTCAAGCGCCTCTCAAGCTAACCATTATCCACAAACTCGGACCGCATCACCGAGTTATCAACATGCTTGGGATGATCCCGTGTGGATTAAACCAAGGCTTTCACACATCATGCTTTGCTTCAACGCATCATAGCAAAGTCCCATCTCAACATCATGGTTTGCCCCATCACATCATGGAAAAGTCCCATCTCAACATCATCAAATCTATCCATATGAGCTTCAACATCCGCTTCATATGCCACAGGCAGCTTTCCTTATTCAAGAGCCTTTCCACTTAGCTTTTGAATCATCTTCGACCAACTTGTCCAAATCAAGTTGTCAATCAACTAATCAATCAAATCAAACATTAATCCAAGTAATCAATCATTCAAACAAGATCTAAATAAACATTTACAACAATAATGGCAATTTCGTAAATAAAGAGTCCAAATCTAACATGCATTCTAACAAGCATGAATTATGAACATTATCTCTACAACTTGATGAATGAACTTGCATAAGTAAACATGTACTAAAATGGATATCAAAACTTCATAGATGATGGATCTACATGCAGACTTAGGGAAAATGCAAGAAATCACTCTCTTTAAGACATAAACAAACCACCGATCCAATATACTCCTTTGGGTCCATGTGAGAGATAACCACCACTCACCGAATCACCTAAACACCTCAAAAACAACCAACTCCAGATCTGGACAGCAAAGAATCAAGCTTGATCCTCCAAAGCTCCGCTTCAAACGATGAAATCTCTCTTCAATGGATGGAGATCTTCAACTTTGGCTCTTGGATCTTCGATTTGATCTTCAATTTAGATGGAAGGAATCACTAGATTAGAGTGGAGAAAAGAAGTGAAGAAGTGTTGTAGTCGAGCTCTCAAAATGGCAGCGCTTCGTCGCTTCAAAATCCGGTGCCAAAAAGTGAACCAAACCCCTCTATTTATAGGCTGGAAATCCTTAGGTCGCCGCCCCCTTAGGTCGTCCACGACCTAACTCTTAAGTCGTTCGCGACTTAGCGACACAAGCCTCCGCGCGACCCAACACTCAACACAACTGCGCGACCTAACGACCTAACACACGCGCGACTCAACATTCTAACAGGAATGCCGACCTAAGGCTTATACCTTCTTGCGACCTAACTGCACAGGACCAAACGACTTAACCCTATATGCGACCTAACACATCCTTTCCTAAGTCGACTGGTCGACTTACGACCTAACATAGAAGCCATCAACGGAGGTGCACGACTCACGACTTAACTAAGTCGGCAGCGACCAACCCATAAACGACTTATGACTCAAACACAGGATCACACGACCTAACAACATGACCCTCTACGCGACCTACGACTTAGCCTCCACTCGACATAACTAAACACGGCGCTAAGCACTAGGTTGCTTACTTCCTATAGGTCGGTCAAATCTATAGGTCGCTCCAGTTTAACTCCTAAGTCGCTAACTCCTTGACTCGGTCATCCCTATGAGTCGCTCACTCCACTAACTCGTCCATGCTCCTTAAGTCGGTCAATTCTCTTAACTCGGTCAATTCCTTAGGTCGGTCCACACCTTAACTCGCTCACCTCTTAGGTCGGTCCAACCCACTAACTCGTCCCATCTTAAGTCGCTCACACGAGCTAACTTACACATGACCTAAGCACTAAGTCGTTGACTCCCATAAGTCGTTCCACTATTCAAACTACAACACGACTTAAACTCTGGACGACTTATCAACACTAACGACTTAATAGCATCTATTTTACGATTTATCGACACGTAAAATACGGGGTCGTTACAATTATTTTTTAGTGCTAATAGAACAGGGATTCATAAACTCTTTATGAACCTTTTTATTTATAAAACCGTTTTAGTTTACAAAATTTATGTTCAAAATATAAATATGTCATTTGATGATAGCCTTTCCAAAAAACTTTTGGAGATTCATACAAGATACCTCAAGAATAATTATTACATGCAATTTTTCGACTCGCGCAACATGCCAACTCCTTGGCCTAGAATATGTTAGGATTACTTACAAACCCTTATCTTGTATGATTTTGTAAACCGTTGTTTAGATGAAATAACATCAATTTTGTGTACTAATCTTAAGTACATGACCTTATAGAAAGAAACCAGCTCAACTTCACTCACAATTAATCGTAAATTGTCCAGCAATGTCTAATTACTCCTTATCGATGCATCATTGTGTATCACATTAAGGAGTGATTTTGAGATTGAATCTATATTCATTTTTAGGTACATTTGGAATTCTTTCCAATATACTCACTTATTCGACCAAATCAAATAATTTTATTCTATTGCATGTTATTTTATTTACTTTTCTTTTATATTATATGATTTTGTCAAAACTTTCTAGATATGTATCTAATACACATGTTCATTTAATAAATAGATTTGTGATTTCATACATCAATATGTATTAATTCAAAAAGTTTGTCAACTCTTATGATGCTTCCACTGAATAGGTGTAGAGCCATTAATTATTTGAGGTATAATTAATCTGTATCATATGACTCATAATCATATGGGAAAATTATTTCTCAAAACTATGACTTAGTCTATAATTCCAAAACAACTGTAAATAATATTAGATACATATTTTTTTTATTTCATTACTTTTACTACGAAAACAAATTTCATAATATAGTTCTATTTCATAATGAATATTCATAATACTCATATTAAAATATAGTTATATCTATTTTTCAATCAATACCAAAAAATAAACATTATTTAACAAATACCAAAAAATAAACATTATTTCACAAATAATGTTCGGTACATTTTTGAAATTGTTTTTCGTAATGATGCAATCGTTAGGTGCTATATGACATGCTTCCAATAATTCCACCATTACTATTATAGCATACTAAATTTAGAGGTCCACCATTCACTTAATATTGTTAATATTTTTTACTTATTTCTTAAGCTGCAACTAGTTCACAAAGAGAGTTCTTTGATCAAATATTTTGAACTCAAAGAAATAAATATTATAGAAAACAATATTCTATATGAAAATACCTTTCGTTATAAAAATCATATTTCATATTCCAATATTAAGTATCAGTTATTATTACAATTCTTGTTTCCAATGTTTCTCTTTGAAGCAGAAGTGAGTATTCATTCTCTTCTTTCCAACTTTACCTTAAATTACATCTATTCTTATACATTTGTTTTTCTTTTAAATGGTCAAAATATTCAAAAGAAAACCTTACTACAATGTCATAGCCAACCTTTTACAGAAGCGCATTCGATTATTCTTAACATTTAAGACATTAAATATGCTGCACTTTATGTAAACCGATCAACATGACATTTCAACGATCGAGTTCTTAGATGTATCTCATAATTTATGGTCTTGTGTTACATTAACATAATATGATCCTTTTGAAATCATTTAAGTCGAATACATGATCTCAAAATATTGTTTATTGGCTTACTTCGATTGAACTAACTTCATTGAAATATTGTAGCCCACAAACTATGACTGTTCACCATATAACATTTACGTATGAAAGTACATGGATCAAATATCCATATTCTTGAATTGTATTTGGAGCTCAAAAACTCATAAAATGCAATATACAGTCTAAACCAAATAAATTTATAAGAGACCAACTTACGAATGTATTAAATAGTTGAAATTGGGCACTTGCATGGGTATAGGAACATTATATAACATGCAATTAGAATTATTTGCAAGTATACATTATATTTCTATTTGTCAACTTTCAATTCAGTTTGTTTATATATGTTAATTAACAAACATTTTATCAATCATATTAAATGCACAAATTTATCATTGTAGATAATTATAACATTATATAGCATATGTTCTTACAATATTAGAAAGGATAAATGTTACCATTTCACTTTTCTAATAAGTCTCCCACTAGTCTATATATTTCTCCAAACCGTAAGATGAAACATAGAAGTCTTACAACTTCACTAGTGGATGTTAGGACTCGTTTGTTTCCGTATTCTGACCTTGAGTTTGCTCAACAAATCATAACCCCACTTAAGGATGGAAACTCCTTATCGGTTGTATCATATACAAATCCTAAACCATTTTTCCTTGTTCTAGTCTCATTTTAACCTTGAGTTTTCTCAACAAATCGAAAGAGATTATTCGCTCGTACCTACCATATCGTGATGGCCTAAGTATAGTATATATGCCTTGAGTTTGCTCAACAAATACATATAGTATCTTACCTTATGTGTTCAATATATTAATAATACTACGCATAATATACCTAGCTTGAGTTTGCTCAACAATAAGGAGTGTGTAAATAATTTATTGATATATATATATATATATATATATGGTAAAGGACAACATTATGTTAATGATTCATAGTCTTCAATATATATATTGAGCGATATCGACTTATAGAAAATATATTTCTTATGAAATACCCCAGTGATTCAAGTGTCAGACACATCAGAAATCATGGTATATGTACATTTACATATGTATTAATTTCTCAAGTTTATTTGTGTGATGACCCGCCATTCATCTCCACAGAATGACGCATCATCTTGAAGAAAGAAAGGGATAGAAAAGAGAAAAGAAAGAAGAGAAAGAAGAAAACAACAACAGAATCTCAACAGCGGAACGAATAAATTATATTAATATCATAAGTATTACATAGTATACAACACTTATCAGAGTTACACAGACAATATAACACATACTAGACAGTTATAAACACCTGTCTAGTTATTACAACTCAATACGATACAAAGAAACCACTCAGAGATACCAACACATCGGAACACTATATAACTATAACGCAGAAGCCTCCTGCTCCATTGCTCCTCCACAATTCATCAAAGCTAACCTGAATCCCTTGGCTACTCGTAAAAATTTGAGTACCCAAGAGTTTAAGAAAAAACGAAATAAACTCCAGGTCAGACATGGGCTTGGTGTGAGTAACAGGTTAAAGTTGCTTAACTTTTGAAAAACCTTTGAAAAGAAAGGTATCACGTAAGACTTCCCATACATAAACATGGAAAAGTTTTTACCTTACGCTAACCAAAACATTTGATAGGAAATCCAGTGATATTATAATAGGTCTAGGGTTTTCAAGTAAATATGAAATAGCCGAAATTGTTACATCTATTAAATTCCAGCTACTAGCCACAAAAGTGGGTAATACAATCAAAAGCAAGGGCACTTATTAGATTTTGGATTCCATACAATGGCAGGGCTACCGGGGTACCGCCCGTCACAGTACGTGGCCTAGATCACTGTACCGAGGATCATTCCCAATCCCCTGCAACACAAAGCCGGAACCATTCCTTACTGAACAGTCCCGAACAAGACCACCCCGCAGTTGTGATCAGCAACCGCACCACACAGCCGAAATAAAAAGGACATCTAGACAAGGGTAAATCTCGTCCTACTTGGGCATGACCCACTTGGCCTAGCTGCACCTCCCATGTTTTAGCCATTTCCGGTTGATGAGGCTTGAGGCTACGATTACCTTTATAGGACATATCACTTAGAATGCTCATCGTCCACCTGACGATATTCTGAAAGCATTCAATCCATACAAGTTCGTTCCGGGTTCGAAAGAAACCGAAGGCATTATCTCGTTACACTCATTTTGGAATCACCCATAGAGTTAACGACAATAACCCTTGCACTCTGAATCTTCATCTTCACTTCAGATTCACGACCTATCGCTAATTTGGATCGATGTGGTTTTTGGATATCGAAATATGGAAACCCGATCCCGGTCTAATCGAAATCCAAAACGTGTCTTTTAAGGCCAAGTTGTTTTAGAGTTTAAAACAATTTCAATTCATTATCTATATACACACAGATAGATAATTCACAGATTCATAATGGATAATCAACAGCATCACCCTCAACAGATAATCCATATCATCATTATAAACAGATAATCCATATTATCATCACAATGCAACCGATGCATCCATATCACACAACATTACTCATCTCATAGCTGAGATTACAAACCATTTAAGGCAACCAGTATCATCCATTCATACATAAGCAATGATTTAACGATCACACCATCTATAATTAATTTAAAGTGAATTAAATTAATTACTTAATCTCTAATTAATTTAAAATGAATTAAATTAATTACTTCATCATTATAATCCTGCTTAACTTAACCATTAATTAATTGCAAATCAATTAATTAACCATCATCTCATTATTCATTTCAATTAATCATTCCTAATTAACAATTTTCTAATTACAATAAGTAATTAGCCTTTATATTAATTACACATGTTAATTATACTTAACCCTTTACAATAATTAACTTTTAATTGCTTAATCAATTAATTAACTAAAGTTAATTACATTAATCCTTTATTAATTACTTCATTTATTAATTATTCCTTAATTAATCAATTCTAAATTTACATCATTAATTAATTAATGATTTCTAATCACATTTTAATTAATTTCTCTATTTAAATTAATTACATTAAGTAATTAATCTTCAATTAACCACATATATTAATCACCCTTGATTAATAACAATCCAGTAATTAACTACCCTTAATTACTTCATTGAATAAATTAATCCTTAATTTATTCTCTAATTAATCCCTTGTTTAATTTCAAAGTAATTTAATCTAAATTACTTTCATCATCAAACATATTTAATTACATCTAGTAATTATCAATTAATTACTTCTCTAAGTAATTACAATTCCATTAATTACATAAAGTAATTATTCATCAAATCATCAAGTGTTTAAATTAATTAAACTTAATTAATTAATCTAAACTAATCACATTAACACAATTAATTACATTAAGTAATTAATTCATTAATTACTTCTGTTAAGTAATTAACTTAAACAATTCCACAAATGATTATCATTAATTAATTAATCTAATTAATTATTAAAAATCAATCACATTAATTGATTGTTTAATAATCCTAGTTAATGACCTTCATTAACTATTCTTTAATTACATTACTAAGAAATTAACTTAGATTAACCATCATTACTTACAAATTAATTAATTTTAATTATCAATTAATTAATCTCTAATTATTTAATTAATTAAGTGTTAACTGTAACTTAATTTATCCTTAATCACTTGATTAATTAATCTTAATCATTAATTAAAATCTAATTAATAATCCTTAATTACAGATTAATTAACCTTAATTAATTAATCTTAAGTTTTAATTAATCAATTTAAAAATTCTTAATTACTTAATTAATTATCCATATTATTAATCAATTAAATAATTAATTACCCAATTAAATTAACTTAATAATTTAAATGAATCCAAATCATTAAAAATTCTAATGTAATTTAAGAAAACATTTCTTACTTAATCAAAGCATTTAAAAACAATTTGTTTTCAAATTTACTTTAAATTCCATTTAAACTTCATTTTTAAACTTAAGATACAAATTTAAAAGAATATAAAGTTCAAATCAATTTAAACATACACTTTAAACATTCCAAGTTATTTAAAAACAAATTCAATTTTAAAAAAAATTCTTTTGATTTTAAATCTGAAATACAGCTTGAATCTTTTATTCCAGATTTAAACTTAAATCTTTAAAGCTTTACTTACATTTTTCATTTTCATTTTAAAATTCAAAACCATTTAACCATTTCTAAAATAGTTAAAACAAATTAAATTTAAAAACTTATTTTATTTTAAAACTGAAATTCAAACCAAATTCCAGATTTTTAAAACTGGATTTAAACTTATTTTAAATTCCTATTTACAATTTATACTTTCAGTTTAAATTCAAACCCAAATACTTTTATACTTAAAAGTCTCTAAACCAAATTTAAATTTCAAAATTTAAATTATTTCAAAGCTCAGATTCAAACTAATTTGAACTCAGATTCAAATTCAGATTTAAACTTAGTTTAAAATTTTCAGTTTGCATTTAAACTTTATTTTTGAACCTTAAAACAGAATAGGTTTTCTGTTTTGATTTGTAAAACCTGAAACAACTTTAACCCGAGCCTACCCTAAATTAACTTCGGGTCAAATCTTTAACTGCTTCGAGTTAAAACTCGAATCCCCCGAGAATTTACTCGAGTATGCCACAACCCCAAACTTCAACAGCTAACATCATCAGATTAAAATGCACCATGCACATGCACGGTGACTTTGATCAACTCCGTCCAACATCAACGATCATCTCCCATCGATAAGCAACCCCTCATCTCTCCTCAATCGTCAGATTGCCCTAAATCAACTCGAATTTGCATTCGAGTTCAAATATCAAAACCTGGAACAGGTAGAACCAAGACAATACCCAACCTGTCAATGCCACGTTCACACGCCTCCGGCCACCGTTGCCCCTGAAATTCCGACGAAGACTTCGACAAACCACCATCTTCCAGTGCCCAAGACCCCAAGCAACTCGAACAACTATACTTGCCGAAATGATCAATTCTTTTAGCCACAGTAAAACTAGGGTTTGAATCTTCAAATCAAAATCACAACCTCCAAAATGAAATGCAACCCAATCTAATAATTTTCTCAACATCCTTGATAACTCCACCACCCCCAGGTGCAATCATGACACCTCCAGACAAATGTGGCAGCAGAAATGCTTCAAAATACAAAATGCAGAAAATAGGGAACTGCACTTTGTATATCGCATTAAAAATTGAAATTTTGTTTTTAAAAATCATAATCTTGTATGATGTTTCACATTTTAATCCTGAAACTTCAAATCATTGCACTTGGAATTTCACTAATTAATGTTGTTCATCTGTTTATACATTCCAGAGATATACAGAGTTGTTTAAGCTTAAGTAAAGTTTTTAGACCATAGTCTATGATGAAATAAACATAATAGTTTAAGCCTTAAATCTATCCAAGATCAATCAAGAGAAAATGGATTTTTAAATCAAACAGAATTTTGAAATTTGAGGAAACAGAAATTTAACAAATAACAAGCATGCACACAAAAATATATTCACACACACACACACACACACACACATATATATATATATATTCACAGCAAATTCATATTATATTCATTTCTAATTTAAAAGCATGAAAACAACTTTTACCTACTTAATTTTTTTAAAAGTTGAGTTACTCACCTGATTTTAAACATGCAGAACAAAGCTTCAGTTTTGAAAAGCTCTGTGAATCCTTTGAGAACTTGCTTTTAAAAACTCTAGTACTTTGAATCCTTCAAACTTGTTTGAATGCTTTTAAGACTTGAGTTGTTTGATGTTCTTAACATGCATGCAGAGGCCACTCCAAATTTTAGAAGAAATGCAGGTTTTCTTGTATCCAGATTTTTGAAAAAGAATTGAATGCAGGTTGCTTGCTTTTTGAAAATGAGTTACAGGGATATGCATTTGAAGATGATTTGCAACTTGCTTAGAAACTGAGTTGCATGCAGAAAATGTTACAGATTCGCATGTGTTTGGATATGAGGATGAAGAGTTTTGATTATAGGTTTTTGAAGGAGGAAATGGTTTTTTTTGCATTTGAAAAATGAGGATGGCTACAGATATGCATGATTGAAAATGTTTTGCAGATTTTCTTCGTCTTGCTTTTTTAGTAGAATGTTTTCAGCTGACAGAATTTCTTAGTTTTAGAATTGAAAATGAGGAAAGAAAAAGAATGGAAGATGGTAAGTGTTTATGTAACAATATTTATGATTTATTTAAAATCAAAGAAAAATAAAAATATAAATTTGACACTTCTCTTAAGTTACTAACACTTGTTAATATCTTTGCTTATTCACCTAACACATGTTAAATTATGTTCTAAGATGTTTACACATGTCTTTTTAATTAATTAGTATTTATAATTAAGTGTTAATGAAAGTTTAAAACTTAATTAATTAGTTTTTAATACTTAGTTATATATAGATAATAATTAAAGAATAAACCAAGTATAATTATAAATAAAAACAATAGACAAATCAATCATTTGAAAATAATATTTTTAATCATTTTAAATAAATTTATAAAAGATATTGTAAATTACTTGTTATTTATATGAATAAATGTTTCATATTTTAATTTGTATTTTAAACTTCATATCTAATTTACAAGTCATATTTATTAATCAATATTTTAAAAAGAAATAAAACAAACATTTTTATAACTTTATTTTAATCTAAATTAATATTCAAACTTAAGTTAAAATATATTTTAAACAAATAAAACATTTATCTTATATATTTAAAATCATTTAGTTATTTTATTAAATAGCTTTGAAAAGCTTAATATTAAATAAAAACCAATTTCCAATTACCAAAATATTTGAAATTAGAAAATACGCTGTATTAATTTAATTTAAAACCAAACTCATCCATTTAAAATATATATAAATATATATATATACATTATAAATAGAAAACATTTTATTAGCTTATTAAAAGATAAAATCTATCAATTAAATATTTATTCAATTAGATTATTAAATTAAATTCTAATTTATTAACTAAAATTATCAAATCAATTTAATTTTTTATACAGAGTATTAAATCGATATTGTCAAAATTTCCGGGATATCACAATCCTCCCCCTTAAAAGAATTTTGTCCCCGATATTTAAAACAAAGGTAATTTAATAATCTCATTAAAGATTTAATTTTAAAACACAAGCATATATTAACCTTATGCTAATAACCAAAACAACAAATTCACACAATCAAAACAAATCTAACTATCCAGAAAAAATTCTGGACAGAATTTTCTCTAGTTTTCCCGGTATAAAATATCGGGATACTCGCTCTATAGAATCCAAACAATCAATACTACTAAGCTGCAGAGCTCTTATTCAACTATATCTACAACTCTAAACAGGATATCAGACTACAGACGAGTCAGACTTAACAACCAAACCTCCTGAACTACTGGTTCTACAACCAGAAATATCAAACACGTACTCGCTCAGAGATACGTGAAACACACTGAATCCCAGTTATCCAAACTGGCAATTCAACTCTTGAAAACCAAACACTTATCTTACCAAAACACAGAAGAAGTCCAAAACACCTCAGAGCTAGCTTCCCAGACTTACCAAAACTTATAACTCCTTGGATCAGAGAAAAATCTTACCCCAAAACAAATCTCCGACTCCAGAATCCAAATTCCTCCGTATCTTATCCACAAAAACTCTTCGGACGATCCTGGACCACCAACATCCTTCCTGATCAGCTCAACCCTTACTGATGCCTCTAAAAACAGACTGGACCAAAACAACCCAACACAATGATCTCCTCAAGATCAATCCAAAACCAGGAATACAAACTCTACTCCTCAACAATAGAAGACAGAAAAACAGAAACACTCCCAGACTGCTTCCGCTGCACAACTCTGATCCAAAGCAGAAGAAAATGCTGATGAAGAACACGAGCACAGACTGGACTACACATTCCAGAAATATGGTTCAATAGACCCATAAAGAAAAACTCAGAAGTTCCTCTGAAACCTGAGCTGCTTCACCAACTCTATCTCAAGGAGCAATCCTTCTATTAAACTGAACCACCGGTACCAATCCTGGAATCCAAATCGATAAGAAAACTTGATCTCCAGATGCGGACAAACCTCTGACTTCCCTGAAGACATCTGGACAATCTCCAACAACTCAAGAGAACACTCAAACTATCGCAAGTGACTTTTGCGATCAACCCAGACTAATATCCAAAGAAACCGATCTCTCTTTACCAATCAAAACAACTTACGCTGGCCTATCCAATCCACCAAGAAACGAGTCCACTCTGCTACTTCTGAACTCCACCTTCAGAAAAACTACTCAGTCAGAAAACTTCCTGCCAACACAGGGCACTCCGAGGTGCACTGCTAACACCAATGCCAAAGAAATCCCAATTCAAAGCTCTTTGAGAAACTCGGACCTCAAAGCAAACAGAAATACCCAGCTGTACTCAGCTACATCACCGAAACAGACATACTTCCTTACTCTGGCTCCAAAGAAACATCTTCGGAAACATCCATAGTCACTGCATCTTATCACGCAGCTACTACTTCCTAAGGTATCAAGATACCATCACTCGCTTGCTTCTGCCCTACCGACAGACCCAAACTCTACTCACCAAACTCTGCACTTCAAAGATGAACTCTGAACCTTTAGAAGGTTTCCTTCAGAGATCGATGAAATCGTTACTCCAAGCTAAACTCACTCGAGACGTTGTTAGGTCTACAGTCTCGTTAAATACACCTCCAACCAATGGTAGTTTTGTTACACACACCACTACCTAATCTACCTTTATATCTTATATTGGAAAAACCTGTACGGGTAACCTAAAAAATAGGTAGAAATAATATATATATATATATATATTAAACATACAAATACGCTCTCTCAAGATAGACACCACTCCAGAGACTAGGTATTCGCTCAACCTAGCGCTCTGATACCAACTGTGACGACCCGCCATTCATCTCCACAGAATGACGCATCATCTTGAAGAAAGAAAGGGATAGAAAAGAGAAAAGAAAGAAGATAAAGAAGAAAACAACAACAGAATCTCAACAGCGGAACGAATAAATTATATTAATATCATAAGTATTACATAGTATACAACACTTATCAGAGTTACACAGATAATACAATACATACTAGAAAGTTATAAACACCTGTCTAGTTATTACAACTCAATACAATGCAAAGAAACCACTCAGAGATACCAACACAGCGGAACACTATATAACTATAAAGCAGAAGCCTCCTGCTCCATTTCTCCTCCACAATTCGTCAAAGCTAACCTGAATCACTTGGCTACTCGTAAAAATTTGAGTACCCACGAGTTTAAGAAAAACAGAAATAAACTCCGAGTCAGACATGGGTCTGGTGTGAGTAACAGGTTAAAGTTGCTTAACTTTTGAAAAACCTTTGAAAAGAAAGGTATCACGTAAGACTTCCCACACATAAACATGGAAAAGTTTTTACCTTACGCTAACCAAAACATTTGATAGGAAATCCAGTGATATTATAATAGGTCTAGGGTTTTCAAGTAAATATGAAATAGCCGAAATTGTTACATGACTAAATTCCAGCTACTAGCACAAAAGTGGGTAACACAATCAAAACCGAGGGCACCTATTGGATTTTGGATTCCATACAATGGCAGGGCTACCGGGGTACCGCCCGTCATAGTACGTGGCCTAAATCACTGTACCGAGGATCACTCTCAATCCCCTGCAACACAAAGCCGGAACCATTCCTTACTGAACAGTCCCGAACAAGACCATCCCGCAATTGTGATCAACAACCGCACCACACAGCCGAAATAAAAGGGACATCTAGACAGGGGTAAATCTCGTCCTACTTGGGCATGACCCACTTAGCCTTGCTGCACCTCCCCTATTTTATCCATTCCCGGTTGATGAGGCTTGATGCTACGATTACCTTTATAGGACATATCACTTAGAATGCTCATCGTCCACCTGATGATGTTCTGAAAGCTTTCAATCCATACAAGTTCGTTCCGGGTTCGAACGAAACCGAAGGCATTATCTCGTTACACTCATTTTGGAATCACCCTCAGAGTTAACGACAATAACCCTTGCACTCTGAATCTTCATCTTTATTTCAGATTCACGACCTATCGTTAATTTGGAACGATGTGGTTTTCAGATATCCAAATATGGAAACCCGATCCCGGTCTCATCGAAATCCAAAACGTGTCTTTTAAGGCCAAGTTGTTTTAGAGTTTAAAACAATTTCAATTCATTATCTATTTACACACAGATAGATAATTCATAGATTCACAATGGATAATCAACATTATCATCACCAACAGATAATCCATATCATCATTATAAACAGATGATCCATATTATCATCATAATGCAAACAATGCATCCATATCACACAACATTACTCATCTCATAGCTGAGATTACAAACCATTTAAGGCAACCAATATCATCCATTCATACATAAGCAATGATTTAATGATCACACCATCTATAATTAATTTAAAGTGAATTAAATTAATTACTTAATCTCTAATTAATTTAAAATGAATTAAATTAATTACTTCATCATTATAATCCTGCTTAACTTAACCATTAATTAATTGCAAATCAATTAATTAACCATCATCTCATTATTCATTTCAATTAATCATTCCTAATTAACAATTTTCTAATTACAATAAGTAATTAGCCTTTATATTAACTACACATGTTAATTATACTTAACACTTTACAATAATTAACTTTTAATTGCTTAATCAATTAATTAACTAAAGTTAATTACATTAGTCCTTTATTAATTACTTCATTTATTAATTATTCCTTAATTAATCAATTCTAAATTTACATCATTAATTAATTAATGATTTCTAATTACATTTTAATTAATTTCTCTATTTAAATTAATTACATTAAGTAATTAATCTTCAATTAACCACATATATTAATCACCCTTGATTAATAACAATCCAGTAATTAACTACCCTTAATTACTTCATTGAATAAATTAATCCTTAATTTATTCTCTAATTAATCCCTTGATTAATTTTAAAGTAATTTAATCTAAATTACTTTCATCATCAAACATCTTTAATTACATCTAGTAATTATCAATTAATTACTTCCCTAAGTAATTACAATTCCATTAATTACATAAAGTAATTATTCATCAAGTGTTTAAATTAATTAAACTTAATTAATTACATTAAGTAATTAATTCATTAATTACTTCTATTAAGTAATTAACTTAAACAATTCCACAAATAATTATCATTAATTAATTAATCTAATTAATTATTAAAAATCAATTACATTAATTGATTGTTAAATAATCCTAGTTAATGACCTTCATTAACTATTCTTTAATTACATTATTAAGAAATTAACTTAGATTAACCATCGTTAGTTACAAAATAATTAATTTTAATTACCAATTAATTAATCTCTAATTATTTAATTAATTAAGTGTTAACTGTAACTTAATTAATCCTTAATCACTTGATTAATTAATCTTAATCATTAATTAAAATCTAATTAATAATCCTTAATTACAGATTAATTAACCTTAATTAATTAATCTTAAGTTTTAATTAATCAATTTAAAAATTCTTAATTACTTAATTAATTATCCATATTATTAATTAATTAAATAATTAATTACCCATTTAAATTAACTTAATAATTTAAATGAATCCAAATCATTAAAAATTCTAATTTAATTTAAGAAAACATTTCTTACTTAATCAAAGCATTTAAAAATAATTTGTTTCCAAATTTACTTTAAATTCCATTTAAACTTTATTTTTTAACTTAAGATACAAATTTAACTTAAACAAGGTTTTCAAACAATTCAAAACCTTTTTATCTCATATGTTAAAAGAATAACCATTTTATAAAATAAGTTTAAAAGAATATAAAGTTCAAATCAATTTAAACATACACTTAAAAATTCCAAGTTATTTAAAAACAAATTCAATTTAAAAAAATTCTTTTGATTTCAAATCTGAAATATAGCTTGAATCTTTTAGTCCAGATTTAAACTTAAATCTTTAAAGCTTTACTTACATTTTTCATTTTCATTTTAAAATTCAAAACCATTTAACCATTTCTAAAATAGTTAAAACAAATTAAATTTAAAAACTTATTTTATTTTAAAACTGAAATTCAAACCAAATTCCAGATTTTTAAAACTGGATTTAAACTTATTTTAAATTCCTATTTACAATTTATACTTTCAGTTTAAATTCAAACCCAAATACTTTTATACTTAAAAGTTTCTAAACCAAATTTAAATTTCAAAATTTAAATAATTTCAAAACTCAGATTCAAACTAATTTGAACTCAGATTCAAATTCAGATTTAAACTTAGTTTAAAATTTTCAGTTTGCATTTAAACTTTATTTTTAAACCTTAAAGCAGAACAGGTTTTCTGTTTTGATTTGTAAAACCTGAAACAACTTTAACCCGAGCCTACCCTAAATTAACTTCGGGTCAAATCTTTAACTGCTTCGAGTTAAAACTCGAATCCCTCGAGAATTCACTCGAGTATGCCACAACCCCAAATTTCAACAGCTAACATCATCAGATCAAAATGCACTGTGCACATGCACGGTGACTTTGATCAACTCCGTCCAACATCAACGATCATCTCCCATCGACCAGCAACCCCTCATCTCTCCTCAATCATCAGATTGCCCCAAATCAACTCGAATTTTCATTCGAGTTCAAATATCAAAACTTGGAACAGGTAGAACCAAAACAATACCCAACCTGTCAACGCCATGTTCATACGCCCCCGGCCACCGTTGCCCCTGAAATTCCGACGAAGACTTCGAAAAACCACCATCTTCCAGTGCCCAAGACCCCAAGTAACTCGAACAACTATACTTGCCGAAATGAACTATTCTTCTAGCCACAGTAAAACTAGGGTTTAAATCTTCAAATCAAAATCACAACCTCTAAAATGAAATGCAACCCAATTTAATAATTTTCTCAACATCCCTGATAACTCCACCACCCCAGGTGCAATCACGACACCTCCAGACAAATGTGGCAGCAGAAATGCTCCAAAATACAACATGCAGAAAATAGGGAACTACACTTTGTATATAGCATTAAAAATTGAAATTTTGTCTTTAAAAATCATAATCTTGTATGATGTTTCAGATTATAATCCTGAAACTTCAAATCATTGCACTTGGAATTTCACTAATTAATGTTATTCATCTGTTTATACATTCCACAGATATACAGAGTTGTTTAAGCTTAAGTAAAGTTTTCAGACCATAGTTTATGATGAAATAAACATAATAGTTTAAGCCTTAAATCTATCCAAGATTTAATCAAGAGAAAATGGATTTTTAAATCAAACATAAGTTTGAAATTTGAGGAAACAGAAATTTAACAGATAACAAGCATGCACACAAATATATATATATATATATATATATATATATATATATATATATATATATATTCACAGCAAATTCATATTATATTCATTTCTAATTTAAAAGCATGAAAACAACTTTTACCTACTTAAATTTTTTAGAAGTTGAGTTACTCACCAGATTTTAAACATGCAGAACAAAGCTTCGGTTTTGAACAGCTCTGTGAATCCTTTGAGAACTTGCTTTTAAAAACTTTAGTACTTTGAATCCTTCAAACTTGTTTGAATGCTTTTAAGACTTGAGTTGTTTGATGTTCTTAACACGCATGCAGAGGCCACTCCAGATTTTAGAAGAAATGCAGGTTTTCTTGTATCCAGATTTTTGAAAAAGAATTGAATGCAGGTTGCTTGTTTTTTGAAAATGAGTTACAGGGATATGCGTTTGAAGATGATTTAAAACTTGCTTAGAAACTGAGTTGCATGCAGAAAATGTTACAGATTTGCATGTGTTTGGATATGAGGATGAAGAGTTTTGATTATAGGTTTTTGAAGGAGGAAATGGTTTTTTTTGCATTTGAAAGATGAGGATGGTTACAGATTTGCATGATTGAAAATGTTTTGTAGATTTTCTTCTTCATTTTTTTTTTAGTAGAATGTTTTCAGCTGGAAGAATTTCTTAGTTTTAGAATTGAAAATGAGGAAAGAAAAAGAATGGAAGATGGTAAGTGTTTATATAACAATATTTATGATTTATTTAAAATTAAAGAAAAATAAAAATATAAATTTGACACTTGTCTTAAGTTGCTAACACTTGTTAATATCTTTGCTTATTCACTTAACACGTGTTAAATTGTGTTCTAAGATGTTTACACGTGTTTTTTAATTAATTAGTATTTATAATTAAGTGTTAATAAAAGTTTAAACTTAATTAACTAGTTTTTAATACTTAGTTATATATAGATAATAATTAAAGAATAAACCAAGTATAATTATAAATAAAAACAATATACAAATCAATCATTTGAAAATAATCATTTTAAATCATTTTAAATAAATTTATAAAAGAGATTGTAAATTACTTGTTATTTATATGAATAAATGTTTCATATTTTAATTTGTATTTTAAACTTCATATCTAATTTACAAATCATATTTATTAATCAATATTTTAAAAAGAAATAAAACAAACATTTTTATAACTTTATTTTAATCTAAATTAATATTCAAACTTAAGTTAAAATATATTTTAAACAAATAAAACATTTATCTTATATATTTAAAATCATTTAGTTATTTTATTAAATAGCTTTGAAAAGCTCAATATTAAATAAAAACCAATTTCCAATTACCAAAATATTTGAAATTAGAAAATATGTTGTATTAACTTAATTTAAAACCAAACTCGTCCATTTAAATATATATAAATATATATATACATTATAAATAGAAAACAATTTATTAGCTTATTAAAAGATAATATCTATCAATTAAATATTTATTCAATTAGATTATTAAATTAAATTCAAATTTATTAACAAAAATTATCAAATCAATTTAATTTTTTTATATAGATTATTAAATTGATATTGTCAAAAATTCCGGGATATCACAATTTGGGTTTCTTTAATGTTCCATATTTAGTTTATACACATATCATACGAGTTTTGTTATTATATAACTTTTATATTTCATATTACTTATATGACAGTCTTACGTGTAATATAACATTAACTAAATCTTATCTAATTAATTTTAAATTAGTATTCCAATATAACTTTTATATTGGACATATCTACTATAAATTTGTAGTGTATACTATAACCTTTATAGTGTAACACACATATATCATATAAATGTGTATTTTATTTTATTAATTAATTTAATAGCCCGCGCCTCACGTAACGCGGATACGTCCTTAATTTAGCCACCTTCGCCTCATGGGACACGCCAAGGTGTGGGGTTTTGTTCCTCAAAAGGCCTCGACGTTATTATGAGGTGAAGGCATTGGTATATAAGCACTCACTTCATAGTGTTTTCCCACGAAGTGGGACTATTATACCTATTTTGAAGGGGTGTTACAATCTTCCCCCTTTAGATCCCAACGCCCTTGTTGGCTCATGAACACAGCACCACCCAGGCATCGTGACTGTAATACATACAGACCACAATTCCGGCTGGGTATGGCTTAATACCATTGTACAGCCCACACCTCACGTAACGCAGATATTGTCCCCAACTTAGTTACCTCTGCCTCATGGGCCAAGCCATCGTGTGGGGTTTTGTTCCTCAAAAGGCATTGACGTTATTATGAGGTGAAGACTTTGGTATATAAGCACCCACTTCAAGTGTTTTCCCGGGATGTGGGACTATTATACCCATTTTTAAGGGGTATTACAATTAACCTTTAATTAATTTATTCAATTAAATAATTTTTATTAATTCAAAATTTATCTTGTATACATACACATATATTTATGTTATCTTAAACATTTTAAAATAATATAACATATATCAAATATGCAATACATGCATATATGCATTAATTAAATAACATATTTAATTAATTTATTTTATTAATCTTATTAATAAATTTGAAATTTGAAATTATCATATAAATATTTTCAAACATTTTGAAAATATCATTATCCTTTCAAACATTTTGAAACTTATGTATTATTATAATTTTATATAAACATGTTTTGTTTTAAATTTAAATATTAAATTTAAAATCTTTAACATTAATTTTCAAAACGATTTTCAATATTAGCCCAAGGCCCAAAATTAAGTTGGGCCTTTTCTATGAGCAACCTTTGGACTCACTTCACCTTTTGGGTCAGGCCGATAACCAGTTAGGACAGGGTACTAGATTACCCAATTTCAATCCTAGACATTATCTTTCTAGACACCGTACTAAGTCGACAAGCTTAATTAATTAGCCCTAATATGACTAATTTAGATCGCATATATTATTGGGCTTCGATACCATTGTTGAAACTGGACTAGCCGCAGTAGAAGTTATGGGTGAGCTTCAAATTTTTTATCCTATTGGATCTTTTATTGGACCTATGAAGTCTAACCGTATTAGAATGTTTCTAAATTTCATTTAAATAAAATCATTTATTTTATTTAAATTCAAATAATTAAGATATGAAATTAATTTTATTTGATTTAGTTGATACATAAATGTAACATATACATATATGTGTGAGTGCATTTATAATATAATAATCCGTCAAAGGTACAATATGCCCATATGTAGATCTTGAAATTTACATTCAACGGACATATTAGCTCATTTTGTATGCCACGTATCTTGTCTAAATATGTGCATGTATATGTATTACAATACATACACACGTATGTATAAATATATTATATATAATATATAAACATGAAAAATTTATATATAGATAAATATATGTATAGAAAGAGAGAGAACAATTATTAAAAATTATTTATAATTCAAAATTAACTTAGTTTTGCAAACATAATAATTTTAGTATTTTAATTTGTATATATTATGAATAAATCTCTCTCAACAACAACAACGGAGGAGGAGGAAAAGAGAGAGATATCTCTCTCAACAACAACAACGGAGGAGGAGGAAAAGAGAGAGATATAGAGTTTAGGAAAAATCTGGAGATTTTTCAAAGTTGAAATATTATTTTTAAAATCAAATACATTGCTTTCGGTAATAAATATTTAATATATAATAATATACTATTACAAACTAAAATTTTAAGATTTTATAAATTCTAGGATCATGAATGAAAGGTTATGTAAATTTTTGAAGAATTTTTCAATTAAATTATTATTTTTAGTAAATCATAAACAATTTTTCTGAAATAATATTAATTATTAAAAATAAGAAAATCTATTGAAAAATTGATAAAAATTTTCTATATGTTTCTGGAATGATATAGTATTTAAAAAAATTGATTTTTTAATTTAATAATTATTTTATATATAATAAACAATTCAAAAATTCAACAAGTGTTAATTTAAAAATACGAATATATGTATGAAAATTAATTTTCAAATTTGTAAATTCGCATTATATTTAAATAAGTGTACTAAATTTTTTAAATCACATATATATCTTATATATGCACATATCCTATTATGAGAGAGAAATATACACTAATTAATATATGTGTATATATATATAAAAAAATATGAAATTGCTCATTATAGGATCATAGAATGCAATTTAATTTCTGTAATATGAACTAAAATTACTAATTTAATGATGCCTTTGAATCCACATTGAAGCAATGACTTCCCTTCCTTTTACAGTTCTTGAATTGTCAAATTGTAAGTCCGGAATCATCGACCTCTAACTATCGAATAGTATTATTTTAATTTGAAATATATTTGAGAATTTTGGAGTGGATTGAGAGCTATGTTTTAACTAACAATGTAGAAGGTAATGGCGGCCAAAAAGGTTCGTAATTGTTTTTAAAGATACATTTACATACATATACATATATATATAGGATTGTATTAGAGAAAAACAAGGTAAACATTTTTAACCATTCTCACTTTATCTCAAACCATTATCTCCAAGCCAATTCTCTATGTTTAAGCCACACCTAGACCTTCCCAAAACTGAAATTTTGTAGCCCTAATGATGGGCCTTAAACCCATCTAAGCCTAAGCCAATATATTATGTAACTAAATCTAATTTAATTGCTTTTCGCTTGTCGATATTGCATACCGATCGATGTATTTATAACTGTTATATGTATACATAACATTATTTATTTCTCAAGTCATATTCAAATTTTATAATTAATATTTCATAAATATTAATTAGCTTATAACAATTATAAACTAATTAAATCGTTCGGTCTTAAAGGAATTCATTATTTTGGGTGTGTAACTATTAGGTGTAAATTTGATCAGTTATTGACATCGTACTATTCTAAGGCTAACGTTCATACATCACTTAGCAGTTGGTGTGACATTATGGCCAAATTTATCGCTTACTCGGTGAAATTTGGTTTTAGTTTAGTAAATGTTACCCGGTTATGACATTTGTTTACACCAATGCTCTTCATCAAAACTATATCATTTTGGACTTATGGAATTTGATAATGGTCAAAATTTCAACCTCATCCACATTCAACTTTATAGTCTAAATACAAAGTCTTTGATTCAATAATAACAATTATTAGTAATCGAAATGCTCTGGCCAGTGACATTGACTTTGAGTTGAATTGACTGTGATACTAACTGCATATAACTAAGGAGACGAATCCTCTCTTGAATAGTGCTCCACTTCCAATACTTCCACTCGACCCAACTATAGTCACTTGATGAACGCCATGCCACGATTTGGCTATAATCAAACTGGAGCTTTCATATTGAAGATCCATAATATTCTCAAGTTAGGAGAACTATGTGAATCAGTCACATCGATTTTTTTTGTTTGACCTTAGTTATATTAACCAACAGAAAACTATCTAGTGAGTCATTCCATAGCTATCCAATAACTATTAGTACGTAACCCCTAAGTGCCCTCAATAGTCATAAGTAATACACTGCTCAAAATATGTAGAGCATTACATACTCTAGTCTTAATGGATACAACGATATCCAGTCTCGATGCATCTTGATTAGGAACATTTAAAATGGTATATTTGTTTCGTTGTGATAAATTACTCACGGTTACAACACTTTGTAACTACTATCACAAAATATACCATTTATGGATTTTTCTATTAAATATACTTTTAATTAAGTTAATTAATTTATATAATCACGTTATATCAAGTATATAATAGGAAGAAAATACCTTTTATTTCGAACAAGATTGGTCAGTGAATTAGATGTGTAACAAATTACATAATTTCCCCTAGGGTATACCCCTAACTCTATCAATAACAACTTCAAAAACAGGAAGGAAAAATAGTGAATGGTTCTTACAACTTTGGAAAACCAAGTCAATTTACAAGAGATTGTTGTTTTCTTATTAAGAAACAGCAATAGCCGAGAGAACATTTTACGATCGTAATCTATGAAATAATATAATTGAAGGAAAAGATTCTTGATGGATCAAATTTGTTGCTACTAAGCATATCTATAAAGACAAAAGTCAACTTAAGTAACTTGAACCGTTTGAAGATAAAGGTTATCTCTATATGGGAAACCCAGCCAAAGTAGAGGTCATGAGGAAAGGGACAGTAGACTTGGAGTTAACGTCTAAAAATATTCTAACATTGGATAATATATCGGTTGTGGTCATGTGTATATACAGAATGTTGAATATGAGCATGCCCACTTAGCTGTGATAATTGAAAGTGTTTTGGGTATAACGTCAATGCCTATTACGTGGTCGTATGACAAATGCAATGAATGATGTTACGTGTCTGATAATTGTAAACAAAATTTAGGTTCAAAAGGACTGTACAACTGAAATAAATAGTGATAAGCAACATGAAGTGCATAAGAAGCTAATAACAATCATATGAGTGCAGAAAAGCATGACATTGATAAGGTATCCTTAAGAATGTTTAGGCAAGAGCAGATTGCTGACCAAAAATACATTTACAATCGAGGTCAATACTTACATAGTTCCAAGGAATACCATTACATTAGAGGATTCAACTGCTGATACAAAGATTTTAATATCCGATGAGGAGAACCATCACATTGATTCACCAAATGTCACACTTAATGAACCGATGGTGGCAACTATAACAAGAGTAGAGGCAGTATCTAGTATGATAGAGGAACTGAATAGTATCAACATAACAATAATAGAGATAGAAAGGAATGCAACTACAGCTAATACCAAAGCAGAGCATCATCAAGACATGGCTAAGATTTTCAATAAAGAGCTTCATAGTGAAATCATTAGCTCTAAATTATTGGCTTTGGGTATCTTTAACCCTGCAATATCATTATAAGATCCAGTGAAGAGAAAAATGAAGTAGATAAAGTCAAATTCACAACATAGGGAGTTTAATATACCAATTATTACATCAAATAAATTATATTTATCTCAAGTTAATATTTTTATTAATCCCATCAATGTGCAGATTCCCACAGAAGTAGCAGAGCCCATAAATCAGTCTAAAAGCAACCAAAATACGATCCAATCCTCTGACTCACTCATCACTTCTTCTGCAACTAGCTTAAAGGGGACAAATTAGTGGATGTTAATAGGAATGAGAAAATGTGTAGCAAAAAAGGCAAAAAGAAAGTAAATATTGATATTTAAGGGTTTGCTCCATCTATGAGAAGGAGCGACAGACTCTAAAAATGACAATGTTGTGCTGGAATATGAGAGGGTCTATTTGTAACGACCCATAATTTTAGCCATTTTAAATTATTAAATTTAATATAATTTTTGAGTAAAAATGGTTAGAAATAAAAATTAATGATTTATTAACGTAGGTAGTGAATATGAACTTGGATAAACTTTTGAAACAACCAATTCCAAAGAATTTGGAAATAACAAATGTTGAAGTGAAATTTTGTGTATTGAATGTGTTTATAATAAATGGTTGAGATTGAATAATAAACGTTGAATTATTTAAATGGAAATAAAATAACTGTTAATAACTAAAATTCATTTGAAATTTATGATTTATTAATATAATTTATTGAATAATTAAATTGTTTAAATTTAATATTGGAATTGTTTAACTAATTGAATCTTGAATTTTATATGAATGAAAATGATGTCGGAAGTTGATTTAAATTTTATTTAAAAAGAATGAAATTGTTATCTTTTAAATCGGAATTTAAAAGTGATTAAATTGATTTAGGAAATTTCTTGTTTTAATTAAGGAGTAAAAATAGTCTTTTTGGGCACTCTCTCGAATTTCAACAAAACTAGTTTCATCGAATCTGAAATAGTGAATTATTGTAGGATTTCGAGTTTCCTAGCCATCAGACTTATCGTTCGACCATGCGAGCTAGAAAAGCATAGAAATTAATTAAAGGAATTTAATTAAAATAAATTGATTTTTAAAAGATATCTTTTGAATATAATGGAATTGGCTCTTGATAGCCATTCCATTATATTCGAAATGGGGGTATAACATATAGAACGCCAGATGGCACGCTTCATTTGGAGTTCAAAATTATGTGGGTCAATCAGGTCGGAGATTTATATATTAGGCCTTGTTCATTCGCTAATCCAAACTAAAAAAAGACTGTAACGACTAGTAAACGTTAACGGTTTTAATAACGTAATTAACTAAATTTTTGTGAATTTTTGAATTTTTGAATTTGGAAATAAAATCTTAATATTTGGAATATGTCTAGTTAAACATAGCAAATGGTAAATCTTCATCAGATAATATAGAAGTTTATTTAGTTGTGTAATTTTATTTTAATTTAAATCATTTGAAATTAGATGAAAAAGAATATTATTGAAATATGAATATTTTTATATAATAAATTTGTATATCATTTTCTACTGAGACATCATATTTTATTTCGCTAAGTTTGGACTTCTCTAACTCCGTTTATCTTATTTTCGGCGTTTTAGCAGCATTTTCGGCAGCAAAAAAAATCGAGTTTTAATAACTTGATCGTATCGCTGATATTTGTATACCATTCTGTTCGTCTTTTGTCGTGTTGATCTTCGCAGTACATTCATGTATGCATTTTAGTGTCCGGTACACGGCAATATCTGCGAAATAGATAACCATATCGGTATCCATTTTAACTTTTGATTCCTATGTCCATTCAAAATTTTCCAACGGTTGAAAACAAACAGCCAATTGCTTTAATGATTCCTTAAATTCTCGTGCTTGACATCTGCCTTTCTACTGCTATAAAAATAAAAGATGGTTCGTTCTTGCCCTTTTCTATTCCAATCTGTTCACTATACATTGATTTGTCCTTTCACTTTCTGGTTCTTATCCCATCTCTCCACTTCTTTCGTTCTGTCACATTACAATATATATATATATATATATATATATATATATATATATATATATATATATAAGGTTGTTTTGCCTTATAATCCGCGTCTGTTCTTCCTTCATGCTCATCCTCTTTATGTCATTCCTCCCTGCGAACCGCTAGCCTTCACCAGCCACGTCACCGAGATCTGCCATGACAACCGAGCTTGCCTCTGTGTCAGTTTCTGGCCCACCACACACCATCCCCTCCTCCACTGTAACAACCCTAGATTTTGCATATATTTTTAAATTGTCTTTATTTTTTTTATGTTATTTTAATTTTTTTTTCAAACATCTCATTTTTTTTAATATAAATGATGATTATTAAGTGATTTATAGTTCAAACTAGTATAATTTGAATATTTTACTGTAAAGTGAATTTTTGGTCAAAATAGTCAAACTTTGACTTTTAATTTAAATTTTTAAAAGTTTGAAAATTTAAATTTTATTATGAAAGTACATAAAATTTTAAGAACACCACTTTTCGTTTCGTTGAAATCGGATGTAAATTGTGAAAGTTATACCCTTTACAATATTGTGCGTATATGGGGTTATTTAACAATGACTATTTTAAATTGTATAAATTACTTCTTCTTTGTTATATTTTATTTTAATATGTGATAATATGTTATATTATGTATATTTTGACTTTTAAGTATTTTTGAAATGATAATATAATTTTTCTAAAGTTTATTTGAATTTATTTCAATTTATAAAGCCTAGTTTGGTATTTACTGCATTTTTCTTCATTTAAAATTCTATTTAATTAAAATTTAATTATTTATTTCACCTTGAAAATGCTTTAAATAAATTAATTTAATTCAACTTTCCACTTCATAATAATTTTATAATGAAATGTATAATTTTCCAAGACTAACAGTGATTTATGCACAATTTTAGAACACTGTTTGGTATTTTTAAGGCATTTTCTTCATTATTTTTTTTTTTCAAATTATACTATTTGTTACCTCATATTTCTAATTGATTTCGGTTTGTAAATTATTTTCTCCTGAAATTTTGTTTATGTAAAGTTTTAAAAGGAAAAGAATATGGAAGATTGTAAATCACTTTGAAACCTAAGCCCTTTTATTTGCCCAAACCCTTCATTTCCTTAAACTCCTCAATTAATTGCCTTAGCCGTGTAAAACCCTAATGTAGCCGTCATCTCATTAGGTTTTCACGTGAAAAAAAAAGATCATTTTCATTTGTTTCTCACGGCTTCAAAGATCTGGTAATGGCTTCCCTTTCTTTTTCTTACTTTTCTACTTGTTTTCTCTAAATTTTGCCTTGTTTCTCTTCTAGTTTGGATCGGCCTCTTCTCCATAGCCGCAGCCACAAACTCCTACATCTCTTCCATGCCTCCAACACCATCTACTTCACCAACCATGACCATGGCCGAGCCATCTATGGTGGCCAAACCCTTCAAATTGCAACCTGCATGCCTAAAAACAATGTTTTTGACCATTGCTGCCTCATTCCCTTCATCCACCACCCAAATCACCACCATAGCCGCCACCACCACCACTGGCCTGACCACCACGCACCACTTCAGCATTGATCTGACCTGTAGCATGAATAGCCAAGCCCACATCAGTCAAGGCCGAACTCATATGTGCACCAAAAACCCACTTGTTTGCCTTAACCCTTTGTATTCTCATGCCTTGTAACCTCCACCTTGCTCTTGCCATGTAGCCGTACCTTCTAGGTCCAAACCAGATCCAAACCATATCAAAACCTGACCTATATGATTCCATACCAAGGCCAAAGCATCATCATAGCCGAGCATAAGTGTCCCTTAGGCCAAGCATTGAAGTGATTGAGGCATGGTAAAATCATTTTGTCCATTGTTGTTTTATTTCAATCAGTTTCAATGCTGTTTTGTATTGTACGCATATGTTTATATGGTCTTGCTTATTTGTTGTATACACGATCATTATCAAGGCTTTCCATTCATTCAATTCAAATCGTGCTTGTCGTGCTTTTGGAATCGCTCTTGTGCTTGTTGTTTTGGTCTTCAGCTTGAAAGGTGAGTCTTTTTCACTCTGACATTTATACTTATGAAAAAGTGAATTGATGACAAGTGTTTAGTAATATAAAAGTTTATGCAAGTTAATGATGATCATATGATAGGCTATGCCAAGTTATTATCATGTTAAAACTGTTAATTTTCACCTGACACCTGATATATGGCTGTATATTGTGATATTGACATTGTTCATATTATTTCTGTTTATGATCACACTACATGTTCCCTGTTAGAATAGAATCATTATGGGCTGAAATGATAGGCCTGAATTATTGTTATTTATCTAATTTTAACTTGGGATTGCGGGTTTGAAATGATAGAACCCGGAATTTTACTTTTTAAACTGCGGATTGAAATGATACATATCCGTATCACTTGACCTAGGTTAGAAAACTATATACAGACCCGTGGTTATTCTATAAAGTGTTTTGAATATTTTAAGTATTTTAAAAATTATAAATTTATGAAATTTGGTTTAAATAGTTTTTGAAAGGTTTTAAAATAAATAAAATATGATTTTTCTATGTGTTTAAAATGTAATTTATGAATTGTTTAACTGGATTTTTGAAATATAACTTATGTTTGAAATTTGGAATTTTGACTAAAAATGATATTTAAGTTATATGAATAAAATGGACTTTAATTATATTTGAAAAATGGTAAATATGCTAAATTGATTTATATTTGAATTTAAGTGATTTATTAAAGAATTTTTGATTTTTCTATAAATTTAAGTGGTTGAATAAATGACTGTTGAAAAATGAAATTTTAAAAGATAACTTAACTTGAAAATGTGAAATTTGAGTTTTAACTAAAGATGTTAAATTAATTAAATAAATTGGAAGTCTAGTTAAATTTGTGAAATGGTAATATAAATCTGAAATGTTAAGTTTATTTGTTGAAAAGTGAAGAAACGTATAAGTTTTAATTTATGAAAGAAACGTATAAGTTTTAATTTATGAAAGAAACGTATAGGTTTTAATTTGTGAAAGAAACGTATAGGTTTTAATTTATGAAAGAAACGTATAGGTTTTAATTTATGAAAGAAACGTATAGGTTTTAATTTATGAAAGAAACGTATAGGTTTTAATTAATGAAAGAAACGTGTAAAGTCCTAATTAATGAGAGAACATGAAAGTTTTAATTAATGCAAGAACATGTAAAGTTTTAATTAAGAAAGAAACATGTAAAGTTTTAAGTAGTGTGGTATTGATTTAATTAATAAATGTTCATTATTGAAATAGGAATATAAAATTTAAAACGTACATTTGACACGTAGATTTTAATCAATGTAATGGTGTATTTTAAATTGGTTAAAATGATAAATGTTACTTACTGTAATAATAAAATGTAAGTTGATAACGTACATTTGATAAGCAAGTTTTAATTTATGTGAATGGCATACTTTAAATGATTAAAATAATAAAGTTTCTTTATTGTAATAATAAAGTAAGTTAATAAGGTGCTTTTAACTTAACATAAGAATTTCGGTTTAAATTGGATATTACAGTAAGAAAGTTTATCTAACTATAAGGCTATGATAAATTGACATGTTAAAATTTCAAGCTTATCAATACTTTGATTATATACAATGTAAAGTGGAAAGTAGTACATTCCAGAAATGCTATGATTCCTTAAGGTAACATTTCCAAAATGCTATGATAATTTAAATGAATATTTCAAGTTTAATAAATTGAAAGAAATATTCAATGATTTGGAAATTTGGGTTTTATTTGAATGATATATTTATTGAATTATTTTTTTGAAATGGAAATGATACCATTGTGATATTGTTTTGAAATGAGTATGATATTTTGGTCTTGGAAGTATAAATTATTTGAAATAAATATCCATGGGTTATAATAACGATTGGTTGTTAAAGAGACCGGGATCGGATATTGTCTTATAGCCGGCCAATACCGAAAACCACTTTAACAACTGTGTACACGGTGGAGATTCCAGAATGAAGTAGGATGGTGGCGACGTTCTCGAGGTATATATATTACGTGGACCCAACTCCCGTGAGTTGGCATATATAACTAAAACAGGAGCTATACCGGGCTACACAAAGGGTCGCACCCTTTCATCGAGCATGCTCCATCGGAAACCATTCTATTACTGTTGTGATTCGATTCGGTGGCGCCACTTTGATTTGGGGGTATTGTTCGAGGTGGGCGGAAGCTGCTGGCTTGCCGTCACCACCGGTCCGGGAGTGCAAACGGTGTATCCACCCTGTCATTTCCATGCGTGTCGTGTCATATCCTTATATCGAGCCCACTACGATTTTGGTTTTAAAGATCCGACCGCGTTAAGGTTCACCATCCCCTTAACGCTATTTTCTATATGATTATACTTTACTGATTAGACACTACCGTATATAGCGTATATTACTACATAGTAAATAGTTTAACGGATCCTTAGAGGATGGGCAGTCCCAAGCATCCTTTAAGTTACTGATGCATTTTGTTACTGTTCACTTGAGTTGATTTACAGTTTATAAGTATTTATGTCCTGACTCGAGGGTTTTGTGTTTTGCTTTACGCTCAGGTCAGATTGATTGAGTTAGCATTCAAGATTCACCTTCGGCGTTGGAGCTTTCCTTGAAGATCCAACCATCTATTTTGTTTCAGTATCCAGTGGTTCAGTGATGTATCTGATTTGTACCTGATGTATCCTGTTACTCTTCTATTGTATCTTATTTAACTCTGATGTATCTTATATTTTATAGTAGCTTCATGAACTACTATCTCCTCTTTTACTTCCGCTGCATTATCATATACTCTGTGTCTGTGATCTGTGATTTTTATTTACTGTATATTCTGAGGTTTGCCAAATTTTTAATTACAACGCGGTATTTTGAGCAATTCAATTCCGGCATGAGTGTCTACCCATACACTTACAATGGATGCGAATGGTTGAAAATACCGAGTCGTTACAGTTGGTATCAGAGCTTTGGTAGCTCTAGGCAAAACTCAGCATATGGAGTGAATGTATTTACAGAATCACTTTCATTCGAGTTGAATCTCTTCCTTTTTGACTCGATTCCTTTGAATTTTGGAACATTCCCTACAGTTCCAAAATCCATTCGTATCCCTCACTATTCATCTTCTTTTGACTCTGGAGCATTCCATAACTCCGCTTCGAATGATCTTTCTAGTGAGTCGGCGGTCACGCCAATTTCAAATTTAATTGAAAAGGGGGGAAAACTCCTTTGCAGTTAGCATCGATTCACCAGAGATTCTTATCTATCCTTGGTTTAGATGCTAATATCTTTTGTTATTTCAAACTCTAACTCTTGAGATCGAATGTAGATTTACCCTAGAAAAATCAACATTGATCTTATTCTTTAAGTCACGGTTGACCCGGTTAAGGTTGCCTGTGATTTATATAAGCTTATCCATCTTCCTATTCTGTTATTTAATCATGTCATCATTGTTTCCAACTTATTTTTAAATCATAATCTCCTTTGATTTGTGTTAATCAAAAAAAATTTGAATCTCTATCCTTCTTTGAAAATCTATTCATGTATAGTGTATTTGTAAACTAGTATTTAAAATTTAAAATGTTTTATATATTGTGTTGTTTGAGTTGTTGATGTTGAGTTGGGTTTCTGATCGATACGTCTGATCAGCGCTATCGATAAGATTTCCAAAACACTTTGACAGAACAAACGGACACAATATATTTAAATAAAAAAAATTGGTTAATGAAATAAATTTTGATATATAAGTAAATTTATGGAACTTAATGAAATGAATTTAAAACAAGAATTTGAGGATTTAAATCCCGATTATTTCGAACTTTGGTTTAAAGTTTTAAAAGGTTATATTATTTAAAGTATTTTGAATAGAATTTGTTTTCAAAGAATTTTAAAGGTTTAAAATTAGTGCTCTTCTCTTTGTCGCTGAAAAATAACTTCGGTGATGATCGCGACATCATCGACGTTCATTTTCGAGTTTCGAAGTTAAGAGACTGTTCTGTAGTCTTGCTACAGCTTTGTTTTGGGAATTTAATTGATTTGAATTTCTAAAATATGACTTGATTTATAATATATATATATATATATATATATGATTGAAATTTGATTTGACATATTATATATGTATATATATTATTATTATCTCTAAATGGTTTGAAGAAATCGGAAATTTAATTCTTAAATTCTATTTTTAAAGAATAATTTCAATTATAAAAAGAAAATAATTTTTTTTTGAATAAATGATTTAAGCTTGAAATGATTGAATTGGAAGGTTTATTTGTATAATACAATTGCATTCAAATATAACTTACCAAAATTTCAGAAGTTAAAAATGTAATTGGATAATATACGATATAAAAAGATTTTATAAATAAAATTTGAGTAGTTATAATAAATGTTATACACTTAAATTTTAATTATAAAATGATTAACAGAGGTAAATATAATAAAGGGTAATTGAATGACTTTCAATAAAATGATGTTAAAAGAACTAAGAATAAAAGAAAGTGGTTATAAAAAAAAGTGTAAATATATTTAACATGAGTGATAAATATATTGAGAGGAATAAATTTAATTTTGATTAGGAATAAAGAAGAATAAAATTTATTAAGTACATTGTGAGTGTAATAAATGATTATTTTTCAAACCCATGGTTCTAAAAATTGTTAATTTAAGATTATTGGATAATAAGATAATGAAATTTGAGATAGTTAAGATTTAGTTAACTTGTGTAAAGATTTATTCTCTGTTTAAGTTGAAATTTCCATGCTTTCAAATTTATTTCCTTATTTTGTTTTTCAAATTATCATTTTGTTGTCCTTATTATTCTTATATTACTACAGACTGGTATGGGCATCTTTATATTATCTTTCTGTTTAGAAATCTTTGTATAATCTTTGATAAATCTGCACCTTGTTAAACTTACCTATAACAATAGTTATCAGGTATAATTTCAATCTCCTTGTTATCTTGTCTCAATCTTATTTCACTTTATCTTTTTCTGTGCTTTCCCGTACCTCATTCCTTTTCGGGGACAAAAAGTTTTTGAGTGGGGGAGAGTGTAACAACCCTAGATTTTGCTTATATTTTTAAATTGACTTTATTTTTTTTATGTTATTTTAATTTATTTTTTCAAACATCTCATTTTTTAATATAAATGATGATTATTAAGTGATTTATAGTTCAAACTAGTATAATTTGAATATTTTACTGTAAAGTGAATTTTTGGTAAAAATAGTCAAACTTTGACTTTTAATTTAAATTTTTAAAAGTTTGAAAATTTAAATTTTATTATGAAAGTACATAAAATTTTAAGAACACCACTTTTCGTTTCGTTGAAATCGGATGTAAATTGTGAAAGTTATACCCTTTACAATATTGTGCGTATATAAGGTTATTTAACAATGACTATTTTAAATTGTATAAATTACTTCTTCTTTGTTATATTTTATTTTAATATTTGATAATATGTTATATTATGTATATTTTGACTTTTAAGTATTTTTGAAATGATAATATAATTTTTCTAAAGTTTATTTGAATTTATTTCAATTTATAAAGCCTAGTTTGGTATTTACTGCATTTTTCTTTATTTAAAATTCTATTTAATTAAAATTTAATTATTTATTTCACCTTGAAAATGCTTTAAATAAATTAATTTAATTCAACTTTCCACTTCATAATAATTTTATAATGAAATGTATAATTTTCCAAGACTAACAGTGATTTATGCACAATTTTAGAACACTGTTTGGTATTTTTAAGGCATTTTCTTCATTATTTTATATTTTTTTTCAAATTATACTATTTGTTACCTCATATTTCTAATTGATTTCGGTTTTAAAGTATTTTCTCCTGAAATTTTGTTTATGTAAAGTTTTAAAAGGAAAAGAATATGGAAGATTGTAAATCACTTTGAAACGTAAGCCCTTTTATTTGCCCAAACCCTTCATTTCCTTAAACTCCTCAATTAATTGCCTTAGCCATGTAAAACCCTAATGTAGCCGTCATCTCATTAGGTTTTCACGTGAAAAAAAAAGATCATTTTCATTTGTTTCTCACGGCTTCAAAGATCTGGTAATGGCTTCCCTTTCTTTTTCTTACTTTTCTACTTGTTTTCTCTAAATTTTGCCTTGTTTATCTTCTAGTTTGGATCGGCCTCTTCTCCATAGCCTCAGCCACAAACTCCTACATCTCTTCCATGCCTCCAACACCATCTACTCCACCAACCATGACCATGGCCGAGCCATCTATGGTGCCCAAACCCTTCAAATTGCAACCTACATGCCTAAAAACAATGTTTTTGACCATTGTTGCCTCATTCCCTTCATCCACCACCCAAATCACCACCATAGCCGCCACCACCACCACTGGCCTGACCACCACGCACCACTTCAGCATTGATCTGACCTGTAGCATGAATAGCCAAGCCCACATCAGTCAATGCCGAACTCATATGTGCACCAAAAACCCACTTGTTTGCCTTAACCCTTTGTATTCTCATGCCTTGTAACCTCCACCTTGCTCTTCCCATGTAGCCGTACCTTCTAGGTCCAAACCAGATCCAAACCATATCAAAACCTGACCTATATGATGCCATACCTGGGCCAAAGCATCATCATAGCCGAGCATAATTGTCCCTTAGGCCAAGCGTTGAAGTGATTGAGGCATGGTAAAATCATCTTGTCCATTGTTGTTTTATTTCAATCAGTTTCAATGCTGTTTTGTATTGTACGCATATGTTTATATGGTCTTGCTTATTTTTTGTATACAAGATCATTATCAAGGCTTTCCATTCATTCAATTCAAATCGTGCTTGTCGTGCTTTTGGAATCGCTCTTGTGCTTGTTGTTTTGGTCTTCAGCTTGAAAGGTGAGTCTTTCTCACTCTGACATTTATACTTATGAAAAGTGAATTGATGACAAGTGTTTAGTAATATAAAAGTTTATGCAAGTTAATGATGATCATATGATAGGCTATGCCATGTTATTATTATGTTAAAACTGTTAATTTTCACCTGACACCTGATATATGACTGTATATTGTGATATTGACATTGTTCATATCATTTCTGTTTATGATCACACTACATGTTCCCTGTTAGAATAGAATCATTATGGGCTGAAATGATATGCCTGAATTATTGTTATTTATCTAATTTTAACTTGGGATTGCGGGTTTGAAATGATAGAACCCGGAATTTTACTTTTTAAAATGCGGATTGAAATGATACATATCCGTATCACTTGACCTAGGTTAGAAAACTATATACAGACCCGTGGTTATTCTATAAAGTGTTTTGAATATTTTAAGTATTTTAAAAATTATAAATTTATGAAATTTGGTTTAAATAGTTTATGAAAGGTTTTAAAATAAATAAAATATGATTTTTCTATGTGTTTAAAATGTAATTTATGAATTGTATAACTGGATTTCTGAAATATAACTTATGTTTGAAATTTGGAATTTTGACTAAAAATGATATTTAAGTTATATGAATAAAATGGACTTTAATTATATTTGAAAAATGGTAAATATGATAAATTGATTTATATTTGAATTTAAGTGATTTATTAAAGAATTTTTGATTTTTCTATAAATTTAAGTGGTTGAATAAATGACTGTTGAAAAATGAAATTTTAAAAGATAACTTGACTTGAAAATGTGAAATTTGAGTTTTAACTAAAGATGTTAAATTAATTAAATAAATTGGAAGTCTAGTTAAATTTGTGAAATGGTAATATAAATCTAAAATGTTAAGTTTATTTGTTGAAAAGTGAAGAAACGTATAAGTTTTAATTTATGAAAGAAACGTATAAGTTTTAATTTATGAAAGAAACGTATAAGTTTTAATTTGTGAAAGAAACGTATAGGTTTAATTTGTGAAAGAAACGTATAGGTTTTAATTTATGAAAGAAACGTATAGGTTTTAATTTATGAAAGAAATGTATAGGTTTTAATTTATGAAAGAAACGTATAGGTTTTAATTAATGAAAGAAACGTGTAAGGTCCTAATTAATGAGAGAACATGAAAGTTTTAATTAATGCAAGAACATGTAAAGTTTTAATTAAGAAAGAAACATGTAAAGTTTTAAGTAGTGTGGTATTGATTTAATTAATAAATGTTCATTATTGAAATAGGAATATAAAATTTAAAACGTACATTTGACACGTAGATTTTAATCAATGTAATGGTGTATTTTAAATTGGTTAAAATGATAAATGTTACTTACTGTAATAATAAAATGTAAGTTGATAACGTACATTTGATAAGCAAGTTTTAATTTATGTGAATGGCATACCTTAAATGATTAAAATAATAAAGTTTCTTTATTGTAATAATAAGGTGCTTTTAACTTAACATAAGAATTTCGGTTTAAATTGGATATTACAGTAAGAAAGTTTATCTAACTATAAGGCTATGATAAATTGACATGTTAAAATTTCGAGCTTATCAATACTTTGATTATATACAATGTAAAGTGGAAAGTAGTACATTCCAGAAATGCTATGATTCCTTAAGGTAACATTTCCAAAATGCTATGATAATTTAAAGGAATATTTCAAGTTTAATAAATTCAAAGAAATATTCAATGATTTGGAAATTTGGGTTTTATTTGAATGATATATTTATTGAATTATTTTTTTGAAATGGAAATGATACCATTGTGATATTGTTTTGAAATGAGTATGATATTTTGGTCTTGGAAGTATAAATTATTTGAAATAAATATCCATGGGTTATAATAACGATTGGTTGTTAAAGAGACCGGGATCGGATATTGTCTTATAGCCGGCCAATACCGAAAACCACTTTAACAACTGTGTACACGGTGGAGATTCCAAAATGAAGTAGGATGGTGGCGACGTTCTCGAGGTATATATATTACGTGGACCCAACTCCTGTGAGTTGGCATATATAACTAAAACAGGAGCTATACCGGGCTACACAAAGGGTCGCACCCTTTCATCGAGCATGCTCCATCGGAAACCATTCTATTACTGTTGTGATTCGATTCGGTGGCGCCACTTTGATTTGGGGGTATTGTTCGAGGTGGGCGGAAGCTGCTGGCTTGCCGTCACCACCGGTCCGGGAGTGCAAACGGTGTATCCACCCTGTCATTTCCTTGCGTGCCGTGTCATATCCTTATATCGAGCCCACTACGATTTTGGTTTTAAAGATCCGACCGCGTTAAGGTTCACCATCCCCTTAACGCTATTTTCTATATGATTATACTTTACTGATTATACACTACCGTATATAGCGTATATTACTACATAGTAAATAGTTTAACGGATCCTTAGAGGATAGGCAGTCCCAAGCATCCTTTAAGTTACTGATGCATTTTGTTACTGTTCACTTGAGTTGATTTACAGTTTATAAGTATTTATGTCCTGACTCGAGGGTTTTGTGTTTTGCTTTACGCTCAGGGCAGATTGATTGAGTTAGCATTCAAGATTCACCTTCGGCGTTGGAGCTTTCCTTGAAGATCCAGCCATCTATTTTGTTTCAGTATCCAGTGGTTCAGTGATGTATCTGATTTGTACCTGATGTATCCTGTTACTCTTCTATTGTATCTTATTTAACTCTGATGTATCTTATATTTTATATAGTAGCTTCATGAACTACTATCTCCTCTTTTACTTCCGCTGCATTATCATATACTCTGTGTCTGTGATCTGTGATTTTTATTTACTGTATATTCTGAGGTTTGCCAAATTTTTAATTACAACGCGGTATTTTGAGCAATTCAATTCCGGCATGAGTGTCTACCCATACACTTACAATGGATGCGAATGGTTGAAAATACCGAGTCGTTACATCCACCCTCTTACTCTAACGTGACAGCCTTGAACCACCTCAAATGCCCGACCTATCTTCCACCGACCGGCCGCCTACGACCTAGACCTGACCGAAGCCACACGCCTCTACCTTGCAACGGCCTCCTTATCCCGCCTTCCACCTAGCAACCACCCAAGCTACTACAGCTCGTCCCCTCGTCCTTCTCCCGCGTACCCGACCTGACACTTGAACCCACCCTCCGCCATGTATCTACTCCTCTGGCCTCCATCACCATCTCCGTGTACCTGTGCCATACACCCAAGGTCCGTTCACCTTTGCCAGTGTTTGGCCAAACATTATTGCCTCCGCTTCAAAAACCCTCCGCTCCTTTGTACTTGCCCAGACCTTAGCCTTCCAAAGCATTCATTGAGGTATATATATTAAAGTTTTGTTTATCCACAAAAGTTTATATAGGTATGGGATATTATATTTTATATTTTCAAAGGTATTGTAACAACCCTGGTATGGCGATTACCGGTATACATTAAATTATAACGGAAGTTATAATTTAATATTGTAAATTAGAATATAAGTGGAAATTTTATATTGTTTATTTGGAATAAACAATGAAATTTTTAAATAAAATGAGAAAAATAAAGTTTGGAACTTTATTTTGTTTATTTGGGTATAAATATGGCATTAAATATTGATTGGATAAGTATTTGGTTTAAATACATTGAAATATTGGGTATTTATTAGTTTGAAGCTAATAAATAAATTAGGTGATGTATATCAATGTTAAGTTGTTTAAATAAATATAAAGCAATGAAAAAAAACTTTATTTTGAGAATTTGAGTAGAAAATAATCAAATTGTAATTTTATTTGGATAAATACAACAATATTGGAAAACATAGTCAATATGAATCATTTATTGAATTAAATTAAGAAATATGAAGATAATATATGTTTTATTAAAATAAAAAAAAGTGATATATTGTTTGAAAATATTATTTTGATTATTTAAAAGTGTTAGAATGATTATTGCAATTTATTTGACAAAGAGAATAAATTTTGAACAAATTATGCTTTTAATATGGCGTTTTTACACTAAATTGTGTGAATTGTGAAATACTATAAAAAATATGGTTTTATTTGTAAAAAAATAACCTTTTGTTGTTAAAATAAATTTTGTTTTATTGCAATAACTATTGTATTTCAAAACAAATTATCGTATGCATTTTATTTTGCTTGAAAATGAGTAGTTATATGCATATAGTGTAATAACCCTGATTTGGAGATTACCTGTATATATTAAATTATAAATGAGGTTAAAACGTAATATTGTAAATTAAATTAAAATTGGAGAAATTAAATTGTTTATTTGGAATAAACAATAAATTGGAATTAAGTTGTGAAAATAAAGCATAGATTTTTTTTTATAGAGTGATAATAAATGGAATATGGGCTTTAAATAAAGAAATTGATTTTATTTTAGAGAGAATGCAATAATTATATTAGTTATTTCCCAATCGCTTCTTTCAATAGTTTTTCAAAGAAGTATTTGATTTTTAAGGTGTTTTATTTAAATAAAAAAGTGGAAATTGGTTTAAAAATACGTTATGGCTATAAATTAAGTTTGGAAATGGGTTGAGGTATTTTTCTAAGTGAAAAAAAAAATTTGTTAAATTTTAAAAGTAAAAAATATAGACTTTTGCATTTTATTGCGAAAATAGTGCATTTTTGTAAAATAAGAGATTTTAGTAATAATAATGTTTAAAAAAATAAAATGAATCTTTTTATATGATAGAAAATGTTATATTTTATATGTATACAAGTTTTCACCTTTTTCTTGTGTAAAACTTGAGAGAAATGCATTTTTATTTATGTGTATATGTGATATGTACACATTAATTTGTTAAGTGTTGATTTAACCTTAAGCCATCTTATTTTCTTTTTATTTTGGGTCCAATTCAGCCCATATTCACTTAGCCTGGTTAAAAGAGAGAGAGAAAAAGAATCTACACGTTCTTTTTTTCCAAACTCCATCTTCTTTCTTCTCCAACCTAAAAAGAAAAGTCAGCAAACTCCTTTTTACCAAATTTCAAAATCAAGCAAATTTTTTCATATTAATTCACCAAATTCAAGTCTTTTTGCAAGCTAGTGATAAATCAAAGGTAATAAACTCCAAATCACACCATTTTATCACAGTATTTTTTTACAGTAAGTGATTTTCTAATTTTAATGTAAATAATATGTTGCATGTTCTGTAGCTTCTTCCTACAGACTTTTGAAGACCAAATCTAGCAAAAGCTTACTCTTTGTATTAAAATCCGTGCTTTAGCATCTAATCAACAAGGTGAGTTAATCACTCACACTACTAGCTTTAATCTACCTGAATAATTGTTAGTTGCTATCTGAATTAATCGGATGGGTTGTTGATTGAATTGCTTTCAAGTTGGTTGTGCTTTGCTGAAAATTATTTGTGAAAAATTACTGCAGTAGAACAGCAATATCTTAGTGCATATTTATCTGAATTAGCTTAGTCTTTTTGCAGTTGAAAGAAAATTTTGTTAGCTACAGCTTTTTTTTAATTACTTTCTGAAATTCAGTGGTTTATAGGGTCGAAATTTAGTTTGAAACTGATGTACATAGCTCTTAAAACCTGATCTTAAAATCACCATAACTTTTGAATGGTAAATCGAAATTGAGTGAGGTTTTTTTTAGTTTGAAGGTATATTTATAAGGAACAACTTTTATGTTTATTATTTTCTTTAAATCAACATTTTTCTAATCGTAATATGTGTTTGAAGAGCTAATAACCTCTCTGTCATGTGTTTTTAATTTCAACTTTGAAACACGGAATTGTTTTTGCCATATCTTTTTAGTCTTTGATCGAATTTAATAATTTTTAATTTTCCGGAAAGCACAAACAATGTGCTACAACATTTATGTTTTGAGTTTTCTGAAAATTCAAGGTTATCTTGGTCAAAAATGTGATTGTTTGTTGCTATCCCGAGAGCAAAACGAGAGCGACAATGATCATTGACCTAAGAACGTTTTGGGCCGTATCTTTTGATCCGTAAGTCGGATTTTGATGATTATTTTTCTGAATTCAAGATAATAAAATCACCTTCAACTTTTAAGTTTCGAGTTTTCTAAAATTTCGAAGTTCTCTTGGCCAAAAATGTGATTGTTTGTCACTGTCCCGAGACAAAATGACAGAAATTGTGAAATTCAAATCTCAGAATTTTTTTATCCATAACTTTTAAATTGCTTATCGAAATTTGGTAATTTTTAATGTTCTGAAAATCTTATGATGTCGTCTACAACTTTTATGTTTTGTATTTTCTCAAATTATGTGCTTAAAAGAGGCAAAGTGAACAAACAAAACACAGGCCTGGGCAAAACACCAAAGTTTATTCCTGTGTATCTTGAATTGTTGCACCAGCTTTTGGAGCTTTCTCTTATGTTTTCCGAACGTGGTTTTGATGCTCTTTTCAGTGCAAATATTGAGAGCTTTATATCACATATGCTCTAGTATTGAATCATGTATTTTCTTAGATTGTTCGAGCAAGTCTTTTGTGATAAATTTTAATATAGATCTTGAGTGTTGTACTATCTTATTCAAGGGATAAACCATGCTTCTTGTGATTATTTTTGGCTTGCTTCTACTATATAGAAGCATGGATTTTCACGAATCCGTCATTGGGATTTTAATGGATTTTATTGATTCATTATGTAATGTTTTCATTGTGATTCCGAGCGCATGTGCATGTATTTTCAAACTATTTTTCCAACAGTGTTCATATTCTAGCTATTGTTTTAAGAAATATATTTTACAAAGCGATTTCATATATAAAAAAGATGATATAATTAAAATTTCTAAAGTATAAAGATATTTTCAAAATCGATTTCTTAAATATTTTCTGAAATTTATTTCAAAACCCGATTTAGCAAAAATATATTTTCTATATAAAGATACATGTTTTTGCACTTTTCGGACGTATGAGGAAGAGAATTAAACAATTTAGTAAAGCATGTGGTATAAGACACATGAGTTTGCTTTTTCGGTTAATTCCGGACTTGTATGATTGAATCCTCTTGAGCATTTTATCTTGAGTTAATATTTAAGATTTTCAATTCCTATTATAGGAATTATCCGAGTAGCCAATACTTGACGAGTTGAGATGTTCGAGATCTCCTATTATAGGAGTAAAACTCGATGAGAACCACATAAAGATGTTGTTTTACTTGCCGATGAGATGATGTGAGTCTTGAGATGAGATTTCCCTTTTCGGGGATTATGGTTTATGAGAAACCATTATGAGATTTATTTGCATTTGCCGATGATACGAGGTAAGCTTCTTTATGATGATTTTATGATGTTGAGATGTATTATGATAGTTTTTTTACTTGTCGATGAGATGAGACAAGTCTCAATGCCACTAGTACTCGTCAATGAGACGAGACGAGTAGGGTATTGTATTTAATCGCCAATGAGACGAGGCTGAGTATATTTTCATGATGTTTATGATGTTTTACTAGTGTGGTACCAACTAACGGCTAGTAAACCATTAGGTGCGAACGTATGGTATGAGACATATGTTAACACCTATTGGGTTCCTATCCGAGAAGTTGAGACACATTCACGATGTTTACTAGTACTACAGGCCACGAGTACTCGATTGGAGTCATCACGATGTAGTTGCTACTCCGATCATCACGATGTTATTAACTCGGGTCTTTATGACTGGGAGTCATTATGATGTTATAGACTATAGTCATTCATGATGTTCACGATGTTAAGATGTTATTAGACTCTAGTCATCACGATGTTTACAGTACAAAATAGTAGTACTAGTCACGATGTAGCGCGCGTAGCATTGCTTTGGCATGCAATCAAGGATCTGGCCAATCTCGGATTTCTTAAGTTTTCATGTTTTAGACTTCACCGTCCTTAGATGATTATTACATTGATAGCCTAGTGCCAGATGAGATGTATACATATATGGTGAAATCATTTACGATGTTACTCTTTGATTGAGTTATTTGCATTATGGATTGATGATTTGATGATTTTATAGACTACTTGATTTTAATATGGAGTTAAGATGTATTTATATATTTATACCGATGAGATGAGGTATAAATGATTATGAAGAATCTTTTATGATGAGTTTTAGTAATGGATTTGAGATGTATCTATATTCATACCGATGAGATGAGGTATGAATAAGTATAATGCTTCTTTTATGATTGGGTTTTATATTTCCTTGAATGATCCTTGGGATGTGCCAATGAGATGAGGCACATCCATATGCGTTTTATTCTATGTATGAAGGATATGTACCTTTGATGTATTGTTATATTGACAAACACTTCTAAGAGGATAGTCGAATCATTTGAAGTCATTATCCATGTTCCTTTATACCGCCAATGATATGAGGCGAAAGCAATGTTTATTGAATCTTACCTTTAAAACTTTACTCGTCGATGTCCCACTTGCTTAAGTGTTAGTTATGCCACTTAAGTATGACTTTACCATCATTATCTCTTCTACTTTCCAAAAAGAGGTGTTGTCCTTTCTTATGATGTTGAAACCCTGTTTAGGGCATGGCATCCTTTAAGAAAAAGGATACCATAGCTTTCACCTACTTATACTTATCGATTATTCTGTTTAACTGATGATTTTAGCTAGCCTGACCCGTGTGTTTTCACTCGGGTCAGACCGAGTTGTTTCAGGTATCTTCTATTGGGCTTAGCTTGAAGTTGATGTTGGATAAAAGCTTTTCTTTCTCTTGAGTAGTTTTCTGTTCTTTCGCATACTCTGATGTAGTTATATTTGATTCAATGTATATAGTGAGGTCGAGTACCACCTTTATTGTATTCGTATTGTATTGTACTAAACACGTATCAGTGTATATGTATATATATGATATTGATTACTGTTCTGTGATGTGCTTTTCATCTAATTATTGTATTTTGTTCTGATAGATCCGTTGCCACCTATAGTTTTTAATTAAGCATTTACTGGGTATGTCGATCCACTTGAGATAGAAAAAAAAATCATATTGCATTTATCGACGTATTTAGTAGATGTTTAAGACAAAATTATAGATGGTCGCCCTTAACCAACCCTATTCTCCACTTTAGCAGACAGAATTACTCGTTAATTCTCTTTGCTAAGGTGGCTCTCGGGGTGGGGCGTTACAGCTTGGTATCAGAGCTGTGGTCAGAACAAAGTAGAATAAACACAGAACAATACGTATATCCTGATACGTTGAAGTACAATACGAGTGAATCATTGTCTTTTATTCGAGCTTGTTTTAGAATCGAGCCTTGATTCTTTTGAGTTTTGGGATTGTCGAGGTGGAATATGTCTAGGAATATAGATATATTGTATTCCGTAGTATTACATAATAGAGTTTGATGTCATCTTGTCTTATATAAAATCTTATTTGGGATTGTTCTATTCTTATTCTAATCGATACGAGTGAATTCGTATCGATGGAGCTGATTGATTTCTTTGAGCATTCTCGTTGCATTCCTTTGAGAGTTGTGATCCTATTAAAGGGATCCACAACGATTGGCATGTTGTGAGCATTCTGAGTTCTCTATTTGTTGCTGCTTTAGCGAGTATTTGTTTATTACTCACTATCTTGAGATGCATCTGATTTGAGATGGATTGACTTATTTGATGTTAAGTCCGATCCTTTTGTTATTATAGGATCCTATATTTATTTAGGCATCCTAATTTGATTAGGTTATTATTTCTATCACTTTGAAATGTTAGTGATGATTCCGAATTTTCTGTATTCACTCTTGAGTATCGAGATGTTGATGATATATCTCGAATTCCAGTCAAGGTGACTTTGTTGAGTTTTGTGAGTCCGTTTGGATTTGACATCCAGTCGGGCAATCGATTGTTGATGTAACCTTATTCCTGGCTCTTCGGTTATCCTTCCACGAGGATATCCACTAAGGAATGAGGTGAGTTTCTAGGTTGTTCAAGTTTGATTGAGTTTATCATTCAGCTTCGTTTGAGTGTTCTTTTCATATACTCAATCAATGTTATCCTTTAGCATTACTCCGACTGAAGTAGTGATTCGTGGGTTGTTTCTTCTTCTCTTTCGAGAAGAATATCTTGCTTATCTTGTATCTTGATGATTTTTGGGAGTGGCTCGTGACATCGTAATATTGACGAACACTGTAACGACCTGTTATTTTCAACTATTCGCATCCGCACATGTCGGACTTGATTTGCTCAAAATATCAGATTATTAATTTAAATTTGGCAAAAACTCAGCATACACAGTAAATAAATCAACCATAGAATTACAGACACAGAGTAATATAAAATAATGCAGCGGAATAGATAAATAGTAGTTCATGAAGCTACTATATAAATATCAGAGTTAGAAATACAACAAAATATCTCAAATACAGTGAAGTCTCCAGTACGAATAGATGACCTCTCCGAACGAATCAACTGAAAGAGCTGAAAGCTGAATCAATAGTTGGATCCTCAAACGAAGCTCCAAACTCCAAAGGCGAGTCTCAAATGCTGTATCGCTTAGTCTGACCCGAGCGTAAAGCAAAAACACAAAACACTCGAGTCAAGATTAACAATTTTATATCAATAAATCCAACTCAAGTGAAATATCAACTGAAATACAAGTAACTTAAAGGATGTTTGGGATAACCATCCTCTAAGGGTCCATGGAACTATCTACAAGGTAGAAATATACACTATAATACCGAGGTCATTTCAAGTTAATTGATACTTCACAACAAAAATATCTTTTCATTCCAAATATATATATTTCCAAGATATATATACATATTTAAAAAGTAGAATATTTGAAATTTCCTCAAACTTAACAAATCGCTTCAAGTCAACCCGACTTTCCCATTCAAATTAAATTCAATCTCAATTTATCAATTTTCATTCAATTAAGTTTTGACCAACAAATTTAAATTATAATGATTTCAAACATAGATCTGAATCAAAATTTAACCATTTAAATTCTAGTATATTTCAAAGCTTTAATATTCAACATCTCAAAGTTCAATTAAACAGTTTTATATAGATGTCGATTTAACCTCGTTATTATTTAGTCTTGAGATATTCATTTAATAAATTCGGTATTATTTAAATAACCTTAATTTAACTTTAATTTATTTAAAACATGAAATATTCATTAAATTACTTAAATCAACATCCGGTTATAAATTCATATCTTTAAGTTCACATTCAATAGCTTCACATCGATTTAACTAAATAAAATTCTTAATTTGATACCATTTCATCTAAATCCAAATTTATCTCCCCAAATCAATTTATCCCAATTATTGTAAAAATCAATTTGAAATATAATTTACATAAATATTTAACATAATTTATGTATTAAATCAATCTTATTTAAATTAAATACCATTAAATCTATATATATCATTACCCTTTATATATAATAATTTAAGAATCAACATTTATTAAGACCATATATTTCTTTCCAAAACAATGAATTTATTTTCAAAATATTTATATGGATCAATGGTGTCTGTATATATTTCTTATCATATGGTCAAGTGCTACGGATATTTATCATTTCAATCCGTACACTAAATATATACGGGTGGATAGCATTTCAACCCGTAATCTCAAATTCAATTAAATGAAAATCATTTGGGTCTATCATTTCAACCAATGACGAAATTCTCCTATTCTAAAGTCCATTCGGGTATGTATCATTTCAACCCATAGTGAATTCTAAACTACAGGGAACTTGCAGAGTGATAACAGATAATAATGTAAGAGGCATATATCATCAATAACAGTATAATATAAACAACAGGATATGGTGTCATATCCCACAGGTGAACAGTTACAGATAATAGCATATATAACAATTTAGATAACTACAGAAGCATATTTCGGTTGTTGTTTCAATTCAAATCAAATTTAATAAATAAAAGAACGTTAATCGTGAGTGATTGCTCACCTTTCGAGGCTAGAGAAGATAGATAACACAACAAGCTATGAATTTCAAAGCAACACTAGATTGGCACGAGTTCAACAAAGCCGAGAGATAAGAATTTTGGTGAAAATGAATTAGAACCATCTTGATATGACAGAAAATGATGTATATAATTTTATTATTTATTATTAAAAATCAATTTAATCATATATCTCAAATTAAAATTTAATTCATCACTTCGAACAAAGTCTCCATATATTTATATCTTTTAAAACCAATTAATGTACACTCATATAGACATTTGCGAACAAAATTTTATATTATACACACACACACATATATAAAGTTATATAAACTTAAATAGAAAATATACAAACGCGATTGTATTACAAGTTTCCAACAATATATATTTTCCGTTTTTAAAATATTAGGAATACTACAAACCATAATATATTATAACTAACATATAACTTAAAATATAATTAACAAATATATATATATATATACACAAACGTACATAAGGTATAAATATATACATATGTATACTCAATGACCCTATCTAACCCAACAGGTAAAAATCCGAACTAATATAACTTATTTTTTTAAAAAAAACTTATAAACATTGTCTATATCATACTTAAACAAAATCAATATATATTACTGTAAATATATAAACAGTATAACATATATTCATTGTCGAACCAGATTTTCCAATTTTTATAATATATAAAAATAGATCATATAACTGTTTATATAAAATCAGTATTTACGTAAATATAATATCAATAAACCCATGCTTTATCTGTACAAATCCACTTATATTCTTATACAACATATAACTTTATATATGTGTACCTTATACCCTATAACACTTATATATTTTAAAACAAAACAGAGAATATATTGTGTAATATATACATATTTTCTTTCATAAACATACATCAACATATATATATATATATATATATATATATATATAAGCATATAAACTAACGTACACAGTATATATTATAATATACCATAGGTTTATAAAAAAAATATACTTACGCAAAAGAAGGAGTACACGGTCTAAGTGGCTACGGAGGAGCACGATGAGTGGAAGTTCAGGGTGGAGCTGCGGAGTGATGGTTTTGAGAAGCTAACAGAGGGGAAAAAAAAAGAAGAAACAGAGAAGAGAAGTAAAGGCCACAGAGAAATATAAGGGAGGAGCTCAATATTTAAAAGCTGGAATAAGAAACGTAAAATTGAATGAGCGAAATGAATGCAAAAAGTATATAAGTTTGATATTCGAATGACGGTCATAAAAGTGGAAATTTGGGTATAGGTAACGGCTGGCTACAATTTTGATAGATTGCTTTCCTTTAAGCAATAAAGGCAAGGAGTGAAAGAATAGATAAAGGCAACAAATCTATCAATCAAAGAAAATGGAAAAGTTTGAACTTGTACGCAAATAAATAGATAGAGAACAATGTAGGTGAGTTGGCTGCTCTGGGTAAAAATGCTTAATAATTTTTATGAACCAAATAGGCATGAACAGACTACAACATGCAATTAACTAATTGATTGTCTCTAACCGTGCAAGCAAGAAATGAGATAATAATTAAAGGTTTTTTTTGATTGCCGAAGGAAAGAAGGAAAGGCAGACCAATAGGCAGAGAATCATACCGTAATTACCCTAGTGAACAGAGGAAAGAAATTTAAACAAAAATATAGATAAAGGTTGAGTGAATAGACACGGTCACCTGCTTGAATCACGTGAAATAATTAAAGCAAATAAAGTGGCTATAGGAAGCGAATGATTTCTTCCTATTTTTGAATTAATGTTTACGTAGCCAAATTTTAAGCAAAAAGGAAACGTATAACAAATGATAAATTGAAATGACCGTTGATTTAGCAACATTATTAAAGCAAGTTAATATTTGCTTGGGCTGCATGGTGAAGATTTGGAAGAGACGTGTTTCACTATGCAACCGTTTTTAAGAAATAAATATATTACTTTAAAATAGAAAAACTGACCAAAAATGAACGTAAACGTATACAATTTATATGTTTTGATATTCAAAATAATTATAGGATGGCAACAGTCACCCTAGATTTAGTTGAGAAATTAAAGCAATTAATTGCTGATTGGACAACACGTTCCATATTTGAAACGTAAGGGAAAAAGATAAGTATGGAATGCAAGGATACGTTATAAAGGCAAAATGAACTGTTTGGAAAAAAAATAAAAGAAATGATGGCAAATAAACCAGCCGTGCCTTGAATTTCTCAAAAATAAATTAGTAGAGCAACTGATGGGTTGATTAGACAGTGTGTTTCAAAACTTCAAGGAAATGGGTAATATATTTGAAAATACTAACATAACCTATATATATATACCTACTAGAACTCACACAATAATTAATGGACCCTATACCCAGACTAAACTTTCCGTGTATATATGTATATTAAGACCAAATTTTTCTTTGAATCAAAAATCCATACTTGCTTTCAAGACTAAATTTCAAAACCACCATTTGATGTATAAACAGAACATAATATTTTTCCTTTTTTTTCTTCTTTTTATTAACAATAAATCAAACATTATTTAATAATTACACATGACTCAACATATCCATTAGTTACCAATTTTAGTTCATTTGTTAGAGGTTAACTTATTTTAATTACAACAATACAATTAAACTATTGTTGCCTCTTAAATTTTATTCAATAGATCAATATTTACAATTAACAATTATTATTAATTTTTTTTAAATGCACGTGCTGATTTGATTTTTAACAGCTAAGATATGACATAAAAGAGTGCGTACAATAGATGCAATAATTAAAACGAACTTACGCCCAAATTAATTAACCAGTAACGTAATCTAAATTTATATGTTTTCTTATTTATTGACTACTTATATTTAATTATATGTAATCCAAACATTAAATTTTTGTTTCAAAATATTATTATTTAAAATTTCTCCAAAATTCAATTAAAATACGTTATTAAAAACCGTTTAAAATTTATGGGTTGTTACACTCTCTCCCACTCAAAACTTTTCGTCCCCGAAAAGGAAGGAGGTAGGGGAATAGCAACAAACAGAAAGAAAAAAAAAGATTGAAGTACAAGATAAACAATTAATTTAAAACTATACGAATTTTACTTGAAATATTCATTTAAAAACTTCATTTGAAATTTAATTTTCTTTAATACTTTAATACTTTTCAAAACTCCTTTGAAAACAATTATTTACATTATTATTTATATTTACAAAGAAGCTATTGAAAATATTAAATCCAAAATTTATAAAAAAAATTATTTATCTCAAGATACTTCCAACATTATAGATAAATCAATAACCTCTGAAACACCGAAAATTTTCTATCATACCATGTAGTATATAAACAAAAAATATTTAAAAAGGATATATCCAACAAGGAAAGAAGGTAGATTCGAAAAACAGAATCAAGGTGAATAACTAAACTTTGCGGATAAGGTAGATTCAAGGAATAGTATCGGGCACAAATAATTAATTTAGAACCATAAGAATTTCAATTTCGAATATTAATACAGAATTTCTTTGTTAGAAATACTTTTATAATAAAATACTTTTATAAAATACCTTTATATCGAACCCAATTTTCCTTTCGAAAATACTTCTATAACTCGATGTTTCAACAAGTTTATCCTCGTTCTTGTAGACTCTGGCCATGCGTTGATCAGGCGCAAAGCTAGAATTCTTCAAGTACTTAGTAGACCTATTTCAACACCCAGTGAAAATACTTGAAAACCCTTTAAAACCGATATGAAAAGTACAATCCAAACAAATCACCTGGATCACAGATACATAACAATGGTTACGCCTGGATCCCCCAGGAAACATCCATATCCTTTAAGCATTCACTGCCTTGCGAATTACGCGATGATAAATAAACACCTGGATCGTAGGATACATAAAAATGGTTACGTCTGGATCCCCCAGGAAACATCCATATCCTTTAAGCATTCACCGCCTTACGAATTACGCCATGATAAATAAACACCTGGATCGCAGGATACATAAAAACGGTTACGCCTGGATCCCCCAGGAAACTCCATATCCTGTAAGCATTCACTGCCTTGCGAATTACGCCATGATAAATAAAAATGACCATGGGTCACGCCACGGTAGGTGTAACAACCCGGTATTTCGAGTCGATTTATAATCGACATTTAAACGATTAATATGTTGCAAATTTCCAAATTGAAGTTTTTAAATTGAGTAAAAACTCTTTTATAAATTGTTAAAAGGAATTGCGGGCTTTGAAAATTAAATTTTTGGCCCATGTTTTAATTATGGCCGTGAAAATTTACAAAATAACCCGTTATCTTTTTATTTCTTTCAAACCCGTTCCCCCCTTTTTCTTTCATACCTCCCATTCACGAACCCTAAAAAGTAAAATCGAACGAAGAAATAGCAATGGCGGCTCCAATTTCGTTCGTCCCTCTTTGGCCACCTCGTAGATTGCTTCGACCGCTTCGACTCGTGAAAAGGTGAGTAACTCACGTCTAATTCAAAGCTTCAGTTTAGAGTTTGAATCATTGTTTGAGTTGGTCGATTCATTTTGCTCGCTGTACGCTTTCGGTTCCTGTTGAATTTGGTCACTTGAATTGAGTATGTTGATTTATGTAAATGTTTGGTACCGCTATTACTTTTAATCCTCTGATGCCATGGCTTTGATTCAGTTAGTATTAATTTCGGGCTTGCTGTGTTTTCGTTGCCACGGCTTCGACTTTTCTAGTGATGATGTTGATTTACTTGGCCAGTGATTTGAGTTTGTTCATATGACTTGTTCAAATTTTTCATTGTTTGATTTATTCAGTTTTCAGGTGATATGGCTTTGACTTGTTTAAATATGATTTTTTAAACCATTGATTTCTAAACTTGAACTGTGCTTTCATTGCTATTGATCCTTGTTCTTGTGTGAGTGTCCCTGATGATTCCCTTGGAGCATTTACATTTTTATCGTATCTTGTTGTTCTGCCTAAATGGTACGTGTGAACCTCATGCCTGTCCTTGCCGACTTCATTTTGTGCTGGTGTACTAATATACACATATCCTCTTGCTAGTTGGTTGTGTGTGTGAACATCCTTCATTTGTACATGTGTATACCCTCTTGTTTGGTATTGGTTCACTTTGACTTGATCTGTAGCATGAGCTATTAGCTTGTATTTCTTTGTCTTTGTACTTGTAGTACATGGTTCAGGTTGCATAGCATGTTGAATATCATCATGCAGTCTTCATTTGCCTATGCTTCTGTTGTCGCTGACTTGAGTTCGAGCCTCTGGTTTGACTGTCTTGTTCAAGACTGATACATTCATTTGTTGCATTGTATTCATTGTGTAGTCTGGTCCTCATGTGAATTCATGTGGTCTGGTTGTTGCTTGATCTGTAGTATTGTGCTATAGCTTGAGCTTCGTAGCTTAATGTCTATATGTTTTGTTTTCGAGTGTGTACTGGGTCTCTGAGCTGATGGCAATCGACCCATATTACTTCTGCTCTTTGGTCTGCATATCTAATGTGTTCACTAACTTGAAGTCTGATAGCACTCGAGTCTTGTTCGAACTTGCACTTGCACCATTCTGTTTTCACTTGAATTCTTTGTTGGTTCATGTCATGACATTGATTGTCGATCGACCTATTTTGTTCATGTGATCTGCTGTTTTAATAACAGTTCGTAGTTTGTCGTGCATCATTTACATTCCTGCATATATATGCCCCATTGTTGATTCATTGACTTCGGCATTTATTTGAATTGCCGCTGGTTATTGCAATTGTCTTTGAGTGACTTTGCATTATCTTTCTGTATTCCCATCGGCCCCTATGTCTTTAACCTATAGCTTGAATATCACTGCATGTTATACCTGTTATGAGTGGTGATATTGAACTGCTTCATTTTCATATACATCATTCTGCTGTTTTCATGTATTTGTACCACTGCCTTTGTGCACTTGGTCATTTGAGTGATGTTGATTTGCAGTTGTGTTGAGTCATGATAGACGTGACTTGACCTCCGCAGTATTGATTTGCTGTCAATAGTTGGAGTTATGATGACGTCTTGTACTATAGTGGCACGGCAGTGCACGCAAGCGTGAACTGCAGCCACACGGTATTCAATGGGTACATCATCACTGTAGTGGCAAGGCAGTGCACGCAAGCGTGAACTGCAGCCACACGGTATGGTTTTATGATATCTATCTTGTTTTGATTAATTGATCTTTTGCATATTCCATATGCTGTAGTGGCGAGGCAGTGCACGCGTGTGTGTACTGCAGCCCTACTCGACTTAATATTTTAATTGATATTTAAATGTTTTGAGCTGTTTTGTTTATTTCAATTCAATATTCTGAATTGCATTCTGATTTGGTTTAATTACTGTCGTCTATTCATTATTTAATTATTATTGCTTCTGTGCACTAATAACTGAGTTTGAATTAGACTGACCCGAGTATTATTTTCTTTTGAATTTAATACTCGGGTCAGACCGAGTATTTCAGGTTGTAGATATTCTGCTTTGGGTTGCTGCTAGAGCTATGAAGTTCTTTCATATCTTTTGGAGTAGTCGTCGTCATTTGTAGTAGTCTGTAAAATTGTATAGGAAGATATGTGTTCATGTATATTAAATACGTTAATGTACTTGTATATGTAACTTCCTTAGTCGACTGTTGTAGTTGTATCATATGTACCGTGTGAATGTATTGTAACTGACATCAGTTATTATATATATATATATATATGAGACTTTCTGTTTCATCTGTGTTCCGCATTTATATTATCTGTGTTGTTATTTTATATTTTTGTCCTAGACTATTATAGCCACTGTGTAGTAGCTTTGAGTTTGCATCGGCATGTCGGATTTCCTCCTGAAATGAAATGCACGTTTTTACTATCTGGCATATCGGTGCTCGCACAAAGCAATTACACGGATGGTCGCTCCTCAACAGCCTTATTCTCCGTGCTAGTTGACAGCACTACACCGTAGTGTTCTTGGCTAGCGTGGGTATAGAGGTGGGGCGTCACAGTAGGACACCCGAGTATCACATTCAGAAAACCAAAATAAGAGAGAATAATATCGATAGAATGAATCCACAATGTGGCCACAAAGCAGATATCAAGCAGAAGGCACTTTTCATATCTTTACTTCGAAAATATATATCATATAGTACCTTTCCAAATACTTTCAAATATCATATGTATATAAAGTCCATTATATATAGGATTCCATTTTCAAATCGAATACTTTACAAATCAATAGTATATCAAATCACACTTATATAGACTTCGATTATATAAAATTCTCTTTCCAAATTGAGTACCTTTCAAATCAATAGATTTCAAATCAACTTCATACTTATACAAATCCATTTTATATAAGTTCGACCACTCCCAAATCAAGTACTTAATAATATAAGGTTCTCAATTTCAAATTATTTCAATATCAATTCAGTTTCAAAATCATATATGATCTCACCAAATCATTTCTTCCAAATTAAAAATCTTCAGTTTCAAAGTTCCAAAATGATAGGTTTAGAAAACAATCCCAGTTTCCAAATTAACAAAATTCAAGTCAAACAAATTCATTTCCAAAATCATCATATAAATACTGGGTTTTACATTCCAATCTATTTTCAAAACCAAATGTTTTCTCAAAATCAATTATACCCAAAATGGTTTCCAAATTTATAACTATCCCTTTAAAACCTTTAAACTATTTATTTCTATTTAAAAGATCCAAATTTCCTTTTGCAAATTATTTACTTAACGAAAGTTTCAAATTTATTTAAGTCATACTCTTCATATTTTAAACATACAAAACTAAACTTATATACTTTATTAAATATTTTATACTCTTCGAAATTTCTTAGCTTTTAAAAAATTAAACCTTGATTTGGAAGGGTTCGAACATTCAAAATAGTTAGGGAAATCAAATTTCCAATTCAAGAGTTGAAAATCAACAATAAATCAATAAATCAATTTCAATAGATAGGATTATACCAAATCAAATCCGAAACTCGAGGACTGAATACCGGTCTCACTTTAAATTGTTTCAAATATATACATATATCTTTCGAAAATATCAAATTACTTCGGAATTTGAAATCAAAAATAGTCTTACAAAATCACTCGCATAGCAAAGCTATTAAAGTGGCCTCTCCCCACTCTGAAACTCGAAAATCAATGTCGATGATGCGTGCACTCATCACCGAAATTATTTTCCAGCGACATAAATGAGTTCTAGACTTCTATTTTCTTGAAAACTTCTTTGATTTTTTTTTCTTTTTTTTCGAAATCCTTGGAACTCATTTGAAGTCATTTGAAACATTTCTTATTCAGAAAATACTTTCAAATCTTATTATTATATATTTCAAAATATTAAACCAATTTTCAAAAATACCGGAGTCCAATCTCTCGAATTTCAAATTCAAAACCTTTCAGTTATAAATCATTTTTTTATAAATCAACTTTTATAAATTTTCAAAATTTCAAATCCTTTCAAAACTTTTATATATAGGGTAACATTTCTTATTTGTTTTATATATAGGTATATGATCCTTATCGAAAACATTTTCACTTTTATATATAGAATAAAATCATAGTTATCAAAATAATAATTTCGATACATAAACAATTTCGAAAATACAAACATACCTGATTTTTTTCAAAGGATGATTCAAGAATGGATTTCAAAACAGATAGAGATTTAATGCAACAACCCATATTTTGATAATTAAAAATATTAAATTTAATAAGGTTTTGGGCTTTAATATTGTCAGAAATTAAAATTTATGATTTATTAAATTGAATCTTATTAGATTAGAAATTTTGACTTTAAGATAAATCTTAAAACAAATAATTTAATGAGATAAAACATATAATTGGCTAATATTGATTGAATGTAATTGACTATTATACTATGTTAACGTAATTTCAATCAACTTAAATAATAAAGGTTAATAAGGAATATAATAAATGATATATAAATTGATGTAATCTTATATTATTAATTGCAATTGGTTTTAATATGGAGTATGAAATCAATTATTTTGTACGTAAATTTATTAACCTTTGTTTGTAAACAATAAGTCAATAGATATGGATTATTAACGTATAATCATAGTTTTATTTATTTTCTTATTATTAAATCCGTTAGAAATTTATTTGGTAATTAATGGAGAATAAATGTAACTGAAATATTACAATTGATGTAAGAAGAAACGTTAACTGTTGAGTGGTGAGTGTAAAACTTATGTTAATCAATTGCATAAGGGAATAGTTGATTTGATAATAAGAATGTAAATCAAAATAAAAGGATTTGTTTGAAATTTAAATATATAATGAACAGGTTTTATTACATTTGTAATTAAATGTTGGAATTAAATTAGTATATAGATATTGGGTTTAACATAGAAAATTGGATTTCAAAGGAAACAATTGGATTAATTATCTTCCCTGTATTAGGGTATGTTTTGAGATTTAATCATTGTAAGTAATAGTAATTATATCTTGCCATTAATAAGAGATAGAAGTAAGTGGTAATTAATTAATGATATGTGCAACATATGTTTTGTGTTAAAAATATATTGAGAATTTCATTGAGAAATATTATGTTCAAATTGTAAGCACTTAAATTTGGTACAAATATAACGATTATATGAAATTAATTGACAAAGAAATGATGTGGTTGTACGAAGTATTATTTCTGTGACTCTTTAATGGGATAATCTTTAAATATAAGTTGGTTTTAAAGGGGGAGGTGTTAATTGTAAATGAATGTGTAATAAAAAGAAATATGTTTTGATAAAAAGAAAAGAAAAGAATGGTTTCTTGATAAGAATATTCTTATCAAATAAAGTGAATATTTCATCTATGAATGTTAATTTAATTTCATTAAAACAAAGAATTGAATTTTTTTGTATGTTTCTAGTTGGAATATTTGATTTATCTAAATATTCCTTAATTTGAATTTAATTAAAAAAAATATACAATAATAAAATGGTAAGAAAACAACTTGAAGGTTTGGTTAAGTTTTTGATTTGGAATAGTTAGCATATTAACATAGGAGATTTATTCCGTTTCAAATTTGACTTTGGGGTCTCAGTTCATCTTTTAATGTGTGGGGTGGTGGTCCTCATTATGTTAATTGTAGTGTTTAATTTTATTTACTGTTTACTAAATAAAAATACATATATGTGTGCAAATTTGAGCAAATTAGGGTTAATAAAATATGTTAAAATGAATTGTTTTTTTTAGTATATTTGATTTGTGATTTCTATGTACGGACTACATTCTCAAATTTAAATCTGTCGCTTTCATTTATTTTATTTTATTACTCCTTTCTTTCATTAAATACATGCCTCTTTTGGTCTTCCAGTAAGTTTTATTTATTTAAACGCGAGCCTTGCCTTGAAATATTTCATTTGTGAACGTAGATTTAATTTAATTAGAGTAAAGAATAGAATGATTTGTTAAAAAAAGGAAATATACATTTATTTGAATGCTGTTTTAGCATACATATTTATTTCAAGATTAGGAATATAATTTAAGTAAGTTATTTATTACGGTGGTGTAAAACAACAAATTTATAAACATGTTTAAATGACTTAAGGAAACAATTATCATATTTCTCGTCCATTTTGGTTTATCTATTTTGAAATTTAACTTTGTTATTAATTGCAATTAATGTAATGGAAAGATTTCGATTAAAAGGAAAGAAAACTTTGATTGCAATTAATATATTTAATAAAAGAAACGTACATTTTGTGTTAAACAGAAATGGTGCTTTAATGGAAATAAAAGAATTGAACGTTCTCATTTTTAAGGTAGGTATAATTTTATTAATTGTGCGTAGATAAAAATTTGTATGTGTACAAATTGAGTATTATTTGAGTGAATGAAATTAATTTGGTTACGTTTCGAAAAAAATTGAATTTCAAAATGTGTATGTGGTCCCTTCATTTCTTTTTATTTATTGCATGTACGTTTTTAAATAGTTACCTCATTATTAAAACTTGGTCCGTTCATTTCTCCTTCGGTTTAATACCTAAGCCTAAGCTTTTAGGCTATATTTAATTCTTTCCATCTCATTTTTGGTTATAAATTTTTTTATTTTCCTTGGTTTGCAAATTTTCTCATTCCTACATACATTTCCTTATGCATTATCAATGCCTAAAGTATTTAAAACTAAACGTGCATTTTGTCCCTCCACCTTTATTTCCTTATTATTAAATAATCTATAATTTTATTTCTTCATTTGCATTTTATTTCTTCTATCACCTCATATTCATTTAGTTCACATCTTTCAATACTACGTTTTAGGGCCGTTCATATTTTACTTTATTTCAATTCCTAGTTTGTTTATATATACCTTATTAGCTTTTCATTTGTTTCCATCTTCATTCCTTTAGTCATATTTCATTTTCTAATTTCATCTTCTATAGCTTCATTTTCCAAATAAAACTTCCATCTCGTTTTTTTTCTCTCTTCACCTTCCTCCTTCCGTTTTCATTTTTTCTTCTTTAAATCTCCTTCTTCTCTTTTTTTACTTCATTCTTTGTCTTTTTGTTTCTTCTTCTTCAAATCTTCTTCTTTTTGAAAGCTTCCTTTTCTTTTTCAATTCTTCATCTTCTTTAAACTTTCTTCTTCTTTTTCAAACAATCTTCTTTTTTCCAAATCTTTTCTTTAAATCCAGATCTATAACAACTTCTCTATCTCTTCCAAAACATTCTAAAAAAGATTAAGATAGAAGGAAACAACTCAAAAGGAGGAAGTAGTAGCGGATCGAAATCCGACTAGAAAAGGGAAATCCAGAAGGTGAGTGTTTAAACTCACTTACGAAATACTAAAATTTTATTGCAAGTTAAACCAGGTCATATAGTGATAAATTTTTGATTGTTGGATTGGAATATTTATTAATATTTAATTTGAATAGCTAAATTCCAGTATGTGATGACTAAAAATTACTGTGACATACTATTGAATTGGTTGATTTGTTGAATTGATTGATTTGAATGTTGATTGTATGTTGTGATGGATGCTATTGTGATTGAATGTATATTTGTTCATTTATTTGATATATCTTTGTTATCACCCTATAGTTTGTTGTAATTATTTAAATTTCATATTGATTATTTGCACACTGAATGAGGATGTAAAACCCATGAATTTCAAGTATTTACATCAGAGAAAAAATAGTATGTTTAGATTTACTATTTGAACCACAAAAATGATTTTGGAAAGTAAACCGTCGTTACCTTACTTGAAACTTTTCAAAATTAAATTTTGAAACATTCCAAAAAAAAGTGAATATTGAAACTTTGGAACATTTTTATAAATCAAATCTCTAAAACTATGAAATTTAACTGGGAATTATTCTGTAAATTTTTAATTTACTAGAATGGATCTATTGTGAAATCCATTTTATTTTGAATGCGGAAGCAATAACATTTCCAAAAATTTGAACCTTCAAAAATGTAGTTATCTGCATTCCTTATTTCATATACTTTTGATTTAATTTGCATAAGAATTTTAGTTCTGACTCGAGTGTATTATTTTCCTTTATCTCGGGTCAGCCTGAGTTTTTCAGCATTGAAGACTATTTCTGGTGGACGAAGATGAAGATTCAGTATATTATTGCTATTTATTATTCCACTACATTCTGTGTTCCGCTGCATTATTTGGTTATTTATGATATATGTATAACTCTGATTTGAATTTGTAAAAGTGTAATGACATGTTATTTGTAAAACAGCTTCATGAACTGTTTATTTGATTATTATATTTTGTCATTACGCTGCGAGATTCTGTATTTTGTTTTTCTTTCCTTTTTCTTTTTCTTTTCTTATTTACCCCATTAACAATCATCCCTTTTGAATGGTTTGATTCTGACATGTGTGTTTATTATCGATTTGAACTATCCAAAAAGGTGGCCTGTTACAGTTGGTATCAGAGCTTTGGTTTAGACATACCTTAGCCTGTTGGGGTTAACTCATTAGAGATATGGTAGTAATACCCCAGAATAAGTTGTCTGAGTGTATATACGACAGTGCGTATTTGTTAGTGTTATAAAAATGTTTTATATAAATTTTGGAATGAAATTATTTTTCCTAATATTATATGATATATATAAAGGAATAAATTTTTTAAGACTAATATATTTTTTGTAATGCGTTTGATTTATGAAATGGTAATATTTAATTATTATCATTTGTGTTGACATATTGTATTTAATCCAATTATAAACGTTGGTTAATTATTGTCGATTGAATTAATGGACTAAACATTAGTTTAATAATGGTGTATTAAAGAGAATAAAATGAATAATTAGGATATTTGTTTATGAAATTGAAATGTTGATGTGAATTTTGTTGTTTGTTGACATGTAGTTTCATTTACTGGAAAAAAATGGAATATTTGGGTACTTTGGATAATCGAAACCTTTTTGTATTAATATAAGAGTGAAACTTGATAATTAGGTTGAATTATGTAGTTGAATTGATAACCTTAATTTGAAAGAAAGTAAAATAAGGTTTAATTTGTTATATCTATGTTTAGTAATTGAATAGAATTGGGGTATACATTCTTAGCATGTAATGTAATAATATACAAGTGTGAACTTTAAGCCTTGGGATGTTTAAATTGAAATTGTGATTAAGGAAATGTTGTAAATGAGATTAAATTGGAAAAATATGTTTATAAACTTAATTAACATTTATGAAACATGTCATAAATAAATTTAAAGGTAAAGATGAAACTAAATGGAATAAGCAATATGAATTAAAAGTGAAATGATTACAAATAAAGCCATGACTTGTAAATTGTTATGAAATAAATAGATGTTGCAATAAATGGTTATAAATAAAGTTGTGATAACTTTAAAATCGAACAATATCTTATAAAAAGGAATTAAGTTTTATAAATTGGTCGTAAAGAAATTCCTTATGAAATGATTTGCAAATATATTAGTCTTAAATGAGAAATGTTACATGTGAAATAAATGTAATTTAAATTAAAGAGAAATATAAGCAATATTATGAGAATGGATATATTAATGTTTATATTAAATGGAGAAATTCTGTGAAACAAATATTAAAGTATGAAGTGATATTTGTGTTGATCGATGAGATTAAAAATGATTTATAACCGAAGGGTTAAATTTGAAATTCGAGAATTGAATTCCGGTATTTTGTAATTAGTTTAAGATTTTGGAAATATATATAATAATAATACAATTTAGTAGTATTTTCCAAATAAGAAACGTTTCAAATGAGTTCAAATGAATTCCAATGATTTCAAAGAAATCTCAATGAAGTTTTCAAGAAAATAGAAGTCCAGAACTCACTTATGTCGCTGGAAAATAATTTCGGTGATGAGTGCACGCATCATCGACATTGATTTTCGAGTCTCAGAGTGGGGGAGAGGCCACTTTAGTAGCTTTGCTATGCGAGTGATTTTGTGAAACCAATATTGATTTTCAATTCCGAAGTATGATTTGATATTCGAAAGATACATGTATATATATTTGAAATGGTTTGAAATGAACCGGTGTTCAATCCTCGAATTTCGAATTTGTTTTAGTATAACTCTATTATAAAAAAATTGATTTGCTGATTTGTTGCTGATTTCCAACTCTTGGATTTGAAATTTGATTTCACCGACTATTTTAAAGGTTCGAGCACTTCCAAATCAAGGTTTAAAATTTTAAAACTAAGAAATTTCGAAGAGTATAAATATTTGATCAAGAATATAAGTTTAGTTTTTTATGTTTAAAGTATGAAGGGTATGACTTAAGTAAATTTGAAACTTTTGTTAAATAAATAATTTGCGAAAAGGAAATTTGGATTTTTCATATAGAAATAAAAAGTTTAAAGGTTTTAAAGGGATAGTTATAAAGTTGGAAACTGGGATTATTTTCTAAACCTATTATTTTGGGAGCTTTGAAATTGAGATATTTAATTTGGAAGAAAATTAGTGAAATCATATATGATTTTGAAACTGAATTGATATAGAAATAATTTGAAATTGAGAACCTTATATTATTAAGTACTTGATTTGGAAATGGTCGAACTTATATAAAATGGATTTGTATAAGTATGAAGTTGATTTAAAATCTATTGATTTGAAAGGTACTCAATTTGGAAAGAGAATTTTATATAATCGAAGCCTACATAAGTGTGATTTGATATACTATCGATTTGGAAAGTATTCGATTTGAAAATGGAATCCTTTATATAATGGACTTTATATAAGTATGATATTTGAAAGTATTTGGAAAGGTACTATATGATATATATTTCGAAGTAAAGATATGGAAAGTGCCTTCTGCTTGATATCCGCTTTGTGGCCACATTGTGGATTCATTCTATCGATATTATTCTCTCTGATTTTTGGTTTTTCGGATGTGATACTCGAGTGTTCCCACTGTGGCGTAACCCATGGTTTTTTTTCTCTCACGACTGCATAGCGCAACTGCCTGGCTGAGTATGGCCTATGGGTACGGATTGTTTCCTGGGGGATCCAGGCGTAACCATTGTGTATCCTGCAATCTGTGTAGGTCGCATTAGAAGCGAAACTGCCCGGCTGAGACAGCCTAGAGGTATGGATTGTTTCCTGGGGGACCCAGGCGTAACCATTGTGTATCCTGCACCCTACTAGTCATCATGGCGTAACTCGCAGGGCTGAGAAAGCTTACGGATACGGATTGTTTCCTGGGGGATCCAGGCGTAACCATTGTGTATCTGCGAACCATGGTTGGACAAAGGTTTTGGTTTGGTTGTTTTGTTTGGATTGTACTTTCCATATCTGTTTTTAAAGGTTTTTCAAGTATTTTCACTGGTTGTTGAAACAGGTCTACTAAGTACTTGAAGAATTCTAGCTTTGCGCCTGATCAACGCATGGCCAGAGTCTGCAAGAACGAGGATAAACCTGTTAAGACATCGAGTTACAAAAGTATTTTGATAAAGTATTATATAAAAGACATTTTGGTCATTTTTTTGTCAATTCTAAATACTTTAAAATGTTTAAAATATCGTTTAATAACTTACAACATGGTTTAATAATAAATTATCGCTGTTGTAAATATTTTAGAAGTTAATAATTAAATAAAATATATTTAAAGTAAATGATTATTGATTTATTAATAATATTTGGAAAGTATCTTGAGATAAAATTAATAAATTTATAAATAATGGATTTAATGTTTTTAATAGCTTCTTTGCAAATATAAGTAATGATGTAAATAATTATTTTCAAATAGTTTACATATATTTATAAAGATGTTATTTAAAATATTTAAATGGCATTTATAAATAAAGCAAGAAACTTTACAAATGAATTTTTGAAAAGTATTAAAGATGATTGATTTGCAAATAAAGCTTTCAAATGAATATTTCAAGTAAAATTTATATAAGTTTCTTTGAATGTATAATTTAAAGATATCGTATAAATGGAAAGAAGAAGAAAATTTGATTTGCGAAGTTTATTTATAGCAATATACTTGACAAATAAATTTGATTCCCTATGTTGGAAGTATAGTTTGAAATATTTACTTGATTTCAAAGTACTAATAGTAAAGTTTATAGGTTTATTTACGATTTGAATTTTGTATTAGAATATTCATTTGGAAACAAGTGTTTAAATTAAGTATGAAGGTATGAAATTTTATACCTTGATTTAGAAATTTAATGTAAGATTTGAGTATACTATTAGTTTCAGTTTAATAATATTGAGTTTATACTTATTTTAAAAAATAATAAGTCTAACAAATTTTTTGGATTTAAGGAACCTTATTTTAAAGCTTATTATAATGTTTTGATATAAATTTCTAACATTGTTTTAGACTTTTGAAAAATCTTTGCATAATGCTATGAGGATGTTTTTAATATACCTTATATTTTTACTAAGTGAATGAGGTTAAATGTTTTAACTGAATTTTTAGATATGTTGAAATATTTCTTTTCTCTTCAAGGCCAAATACCAAAAAACTTAAATTTTTATTCAATAACCGAATGGAGTTATTTTCAGATTTATATTAAATTTAAATATGTAAGTTAAACTGTTTATAAATTGATCATTTTGAATAAAATATTTCAAATTCCTCGATTCCTTCTTGTTCCTTTTCGAGGATGAAAAAGTTTTGAGTGGTGGAGACTGTAACAACCCATATTTTGATAATTAAAAATATTAAATTTAATAAGGTTTTGGGCTTTAATATTGTCAGAAATTAAAATTTATGATTTATTAAATTGAATCTTATTAGATTAGAAATTTTTACTTTAAGATAAATCTTAAAACAAATAATTTAATGAGATAAAACATATAATTGGCTAATATTGATTGAATGTAATTGACTACTATACTACGTTAACGTAATTTCAATCAACTTAAATAATAAAGGTTAATAAGGAATATAATAAACGATGTATAAATTGATGTAATCTTATGTTATTAATTGCAATTGGTTTTAATATGGAGTATGAAATCAATTATTTGTACGTAAATTTATAAACCTTTGTTTGTAAACAATAAGTTAATAGATATGGATTATTAACGTATAACCATTGTTTTGTTTATTTTCTTATTATTAAAGCCATTAGAAATTTATTTGGTAATTAATGGAGAATTAATATAATTGAAATATTACAATTGATATAAGAAGAAACGTTAACTGTTGAGTGGTGAGTGTAAAACTTATGTTAATCAATTGCATAAGAGAATAGTTGATTTGATAATAAGAATGTAAATCAAAATAAAAGGATTTGTTTGAAATTTAAATATATAATGAACAGGTTTATTACGTTTGTAATTAAATGTTGGAATTAAATTAGTATATAGATATTGGGTTTAACATAGAAAATTGGATTTCAAAGGAAACAATTGGATTAATTATCTTCCCTGTATTAGGGTATGTTTTGAGATTTAATCATTGTAAGTAATAGTAATTATATCTTGCCATTAATAAGAGATAGAAGTAAGTGGTAATTAATTAATGATATGTGCAACATATGTTTTGTGTTAAAAATATATTGAGAATTTCATTGAGAAATATTACGTTCAAATTGTAAGCACTTAAATTTGGTACAAATATAACGATTATATGAAATTAATTGACAAAGAAATGATGTGGTTGTACGAAGTATTATTTCTGTGACTCTTTAATGGGATAATCTTTAAATATAAGTTGGTTTTAAAGGGGGAGGTGTTAATTGTAAATGAATGTGTAATAAAAAGAAATATGTTTTGATAAAAAGAAAAGAAAAGAATGGTTTCTTGATAAGAATATTCTTATCAAATAAAGTGAATATTTCATCTATGAATGTTAATTTAATTTCATTAAAACAAAGAATTGAACTTTGTTTTATGCTTCTAGTTGGAATATTTGATTTATCTAAATATTCCTTAATTTGAATTTAATTAAAAAAATATATACAATAATAAAATGGTAAGAAAACGACTTGAAGGTTTGGTTAAGTTTTTGATTTGGAATAGTTAGCATATTAACATAGGAGATTTATTCTGTTTCAAATTTGACTTTGGGGTCTCAGTTCATCTTTTAATGTGTGGGGTGGCGGTCCTCATTATGTTAATTGTAGTGTTTAATTTTATTTACTGTTTACTAAATAAAAATACATATATGTGTGTAAATTTGAGCGTATTAGGGTTAATAAAATATGTTAAAATGAATTGTTTTTTTAGTATTGTGACGCCCCACCTCTATACCCACGCTAGCCAAGAACACTACGGTGTAATGCTGTCAACTAGCACGGAGAATAAGGCTGTTGAGGAGCGACCATCCGTGTAATTGCTTTGCACGAGCACCGATATGTCAGATAGTATAACATGCATTTTATTTCAAGAGGAAATCCGACATACCGATACAAACACAAAGCTACTACACAGTGGCTATAATAATCTTCGGAAACAAATATAGGAATAAGCATAACACAAATCAGTCACAGATAATTCATATCACAAAGGCGGAAGAAGATATGAATATATAACTAACACATGAAAGTGTATATCAGAGTAGTGGTCAAAAAGATCCACAATAATACAAAAGAATAGCAACACGTGCTATACAAAAGAATACAACTATGAGTCCATATCTCAAGTGTATACAACAAAATAAACTACTAATCTAAGTAGTTAACCAAAAGTCAGAGAAATCAATCCCCAGTGAGAAGTCAAGCTGAAGCACCTGTAACATCTCGGTCTGACCCGAGTATTATTTAATAAGGAAATAATAAACGGATCAGTCTAGCTATAAATATCAGATGATACGATATAGAATAAGAGGTATGACTAAACACATAATAATCACAATGCCAAGCTGTGATATATAAGTAATTGAAAATCATCAAGAGATTAATCAATATCTCAGAAATCTACTCAAGGAACAAAAGAAATGTCATACTCTTTATTTCGTTCACTAAACCATAAATATTGATATATCAATATCAATCACAAAAGTCAATGACACACAAATTCACCAATGCACAAATATTGATAAAACTTATCAATGAAAATCACGAAAATTGGTGAAACACAAATTCTAGAAATCATCTCAAGAAATCCAGAAATCAAAAAAAAGGGGAAGGCCTATCACAAACGGGAGCATAAAGCTCACCAACACGTGTATCACAAACAGAACGCTAATTCCATGGTTGCTAACCATCACAAATTGAGCCGAAGCTCCACAAACGGCCCGAAGACCATGGGTTGCTACCCCACCAATTTGAGTCGAAACTCCACAAAACGGGGTTTAGTCTCCCTCGCAGACAAAGAGACGTCGCACATTGCTAGTCTAAATCACAAAGATGATCGTCATGATCAACGAGAAGTGTCAATTACACTAAGCTAGTAAATATATGAGTTTAGCTTCATGTCCCATAACCACTTGCTTAACTTAAATATTTACGAACAAACTGTAGATCTCCACTAGAAAATTGTCACAAGAGTTTCAATCGAACAAGTCCAAGAATTAACCGACGAAGTAAACGCAAGCGTTTCATACCACTCGTTTTACTAAGCCGTTTAATTAGATTTCTCATACGAGTGAGGTAAAGGCTTGTATATACTAATAGATTGGAAAACGGTTTAAGAAACGAGCTTTGTAATAAAATAGTGTTGAAATCGTTTTGATGAAAGAATTTTGATATTTACTACTAGTATAGAAAACCTTTATATTTTTAAAGTGACAAATCACAAAGAAGATTGTAGGAACAATCAATCACTAAAATTCACATTCGAAGACGTGAATAAAATCCAAAGAAATCGATACCGAATCCATTAAAATGGATATTCCCAAAATCACGAAGAAAATGTCATCAATAAGTGATAATAACAAAAGGGAATCAACACGAATCGATTAAAGTTGGAATTCTCAAGCGAACAGGCAAAAAGAGTACAGATTCAAACGTCTGAAATCAAGGATTCAGACGTCTGATCTGGAAAATAAATATTTTCCAAAGACAGAATTCAGACGTCTGAATCCTTGAATCCAGACGTCTGAAATAGGCACTTTTTAGCCTATTTCCTTTCTGGTTCCAAATGAACCAATTCAGACGTCTGAAATATAGATTCAGACGTCTGAATACTGGGGAATAAAAATTCGCAGTATAATATTCAGACGTCTGAATTGTACGTTTTAGACATCTGAATCAAGGGTTCAGGGCATTCCCTGAACCCTGGCCAAAGATGGCCAAACGATTATCGGAAGCTATCGATCGAGCGACAACGACTAAGGATTTACGCAAAGCGACAACCCAGCCTTAACGGCTCTTCTATACGCCTCAAATATCGATGTCCAAATATCCATAAAAGGATTTTCATAGATTTTGATTTCAAAACACCAAAAATTGGAATATACACCAAATCAATCCAAACCAAAATCAATTGCACAAGAATAAGCGTTAGGAATTCATACCTAACAATCGAAGATAATTATAGACTAAGATGTGAGATAAAAATCTCACCTTTGAACCCAAACGATTGAAGAAGAAACTTGAAAGCAAAGAAGAATCAACCACTCTTCAAACCCAATTCAAGAAGCTTGATTCTAAGCTTTAAAAGAAGAACATTCCCAAAGTTAGGTTTAGGAATTTCTGAAATTGATAAGAGAATGAGTTGGAGAAGAAGAAGAAGAGAAGCTTACCAATGGGTTCTTCTATTAGTTTGGCGCTAGAGTTTGATTTGCAAAAGAAAACTAGGGCTTGGAGTTTTAATTTCCCATCTCTCCCACCATTGATGCTTTAGAACTGAATAGAGGAGGAAGTGAGAGTGAATGGGGAGGAGTGGTTCAGATTTGAGTATAAGTTAAACATAGGGCTGAACCCAAACACAAAGTGAAAAAGTAGCAAAACTTGACTAACTCCAAACATATCGAAGCTTACACTCAAAAAGGTCGCAAACGGCATTTTAAACTCAATGGCTATGCAAAAAGTAGCTTTTCGGACTAAATTCCGAGTATCGATAAAATGTTTAAATATAAAATCGACAAATATGCGGGTTGTTACAGACTCCCCTCCTTAAAGAAATTACGTCCTCGCAATATTTAAGAAGAAAATATAAAGTAACAACCATAAAAGCATATTCAACACAAAAGAAATTTGAAATAAAAGGTTCACCTTAAATAGTACGGGAAAGTAAGTCCGGATGTGATCGCTCGATGAACTCTCTAGACTCCCAAGAACAATCCTTAGGATTTGAAGACCATTGAACTTTCACAAGCGGAACATCCTTATTTCGAAGTCGTTTGACTTCCGAAGCAATAATGCGAACAGGATGCTGCTCATAAGTTAAATTAGGCGAAACTTCAATCTCTTCCATAACACCGGGCTCAAGGATAGAATCGGAATCTCGAAGGCACTTCTGTAATTGAGAAACGTGAAACACGTCATGAATAGCAGAAAACTGAGCCGGTAATAAAAGGCGATAAGCCACGGAACCAATACGTTCGGTGATAGGAAATGGCCTAATATATCGAGGCGCTAATTTTTCCGATCGATTGAAACGTACAACACCTTTCATGGGTGAAACACGAACGAACACAAGATCTCCCACAGAAAATTCTAATTTCCTTCTTCGGTTATCGGCATAGGATCTTTTTCTACTTTGAGCTTCTTCCATCCTATGTCGAATAAGTTCAATCTTTTCTGTGGAATCACGAATAAAATCTGGACCTAAAACCAGCTTCTCACCCGCCTCAAGCCAACAAGAAGGAGATCGGCATGGCCTTCCATAGAGTGCCTCGAAAGGTGCCATACCAATACTAGATTGGAAGCTATTATTATAGGAAAATTCAACAAGAGGAATATGATCTTCCCAGCTTCTACCGAAGTCAAGCACACAAGCACGAAGTAGATCTTCAAGAGTTTGATTCACACGCTCGGTTTGTCCATCGGATTGGGGGTGATAAGCGGTGCTAAAATTAAGCTTCGTTCCTAAAGCTTTTTAAAGACTCTTCCAAAATCCCCTAGTAAACAATGGATCACGATCACTAACTATAGAAGTAGGAACTCCATGTAATTTAACAATCTCTTTAACAAAGAGTTTGGCCAAAATAGGAACGGTTCGGTTAGACCGAACGGGAATAAAATGGGCAGATTTAGTAAGTCTATCAACGATCACCCATAAGCTATCATGACCCGAACGAGAACGGGGAAGGCCATCTATAAAATCCATGGAAATTTGGTCCCACTTCCAAATTGGAATTTCCAAAGGTTGCAATAACCCACCGGGCCTTTGATGTTCGGCCTTAACGAGTTGGCAAGTCATGCAACGCTTAACAAAGTTAGCAATATCAGATTTCATTCCCTCCCAATAATAAAACCGCTTCATATCCACGTACATTTTACTACTACCGAGATGAATGGTAAATTTAGAATGACGAGAATCTTCTAAAATATCTTTACGAAGATCACTAATATTTGGCACGATAAGTCTACCAAATTTCCGAATGCCGCCACGAGAATCGATATCAAAGTCTTTTAAACCTTCAATATCAATTTTATCCTTAAAATTTTGGCCAAGAAGAGCCAAGTCGGGATCTAGCCTTTGAGCTTCAAGAATGCGGTCTAAAAGAGAAGGATGAGCCTCAAGGCTACATAAAACAAATGATGAGCATAAATCGGATACGCGGTCTCGAATCTCACAAGTGGATAAGATCTCGAGATCGTTCCATTCGGATATCATCATAGAAACAACCGCTTGTTGCTTTCGACTAAGTGCATCCGCAACGCGATTCCCCTTTCCGGGAGTATAAAGGATATCAAGATCATAAGGTGCAAGAAATTCGAGCCAACGCTGTTGACGCAAATTAAGTTCCTTTTGAGAAAATAAATACTTCAAGGACTTATGATCGGTATAAAGAACAAATTTCTCTCCTAAAAGATAATGACGCCAAATCCGAAGAGCAAAAACAATAGCCGCGACTTCTAAATCATGTGTGGCATATCTAGTCTCGGCCGGCTTCAATTGCCTAGAAGCATAAGCAATAACACGTTCTCTTTGCATAAGAACGGCACCCAAACCAACGCGACTAGCATCGGTATAAACAACGAAATCTTGATTCCCATCGGGGATAACAAGAATAGGAGCATCAGAGAGGAGTTCTTTTAATTTCTGAAAAGAAGTTTCACATTTGTCCGACCAAATGTATTTAACACCTTTCTTCGTTAAGCTAGTGAGAGGCACGACAATCTTAGAAAAGTCTTTGATAAAACGGCGGTAATAACCCGCCAACCCAAGAAAACTACGAATCTCCGTCACACTCTCCGGTCTCTTCCAATCTTGAATCGCTTCAATCTTTGAAGAATCCACGGAAATTTCGGATTCGGAAATAATATGACCAAGAAACTTCACACGAGATTGTCAAAAATGGCATTTAGAAAATTTTGCTTTCAAGTGATTACTCCTAAGAGTTTCCAACACAATCCGAAGATGCTTTTCATGTTCCTCCTCGGTTTTTGAATACACAAGAATATCATCAATAAAGATGAGAACAAATCGGTCGAGGAAGTCTTTGAAAACTCTATTCATAAGGTCAGCGAAATAAGCCGGAGCATTCTTTAGACCAAATGGCATAACAAGCCATTCATAAGATCCATAATGAGTACGGAACGATGTCAAAGGAATGCTATCCTTTGCAATTCGAAGCTGATGAAATCCAGTAGCTAAGTCTAATTGTGAAAAGACTCTAGCACTTATAAGTTGATCGAATAGATCATCAATCCGAGGTAAAGGATATTTATTTTTGATAGTAAGATCATTAAGCTTGCGGTAGTCAACGCAAAGCCTAAGTGTACCATCAGATTTCTTCACAAAAATAGCTGAAGCTCCCCAAGACGAGGAACTAGAGCAAATAAATTGCTTCGTCTCCAATTCGGATAATTGTTTACGCATCTCTTCATTTTCTTTATTGGACATACGATAAGGAGGATGAGTAATAGGTTGAGCTCGAGGGATAAGATTAATTCTAAACTCAATTGCTCGCTTAGGTGGTAATCCTAAAACGGGCTCAAATATGTCGGAAAATTCACGAACAACGTGAATAAGAGAAATAATATCTTCCTCATCATCATTATCGTCATCACGAGGATTTAAGGAATATAAAGATGTAACCAAGCTGGAATCCGAATCTTTAAGATTAATTTAAATCTGCTTAACAGATTGAGGATGTCGAAGATGAATAGTCCGCTCAGGACATAGGATATGAGCTTCATAACGGTTAAGCCAATCCATTCCCAAAATCATTCCAAAGCCTAAATAACGCATGACATGCAAATCGGCTCGGAAAGAAAAATCACCCAAAATAATCTCGACATCATTACACAATAAACTGATTGTTGCGGATCCACCAGCCGGATTCGCAATTCTCAAAGAAGTCATTAAAGCAACAACACTTAAAGAAAAAGTATCAACAAGCTCTTTTGATATAAAAGAATGGGATGCACTCGTATCAAAAAGAACTCGAATAGGATGATCACGAAATAAAATAATGCCATTAAGGATAGAATAAGAAATACCTTGGCCACGAGATGTGTTGCCAGGGGCTTGAGAAACATTTAACTTTCCCTCCTTCCTACCCTGAAGCTTGGGGCATGAAGATATAACATGGCCGGGACCCTTGCAGTTGCGACAAGAGAGAGACTTTGGACACTTGTTCGCGTAATGGTCCTTCGAACCACAATTATAGCATTCCCTATGACCAAAGGAAGAAGTCTTTGTCACTGGGGTTGCTTGCTTCCCTTTCTTATTGGGATAAGGGCCTTTGAATTTACTGGGCCTTTTCTTGTTGTTGTTGAAGCTTGGTTTGGAACCCACCACTTCAACATCAATTTCCATATCCGCCTCTTCAAGACGAAGAGCGATATCAATGAGTTGGTCGAAAGAAACTTCTAATTTTAGAAGTAATGGCTTCTTGAGATCTTTGTTTAAGCCATAGACAAATCTTTGGTTTTTCTTCAATGGGGTGTTAATATATTCAACCCCGTATTTAGAGAGAGATTCAAAAGACGCGACATAATCTGCCACGGAAGATTCACCTTGAACAAGGTCTATGAAACGCCGAGCCAATGTCACTTTCTCTGCTTCTGGCACGAATTTTAATTCGAAGCATTCCCGGAATTGCTCCCAGGTGAGATCCGCTTCATTAATCTCAGAAATAAGAAGTTCGTACCAGTCCAATGCACTTTCTTGGAGCATACTAGAAGCCACCTGAACTCGGTGAAGATCAATGAGGTTCATGCGAGAAAAGATTCGATCGCATGTCCTTAACCAAGCCTGGACTTCAATAATCGTTTCAGAACCTTTAAATGGCTTCCCACCCAGGTTGGTGTAATCATTGCACAAACGTGCAAATCCAGATTTAGCGTGAGTAGGTTCCGGATTAGAACCAGCTGCTTGAGCATTCGTGACAAGGTCAAGAAGTTGCTGGGTAGTCATAAAAACTCCATCTTGGGGTGGAACACTAGATGGTCCAGCTCAGGGACGGCCAGGTCTAACCATTTCTCTTCCTTAAGAAAGAAAGAAGGAAGAAGAAGAAGGTTATTCAAAAAATGAATATCAGGCAATCTTGATAGATAAAACAAGGAATCATAAAGAAAATAGGATAAATCGGTACGAAGACTCGAATTAAATCCTAAAGCACGACTCCTAAGAAAGACTTAGGACAATGATCCTTGTTATAATATTCCAAATTGTTCCGAAGTTTGGCTCTGATACCATGCTGTGACGCCCCACGTCTATACCCATGCTAGCCAAGAACACTACGGTGTAATGCTGTCAACTAGCACGGAGAATAAGGCTGTTGAGGAGCGACCATCCGTGTAATTGCTTTGCGCGAGCACCGATATGTCACATAGTATAACATGCATTTTATTTCAAGAGGAAATCCGACATACCGATACAAACACAAAGCTACTACACAGTGGCTATAATAATCTTCGGAAACAAATATAGGAATAAGCATAACACAAATCAGTCACAGATAATTCATATCACAAAGGCGGAAGAAGATATGAATATATAACTAACACATGAAAGTGTATATCAGAGTAGTGGTCAAAAAGATCCACAATAATACAAAAGAATAGCAACACGTGCTATACAAAAGAATACAACTATGAGTCCATATCTCAAGTGTATACAACAAAATAAACTACTAATCTAAGTAGTTAACCAAAAGTCAGAGAAATCCATCCCCAGAGAGAAGTCAAGCTGAAGCACCTGTAACATCTCGGTCTGACCTGAGTATTATTTAATAAGAAAATAATAAACGGATCAGTCTAGCTATAAATATCAGATGATACGATATAGAATAAGAGGTATGACTAAACACATAATAATCACAATGCCAAGCTGTGATATATAAGTAATTGAAAATCATCAAGAGATTAATCAATATCTCAAAAATCTACTCAAGGAACAAAAGAAATGTCATACTCTTTATTTCGTTCACCAAACCATAAATATTGACGATTATATCAATATCAATCACAAAAGTCAATGACACACAAATTCACCAATGCACAAATATTGATAAAACTTATCAATGAAAATCACGAAAATTGGTGAAACACAAATTCTAGAAATCATCTCAAGAAATCCAGAAATCACAAAAAGGGGGAAGGCCTATCACAAATGGGAGCATAAAGCTCACCAACACATGTATCACAAACGGAACGCTAATTCCATGGTTGCTAACCATCACAAATTGAGCCGAAGCTCCACAAACGGCCCGAAGACCATGGGTTGCTACCCCACCAATTTGAGTCGAAACTCCACAAAACGGAGTTTAGTCTCCCTCGCAGACAAAGAGACATCGCACATTGCTAGTCTAAATCACAAAGATGATCGTCATAATCAACGAGAAGTGTCAATTACACTAAGCTAGTAAATATATGAGTTTAGCTTCATGTCCCATAACCACTTGCTTAACTTAAATATTTACGAACAAACTGTAGATCTCCACTAGAAAATTGTCACAAGAGTTTCAATCGAACAAGTCCAAGAATTAACCGACGAAGTAAACGCAAGCGTTTCATACCACTCGTTTTACTAAGCTATTTAATTAGATTTCTCATACGAGTGAGGTAAAGGCTTGTATATACTAATAGATTGGAAAACGGTTTAAGAAACGAGCTTTGTAATAAAATAGTGTTGAAATCGTTTTGATGAAAGAATTTTGATATTTACTACTAGTATAGAAAACCTTTATATTTTTAAAGTGACAAATCACAAAGAAGATTGTAGGAACAATCAATCACTAAAATTCACATTCGAAGACGTGAATAAAATCCAAAGAAATCGATACCGAATCCATTAAAATGGATATTCCCAAAATCACGAAGAAAATGTCATCAATAGGTGATAATAACAAAAGGGAATCAACACGAATCGATTAAATTTGGAATTCTCAAGCGAACAGGCAAAAAGAGTACAGATTCAGACGTCTGAAATCAAGGATTCAGACGTCTGAATCTGGAAAATAAATATTTTACAAAGACAGAATTCAGACGTCTGAATCCTTGAATCCAGACGTCTGAAATGGGCACTTTTTAGCCTATTTCCTTTCTGGTTCCAAATGAACCAATTCAGAAGTCTGAATACTGGGGAATGAAAATTCCCAGTATAATATTCAGACGTCTGAATTGTACGTTTCAGACGTCTGAATCAAGGGTTCAGGGCATCCCCTGAACCTAGGCCAAAGATGGCCAAACGATTATCGGAAGTTATCGATCAAGCGACAACGACTAAGGATTTACGCAAAGCGACAACCCAGCCTTAACGGCTCTTCGATACGCCTCAAATATCGATGTCCTAATATCCATAAAAGGATTTTCATAGATTTTGATTTCAAAACACCAAAATTGGAATATACACCAAATCAATCCAAACCAAAATCAATTGCACAAGAATAAGCGTTAGGAATTCATACCTAACAATCGAAGATGATTAGAGACTAAGATGTGAGATAAAAATCTCACCTTTGAACCCAAACGATTGAAGAAGAAGCTTGAAAGCAAAGAAGAATCAACCACTCTTCAAACCCAATTCAAGAAGCTTGATTCTAAGCTTTAAAAGAAGAACATTCCCAAAGTTAGGTTTAGGAATTTCTGAAATTGATAAGAGAATGAGTTGGAGAAGAAGAAGAGAAGCATACCAATGGGTTCTTCTATTAGTTTGGAGCTAGAGTTTGATTTGCAAAAGAAAACTAGGGATTGGAGTTTTAATTTCCCATCTCTCCCACCATTGATGCTTTAGAACTGAATAGAGGAGGAAGTGAGAGTGAATGGGGAGGAGTAGTTCAGATTTGAGTATAAGTTAAACATAGGGCTGAACCCAAACCCAAACCCAAAGTGAAAAAGTAGCAAAACTTGACTAACTCCAAACATATCGAAGCTTACACTCAAAAAGGTCGCAAACGGCATTTTAAACTCAATGGGAGTGGTCCCGAGTCCTAATTCGACCGTATGCAAAAAGTAGCTTTTCGGACTAAATTCCGAGTATCGATAAAATATTTAAATATAAAATCGACAAATATGCGGGTTGTTACAAGTATATTCAATTTGTGATTTCTATGTACGGACTACATTCTCAAATTTAAATCAGTCGCTTTCATTTATTTTATTTTATTACCGCTTTCTTTCATTAAATACATGTCTCTTTTGGTCTTCCAGTAAGTTTTATTTATTTACACGCGAGCCTTGCCTTGAAATATTTCATTTGTGTATGTAGATTTAATTTAATTAGAGTAAAGAATAGAATGATTTTTAAAAAAAAGGAAATATACATTTATTTGAACGCTGTTTTAGCATACATATTGATTTCAAGAATAGGAATATAATTTAAGTAAGTTATTTATTACGGTGGTGTAAAACAACAAATTTATAAACATGTTTAAATGACTTAAGGAAACAATTATCCTATTTCCCGTCCATTTTGGTTTGTCTATTTTGAAAATTAACTTTGTTATTAATTTCAATTAATGTAATGGAAAGATTTCGATTAAAAGGAAAGAAAACTTTGATTGCAATTAATAGATTTAATAAAAGAAACGTACATTTTGTGTTAAACAGAAATGGTGCTTTAATGGAAATAAAAGAATTGAACGTTCTCATTTTTAAGGTAGGTATAATTTTATTAATTGTGCATAGATAAAAATTTGTATGTGTACAAATTGAGTATTATTTGAGTGAATGAAATTAATTTGGTTACGTTTCGAAAGAAATTGAATTTCAAAATGCGTATGTGGTCCCTTCATTTCTTTTTATTTATTGCATGTACGTTTTAAAATAGTTACCTCATCATTAAAACTTGGTCCGTTCATTTCTCCTTCGGTTTAATACCTAAGCCTAAGCTTTTAGGCTATATTTAATTCTTTCCATCTCATTTTTGGTTATAAAATTTTTTATTTTCCTTTTGTTTGCAAATTTTCTCATTCTTACATACATTTCCTTACGCATTATCAATGCCTAAAGCATTTAAAACTAAACGTGCATTTTGTCCTCCACCTTTATTTCCTTATTATTAAATAATCTATAATTTTATTTCTTCATTTGCATTTTATTTCTTCTATCACCTCATATTCATTTAGTTCAAATCTTTCAATACTACGTTTTAGGGCTGTTCATATTTTACTTTATTTCAATTCCTAGTTTGTTTATATATACCTTATTAGCTTTTCATTTGTTTCCATCTTCATTCCTTTAGTCATATTTCATTTTCTAATCTCATCTTCTATAGCTTCATTTTCCAAATAAAACTTCCATCTCATTTTTCTCTCTCTTCACCTTCCTCCTTCCGTTTTCATTTTTTCTTCTTTAAATCTCCTTCTTCTCTTTTTTTTTACTTCATTCATTGTCTTTTGGTTTCTTCTTCTTCAAATCTTCTTCTTTTTGAAAGCTTCCTTTTCTTTTTCAATTCATCGTCTTCTTTAAATTTTCTTCTTCTTTTTCAAACATTCTTCTTTTTTCCAAATCTTTTTCTTTAAATCCAGATCTATAACAACTTCTCTATCTCTTCCAAAACATTCTAAAAAAAAGATTAAGATAGAAGGAAACAACTCAAAAGGAGGAAGTAGTAGCGGATTCAAATCCGACTAGAAAAGGGAAATCCAGAAGGTGAGTGTTTAAACTCACTTACGAAATACTAAAATTTTATTGCAAGTTAAACCAGGTCATATAGTGATAAATTTTTGATTGTTGGTGTGGAATATTTATTAATATTTAATTTGAATAGCTAAATTCTAGTATGTTATGACTAATAATTACTGTGACATACTATTGAATTGGTTGATTTGTTGAATTGATTGATTTGAATGTTGATTGTATGTTGTGATGGATGCTATTGTGATTGAATGTATATTTGTTCATTTATTTGATATATCTTTGTTATCACCCTATAGTTTATTGTAATTATTTAAATTTCATGTTGATTATTTGTACACTGAATAAGGATGTAAAACCCATGAATTTCAAGTATTTACATCAGAGAAAAAATAGTATGTTTAGATTTACTATCTGAACCATAAAAATGATTTTGGAAAGTAAACCGTCGTTACCTTACTTGAAAGTTTTCAAAATTAAATTTTGAAACATTCCAAAAAAGTGAATATTGAAACTTTGGATCATTTTTATAAATCAAATCTCTAAAACTATGAAATTTAACTGGGAATTGTTCTGTAAATTTGTAATTTACTAGAATGGATCTATTGTGGAATCCATTTTATTTTGAATGTGGAAGCAATAACATTTCCAAAAATTTGAACCTTCAAAAATGTAGTTATCTGCATTCCTTATTTCATATACTTTTGATTTAATTTGCATAAGTATTTTAGTTCTGACTCGAGTGTATTATTGTAATATCCCAGAATTTTTAACAATATCAATTTAATAATCTGTAGTTAAAATTAAATTGATATTGATAACATGTTAATAATTATTCAGATAAATTTGATAATCTTTTTCAATAAATATTTAAATTGGTTATTTTATCTTTTAAATGATATAAATTGATTAGGTTTGAGTTTTAAATTTAGAATAAACAAATAAAATGGTTTCATGACTTAATAAAATGGATATTTTATTAATAAAAAAATACAATTTCTTTTAAAATGATTTTAATTTAATAAAAAGAGATTTATAAAAGCAATATTAATATTGTATTGACTTTATAAATAAGTTTTGAAAAAGATTTGTAATTTTTATTTCAAATTGAATTTATATTTACAACTTGATTTGAAAATAATTTATTCTTGAATTTAGTTTGAATTTGAATTTAAAAGTATAAAATCTTAAATTGTTTAATTGTTTTAATTTTAATATGTATAAGTTAATTTGTAAAACATTGTTTGTTTTTATTTCATTTATAAATTTATACACATATTCAAATTTAAATGAACATATTGAAACTAAGCTAATATACGCATTAGCTTGTAAATGAATACTAATTACCTTTAAAGGAGAAAACAAGTGTTAAATACTTATGCATTCTTTTGACAAGTGTTGAAAATATTTGACAAGTGTTAATTTTTGTTTTTATTTTTCTTTTATTACATTAAAATCTGAAATACATTTGTATAGTTTACAATCTTCATTCATATTTCATTTTTATTTTCCTTAACCAAAGAAATCATAAACTCATCTTCAAAATTTTACAACTGCATAATCAAAACTATATTCAAATCTGCATATACCAATTTATCAAACCCTGTACAAATCTGCATTCACAAATGCATATAAAAATCCACAAATCTGCATTTCCAATCAAAATAAAACCTGCATATCTCACTTCTTCAAATCAAATCCACCTCCATCTGAAAACTTCAAATGAAGTCTGCGAAATTCAAAAGGGCTGCACACTGTTTTTTTCCTTCTGCATTCTATTTTTAGAACCTGGGATGTTGAGCATCTGCATGCTAGCATTTGGGTCAGGAAATTTAGGCAAACTACATATCATTCCAGACATAAAGTATAAAGGAGAAAGCTCTGCATATGTTTGTTTTCTGCAAATTCAAATGATCAACAGGCTCTGCATTTAATAAGTGAGTAACTTTTAATTTTAAAATTTTAAATGGTTGCATACTAGTTTATTTAAAATGGAATAGCTAGATTCTTATTGTTATGAATAACTGTTGTTATGAATATGTATGGTATGCATGCTGTTACTTTCTTTTTATTTCCTGTTCTATTCCTCTGATTTTTCAAGCACCCATAATTTTATTTATAAAACTTATTACTAAAATTGTCTTCCTGATATAATGAATATAATAAAGTAAAGTTGTTTTAAGTTAACATTTAAAAGTTTTTAGGAAGGTACATACTGGTTGTTGCCTCTGTAAAACCAGAATCATCATGCATGTTTAAATTCTTCCAAACCCAATCAAATTAATATAGCAAATTCAGTAATACAAATCAAACCTATAAACTGAAACTTGAGTTTTAAATTAAGTATCGGGATTTTTTTTAAGTGTATGTTGCAGTAGCAGTTTGTTCTTGAACAAAATTAGGAATTTGTGTAAAATTTTAATTGATTTTTGAATTAAGAAATTCTGGAATTCCTTTGAGTGATGGAGTAGGTATTGAGGATACTCAGAAAAATCAAACAAGTGGATATAAATTGATAGATTGGTTGCAGTTGGGAAGTTTTTGTTTAAACCCTAGTTTTGAAGTGGGTTTGAGTTTTTGGTCAGTGAGAGGTGTAGGGTTGACCGAGTACTCTGGTACTTGGGGAATGTGTAGTAGGTTTGTGGAGGAGTTCGAGGTTGGAATGGGTGGACCTCAAGTGATCGGAGCGAGGCGAATTCACCGTTGACAGGTTTTGTCATAAAACCTGTTTGAGGTTTACAGGTTTGGAATCAGGGGTTATAATTTTGAGTGCTTTGATCTTGTTCGATCTGGAGATGTAGTAGGACATTCATGGGTTTTCTGGAAGTGGTGGATCATCTATGATGATGAGAAGGGGTGGTGGTCGCCGTGCATATGCACGGCGATGAAAATTCTGGTGATCTGAAGTTTTGGTTGTTGCAGGGGAAGGTTCTGTTTGCTCGAAGCATGTAGTAAATCAACTCGAAGTGATGATGCATAAGACTCGAAGTGGGCATGTGTTTGACCCGAAGTAAAAATCTTGTTTTCTCGGGTCACTACAAATGTACAGGTTTCAGAAACCTGTTTATTTTTTTTTATAAAATCTAGGTTTTGAAATTTAAATCTGAAGTTGATGTTTAAAGAAAAGTTTAAGTTTAAAATCAAATTCAAGTTGTATTTTTGATTTGAATTCAAGTTTGTATTTTTGATTTGAATTCAAATTCCAGGTTTTGAAACCTCTTTTTCTGTTTTTTTTTAAATTCTGGGTTTAAACTTTTTAAAATCTGTAGTTTAGGTTTAAATTAAGGGTTAGGTTGAAATTCAAATTCAAGTTTGAACTTTTGATTCAAATTAAAATTCCGGTTTTAAAAATAGAAATAAAAGTTTAAAAATTTAACTTAATTAACTATACCATGTTGATAAAATAGTTTAAACCTTTTAATAATGAGATTTTTAAAAATGTGAGTAAGAATTTACAAATTTATTTAAATCTGGAAATTCTATGTTTTAAAATGAAGTTCAGTTTAAATTTAAAAGAAAATTTAAATTTGAAAATTGAAACTAAGAATGATTTGAATTTCCAAAATTTTTGAAATAAATTTAACTTCAAATTCTTATGATTTCATTTTTAAGTCAAACTTTTGTTTTGACTTGTAAATTTAAAAAGTTTTAAAAGTTGTAAAACTTTGATAAGTTTAAAATTATTCTATTTTAAACTTGAATTTAAATTGGGATTTAAAGGTAATTTCATAAGTACTTAGTTTTTGAATTAAATTGTTTTAAACATAATTAAGTTATGTTTTATTTTGAAAATTTAATCAAGATTTATGTTTTAGAATTAATTAATAAGGTAATTAAGATTAATGAAATAATTTAATTTATTAATTAATTTTGGAATTAATAATTAATTAATGATTAATCAATTTAAAATTTAGATCATTAATTAAATTATTAATTAATGATGAATGAATATTTTTAATTATGTAATTAAGTTTTTAATTAAGGTTAATTAATTTAATAATTAACTTTAATTAATGAATGATTAAAGATAACTTAATTGGTAATTAATTTAAGTTAATTACTTTATAAAATAATTTGAGGATGGTTAATGAAGGTCAATAACCAGGATTATTTAACAATTAATTAATGTAGTTAATTTTTATAATTAATTAGATTAATTAATTTAATAATAATCAATTATAAATGGTTAGAGAGTAATTACTTGATAAAGTAATTAAGAAATTAATTACTTAATGTAATTAATTTAAGTTAAGGAGGTTGTTTAATTTAATTAATTAAGTTTAATTAATTTTAAACACTTGAGTTTTATAATAATTACTTTATGTAATTAATGATTTGGAAATTACTTAGTTAAGTAATTAATTAATAATTACATGATTGTAATTAAGTGGAGATGTTTAAGTTTGAGGTAATTTGGTTTAATTATTTAATAATTAATCAAAGGATTAATTAAATAATAAATTAAAGGATAATGAATTTGTTTAAATAAAGTAATTAAGCTAGATAATTACTAAATGTAATTAATCTGTGATGATGATTAATAATTATAAGTTAATTACTTAAGGTAATTAATAATTAAAGATCATTAATTATTATAATTAATCATGTAATTAAAGTTGATTAATTATGATTAATTAATCAATAATAAATAATTAAAGGTAATTAATTAATGTAATTAATTAAGGATAAATGTAATTAATTATGAATAATTAATTAATTGAGTAATTAAAGGTTAATTACTATTTAATTGAGAATAATTAATTTGTGAAATTAATTGAGGATAATTACATGAATGTAATTAAGAATAATTAATCATGGGTGATTAATTAAGGTAAATAATAATGAATGATTAATTGATTGTAATCAATTAAATGATTGAGTAAGCAAGATTTGATGAAGTAATTAATTTAATTTATTTTAAATTAATTAAAGATGAAGTAATTAATTTAATTCATTTTAAATTAATTAGAGATAGAGATAGTTAATTTAATTCATTTTAAATTAATTATATTATGATGAGTTAATCATTGGTTATATATATATTTGGATGACATTGGTTGTCTTGGATGTTTTGTGATCTCAGTAATGAGATAAATAATATTGCGTGGTATGGATGATTGATTGTATTGTGATGATAACTTAGATTATCTATTGTGATGGTGATATATGGAATATCTATTTGATATTGATAATGTGGATTACCAGTTATTAGATAATGTTAATTATCAATTGTGATTTATGAGTTATCTATCTGAGTGTATATAGATACTGTAATCGAATTGTTTTAACTTTAAAACAACTTGGACCTTAAAAGACACGCTTTGGATTTCGATGAGACCGGGATCGGGTTTCCATATTTGGATATCCGAAAACCACATCGATTCCAAATAACGTTAGGTCGTGTATCAAAGTGGAGTTTTGTGAAGACTCGAGGTGTAAGGACTATGAGTCAGTATAAATCTATGGGTGATTCCGTAGTGAGTTGACGGAATTAGTTCTTATAGATTCGAGATGATGGTTCAGAGTGCAAGGGTTATTGTCGTTAGCTCTGAGGGTGATTCCAAAACGAGTGTAACGAGATAATTCCTTCGGTTTCATTCGAACCCGGAACGAACTTGTATGGATCGAATGCTTTCAGAACATCGTCAGGTGGACGATGAGCATTCTAAGTGATGTGTCCTATAAAGGTAATTGTAACAACCTGGTTTTTTCGCATCAATTAATAATCGATATCTAGACGATTAATATTGTTGCAAATTGCCATTTGAAGTTTTTAAATTTGAATTTAAAATTCTTTTACAAATTTTTAGTAAAATTAAAGGGCTTTAAAAAAATTATTTGACCCACTTTTCTTTGGTGCCGTGATAATTATTCACACCGGCCCAATAAACCCCCTTTCCTCCATCTTCATTTTCGTTCGACCCGACCCCCTTTCTCATTTTCATTTTTTTTTAAACCCTAAACAAAACGAGATAATGGCTGTCGTTCGTCCCCCTTTCAAAATTTAGGGCTTCGGCAATCGTCGTCTTCAACTCGATCAAGTTCAACTTCGATGGAGCATGGAGCCTTCACACGTCTTCAGCAGCTAGGGCTTTGGCAATCGATCCCCCAATTCGTACGACTACTTCAAAAATAGGTCGAGTCGTCTTCACTTCCAATGCATAGGTGAGTAATTTATGTTACTCACATCTTATTCGAACTATTCAAATTCGTTTGCTTGTTTGTTTTCGTGGTCTTCGGCTTCGATTTGATTTTTGCTCGATGTTGATAAAATTTGCCATAACTTCGGCCGTTACTGTCTTTGGTTGAGAACTTGAGCATTATTGTTATACTTGAACTTTATGTGTGCTGTCCCTTGCACCACTCATCAGTTGCATCCATTATGATTGTTGCGATTTGTGACATTCAAGTCAATTGCACACTTAATTCATGTGGTCCGGGTTCTTCCCTGACCTATACACTTTGATATTTTAGACCACTGTCTTGCATTGGTCTGCTACTTTATTTCCTTGATATTGTGCAATGTTTGAGCCTTGATTTGTCACTAGTCCATGCCTTCTTGTTCCTCTTTATAACGGTGAGCATCCCAACCTACTACCTCTGTTTTCTTTGCAAATTTTATGATGGTATTTTGGCTTCGGCCTCCTTGGGTTGTGCGAACTGCACTTTCACTTGCACTTGATGATCTGAACCATGTGCATTCTTAAATTGTTTCATATATTCACTTAGCTCATATTTGCTTTTAGTCCATTGATTTTGATGCCATCACTGAATTTGATGTGCACTGCTTCATTTTGTATTCGTTTGATCCACTTTGTCACTGCATATCTATATATGCCTGACCTGTTTCATTTAGTTGCACTGCCCTATGTTGTCACTTGATCTTGTATATCTGTTATTCGCTGGGCCTTGCTCTGTTTTACCCTTGCTGCACTGCCCAGTTCATGTTGTTGGCATTGATTTGTGGCAATTAATTCACTTGCATTTCTTGAGCTTGGTGTCATATTTTCCACTGTCCATATCATATTGGACTGTGGTGTATTGTATTGGGTTTTTGAGTTTGGGACAGTGTTGTTCACTGCTTTGGGTTACCTGAGCATTGTTTTGACTGTCTTCTTTTGTTTGTGTGCTGTGGTGCCATAATTTTGGTGCCCTCGCCTTCATTCTGCTGCCTTCATGTAGTTTGTATCATCTGCCTTTGTGCATCTGACTTGATTTTTGCAGTTGCCATCCCTGTCCACTCTAATTCATTATGCAGTTATGTGTATATATATGTACGTTGCTTCATTTGCTTAGTGCATTGCTCATTTTTCTGACCTTTGCATTCGTGAAACTTTTTTGTCAAAATTGTCGTTTCATATCTGGTTCATGTGTACTTAGTTGGGCTTCTTTCTGGTCAGTCTTCAATCATTGTTGTTGTAGATGTATTCATAAGTGTTGACCATCTTCTTTGTTTTGTGTTGTTACACTGCCTCCATTCAAAAGTATTGTTGCATGGAGCTCTGTTGTATATTTGATTATTTGACCTTGTACACTCATGTTGCCCCCGAGTTGAACCGTAATTTATTTGGGTTTGACCTTGTGCCCGGTTGTATACATTATCACTGTTGTGGCAAGGCAGTGCACGCAAGCGTGAACTGCAGCCACACGGTATTCATTGGGTACATCGTCGCTGTAGTGGCAAGGTAGTGCACGCAAGCGTGAAGTGCAGCCACACGGTACTGCTTTTATTGTTATTTCTTTTGCTTTTGATTTATGGATCTATTTCGTATTCCTTATGTTGTAGTGGCGAGGCAGTATACGCGTGCGTATACTGCAGCCCTACTCGTGTTGACCTTTTAATTGATGTTCCAATTGATTTGAATTGGTTCGCGTTATATTTACCGTTATTCAATTTCTTATTTAAGAATCGGATAGGTAAATTTATTTCTGTGACTGTCGTTTATTCATTATTTAATTATTATTGCTTCTGTGCACTAATAACTGAGTTTGAATTAGACTGACCCGAGTATTATTTTCTTTTGAATTTAGTACTCGGGTCAGACCGAGTATTTTCAGGTTGTAGATATTCTGCTTTGGGATGCTGCTTGAGCTATGAAGGCTTTTCATATCTTTTGGAGTTGTCGAGTCATAGTATAGGTTGATATGTATTCATGTATATTAGTCGATAATGTACTTGTATATATAACTTCCTGAGTCGACTGTTGTAGTTGTATCACATGTACCATGTCAAATGTATTGTAACTGACATCAGTTATTATATATATATATATATATATATATATGAGACTTTCTGTTTCATCTGTGTTCCGCATTTATATTATCTGTGTTATTATTTTATATTTTTGTCCTAGACTATTATAGCCACTGTGTAGTAGCTTTGAGTTTGCATTGGCATGTCGGATTTCCTCCTGAAATGAAATGCACGTTTTTACTATCTGGCATAACGGTGCTCACACAAAGCAATTACACGGATGGTCGCTCCTCAGCAGCCTTATTCTCCGTGCTAGTTGACAGCACTACACCGTAGTGTTCTTGGCTAGCGTGGGTATAGAGGTGGGGCGTCACAGCTTGGTATCAGAGCCTGGGGTTTAGGACGAATATAAAACATAAATTAGATAGTACATGTGTTACAACTATTTGTCGATGCTTTATCTCACATCTTTATCTAAGATCATCTTTGATAGTTAGGTATGAATTCCTAACTCTTTTTCATGAGCATTGCTGCTATTCTCTGTTGCGTTTGCTCATTTGAGTATGCACTGCTAAGTATCATTGTGTATATGCTCTACCAAGTTGCATATTGCTGCAACTCGTACCCACTTCGATTTGAGCTCGCATTGTTTATTCGAACTGCTGTATATATGCATTCTTATCTCTGATTCGTGTACTTAGTGCAGTCTTCATACAATTGGGTTTTGGGTATCAATCTTTGAGACAAATTGCATTTCAATTGTCGACTGTGTCTGTTTATCCATGGTTGGTTGGTTTTCATGTGCCTCTCTCTGATAGTTTTAAAATTTCTTTGGTATAAAAGAAATTGTCTTGGACTTTGCCGTGTCGATATCGACGTTGACTTGACTTTTACTTTTGTTAAAGTCATTCATGCATTTATGCTCATTTTGCTTCGTTTTTCCAATTGTTGATCGATTCTTCTTTTCCGATTAGTTGTTATCACCTTTGTCGACTTTGATAACTTCTATTTCAGGAATTTTTGGGTATTCCTACTTTGATGGATTGGAATCGAATTCTTCGGATTTTATTCACGTCTTCGAATGTGAATCTTAGTGAATTGATTTGGTTTTCGAATTTAATCGATTCTTGATTATTTCCCGATTTGTTGCTATCATTTATTAGCAACTTTGATGACCTTTTCTTCGGGATTTTTGTGAACATACCTTTCGATGAATTCGGTATCGATTTCTTTGGATTCTATTCACGTCTTCGTATGTGAAATTCTTGTGATTGATTGTTTCTATAATCATTTTTGTGACTTGTCACTTTAAAAATATAAAGGTTTCAATACTAGTAGTAAATATCAAAACTCTTTTATCAAAATGTTTTCAACTCTATTTTCAATATCAAACTCTTTTCCTAAACCGTTTTTCAATCTACTAGTATATACAAGCCTTTACCTCACTCGGATGAGAAATCTAATTAAACGGCTTAGTAAAACAAGTGGTATGAAACGCTTACGTTTGCTTCGTCGGTTAATTCTTGGACTTATTCGATTGAACCTCTTGTGACAATTTTATTAGTGAAGATTTACAGTTTGTTCGTAAATATTTAAGTTAAGCAAGTGGTTATGGGACATGAAGCTAAACTTTTATATTCACTAACTTAGTGTAATTGATACTTCTCATTGATCATGACGATCATTCTTATGATTTAGACTAGCAATTGTGCGATGTCTCCTTTTGGTTAGGCTAGACACCACCTGTGTGATTCCATTCACACATACCTTTTTGGTTAGCCTAGACACCACTTGTGTGATTCCACTCACACATACTTTTCTTTTGTTTGCGAGGTTAGACTAGACACCACTTGTGTGATTCCACTCACACATACCTTTTTGATTTTTGGTTAGTCTAGACCTCAATCTGTGTGATTCCGACTCACACATGTGGGGTAGCGCCCCACGGTCTTCGGGCCATTCGTGTGTCAAAATTAGTGGCTTGCAACCATGAGATAGCGTCTCATTATGCGTTGCACGAGCTGATGATTTTTCATGCTCACGTGTAGGTGAGATTCCGTGTTCCCGTTCTCGCTTTGTGTTGCACGTGTTGGTGATTTTCATGCTCATGTGTAGGTGAGATTCCGTGCTCCCGTTCTCGCTTTGCGTTGCATGTGTTGGTGATTTTCATGCTCATGTGTAGGTGAGATTCCGTGCTCCCGTTCTCGCTTTGCGTTGCACGTGTTGGTGATTTTCATGCTCATGTGTAGGTGAGATTCCGTGCTCCCGTTCTCGCTTTGCGTTGCACGTGTTGATGATTTTTCATGCTCACGTGTAGGTGAGATTTCGTGCTCCCGTTCTCGCTTTGCGTTGCACGTGTTGATGATTTTTCATGCTCACGTGTAGGTGAGATTCCGTGCTCCCGTTCTCGCTTTGCATTGCACGTGTTGGTGAGTTTTCATGCTCGCATGTAGGTGAGTTTTCGTGCTCCCGTTCTCGTTATGCATTGCACGTGCTGATGAATTTTCATGCTCGCATGTAGGTGAGTTTTCGTGCTCCCGTTCTCGCTTTGCGTTGCACGTGTTGATGAGTTTTCATGCTCGCGTGTAGGTGAGTTTTCATGCTCCCGTTCTCGCTTTGCGTTACATGTGCTGACGAGTTTTCATACCCCCGTTCGAGTTTTCATACTCCGGTTCGAGTTTTCATACTCGCGTTCGAGTTTTCATACTCCCGTTCGAGTTTTCATACTCTCATCTTGTGATTTCTGGATTTCTTGTGTAGATTTCTAGAATTTGTGCTTCACCAATTTTCGTGATTTCTATTGATAAGTTTTATCAATTTTTGTGCATTGGTGAACTCGTGTGTTATTGACTTGTTATGAATACAAGTTTAGGGTATGATACCCCTTTCTATCTTTGAGAAGATTCTTGTGACACTTTTGATGAATGAAAATCCACTTATCGAAGTTGCTACTGATATCGCTGTTTTAATCACGTGTTTTAAAAATTGTTCCAAAATAAAAATCATTTTCAAAATTTTTATAGTTTATGTAACGACCCGCCGTTCTGACCGCCCCCAGTCGGTAATTAAACCAACTTGAGACGTTCAAAATGACGGATTGTTATTCAGTTTATAGAGTTTAAACAGAATCTGCCACAGAATCACAGAATAATCATAATATTTTACATAAATGAATTTTTTTCTTACATATATCAGAGTTTATACAATGCATTAAATTTTATACAGCGGAATATTTCTTTCAAGTACAAAGATTCTTCGAAAAGCTAAAGTGAAGCAATTTCCCCAACTCTCTCTAACTTCGCGGCCTGAAAATCTTCAAGCTATAAAATACTCGGTCTGACCTGAGTATTACATTCAAAAGAAAATAATACACAGGTCAGTCTAATTCAAACTCAGTTATTAGTGCATAGAGGCAATAATAATCAAACAACAATTAGACGACAGTCAAATATAAATTTACCTATCCGATCCTTTAACAAGAAATCGGATAACGGTAAATATAAATCTTAACAGTGTTACAACAATAATCAGTAGATTCAAATTATCAATGAATATAGATGAAGGAATTATTTATGAAGATAATTTAGAAAACATCAAAATTTGCCTAACGGCAGTTTACAACAAAATCATCAGTTTAAATCAAATCAATTCAAATAATTGAAAAGTTACTTAAAAACATCAAAACTGATTGGCTGCAGTACACGCACGCGTGCACTGCCTCGCCACATACAAAACGTTAAAACTGTGTGGCTGCAGATCACGCTTGCGTGCACTGCCTCGCCACTATAGTGATGATGTACCCAAAATATCAATGAACCGAAATTTATGAAATCAAATGTCGATGCAACGCAAACCGACATAGGCAAAACTGCATATAAAAACGAAACTGCAGTCACAAATGGATACAATTCAAAAGAACAAGCTCAAATTTGTCAAAGTCCAAAGCCCAGTACACCACAGTGCACGAAGTATGAATAGCAAATATAATATAGCTTCAATTTGCAAAACACAGTGAAGCATGTGCATAACAGCAGTAGAAATGCACATGTACCAGATCCAATAACATGAAGGAACCCAAGACACAATAAAAATGCAAACAGAGGCGGCAACAACAAATGGTTGACAAGTAGGTGTTCTGTTGTTCAAACATGCACTCACATATTATTCTATTTTATTTTTAACATACATATATATTCCTTCATTTTCAAACAAACATGCAAGCATAGTTTTACTAATACAAACAATTATCACAATGCCTATTCAATATGTACATCAGAGGCAACAATTTTAAACAGGAGATGGGGTTGTTCACACACTTGTATAAATGTTGAATAGAGATATAGTTGTTTTATAATCAAACAAGATACCCTGATGCCAGAATTTCTATCATGCTTTGAGTTTTACCTATGTCCTCTAATTTCTAGAGCATGTTTCACTAATTCTACTTAAAAAAAATTCTGGCATTGACTTATGTTAATCATAACATATTTGTTTAAACACTGTAATGCTAGAACAGAGCAACTGTTCTTGTTTTTCTCACTTTTACATATATACATATACATGCAAGCAGATTTTTTTTATCAAACTTAAGTAATCATTTCATACAGATCAAGATACAAGTGGGTTTTAAAAATGTTTTAAGTGCAGGTTACTCACATAAAATAGGTTCATATAGAACAGAGGCAACATAAAATCAGTATGAACTCAGTAAGTAAGCACAAGTGCTTCAACTCTTAAGCAATTTTGTCAAGTTAAAGAGCAAGCCAGATTAACAAATTCAACAACTTCAAAAGAACTGCATTACTTTAACAATTTTCGAAAGTTCATACTGATTATCAGTTCCACTGTGAAATAAGAGGTAAGAAGCTTAACTATTACTCAACTATGTTTTGTACAATTTAATCCAGCAATAAAATCTATGAAATAATACATGTATGAGGTCTGTATAATCTGTATTTAAACAACATGCGCATGAAACATATGCTTGCAATCAGGTTTTATAACCCCTGCATACTTTCAAATGAACAGATGTAATTTGCCAGACATTAAAATGTTGCTTTTATGGCCAAAGTGAATAATGGAAACATGTTAAAGAGGGCTACAAGATGTTCATATCATACAGGACAGAGAACTAACGTGTTCTAAGCGATTAACAAACCACTGTTCAATGAAGTCAATGACGAACAACCCCAAATCATCACAGGGAGAACAGATTCGAAGGGCCAAGATATCAGAGGTGACTTCAATAAAATACAATCAAAGCAGTAATTAAAAATTTACGACTGCAGTTCTAAGTGACCGAATTCAAATTCACAAATCGAACAGTTCAAACTAGAGTAAAGGAACAAGTGCAAAGCAAAAATCAATGTCGTGCTTTACCAAAATCGAACAATATCAAAGGCCGAAGCCAACAAGAAGGAATCGAACCAATCAAAAAAATATCAATAGAGAAATCATCAACATGATAACAAAATCGAACGACTGGGAATGAAAATAGATGTGAGGGTCACTCACCTTGCTTCGAAGCGGCGACGAATTGGAATCGAAGCCGAAGCCCTAATTTCTCAGACAAATCAAGAGAAGCAGCGACTTCAAAAATTTGAAAAGCCCTAATTTTGGAGCACGGGATCGAAGAGGAAGACGAACGAAATTTAGAGAGAGGCCGCCGTTTATTTTCTTTCGTTTAATTTTTTTTTCGTATGATTTGAATGATGGAAGAAGGAGGTAGGGTTTCGAATATAAGAGAGGGGAGACGTGATTTTGCAGAGGAGATCGTGTTTTTGGCATGATGGATGGCATAGATTTAGGCGTGTTTGTAGCTGATGAAGGTAAAGCAACGTACTCTTTTTATTTTATTATACTATTATTATTATTATTATTCTTATTATTTTTTTATTTTAAATCCAATTTGTTTTGTAGATATTTTCTTTAGTAAATATAGAAACGTTTTGCAGTTCAACCATCAAACATAAATTTATATTAACGTGTTTCACAATTAGATTTTATACTTGTATTTTGTATTGATAAAATTTATTCCATTTTATTTAAGTTAAAGAAAAAAATGTTATTAAAACTAACCATCCTTTATTAATTTAAATAAATAATAATTCTTGTATCCAAATTATTTTTCTAAGTCATTAGTTTGAATTTAAAGTACAAATTCAATATTCAATTTCAAACTCCAAAGTCAAATTCAAATTTTATTCAACTTTAAATAAATTAAATTCTAAAATTTAATCGCCAATTCATAGTTATATTGGGAATTCAATTTAAATTATCATTCAAATATTTAAAATTAATTAAATATTTTCATTTTTAAATTGTTCAAAATTCAAGGTTGTTACAGTTTACGCTTTCAAAAGAATGAGGAAGCGATTTAAACGTTTCAGCAAAATCGAGGACTATGACCCCTTTCTTTTACTGACTCGTTTAATTCCGGACTTGTCCGTTTGAGATTAAAAATTTGTGAATTCCTTTTATGAAATTAAAAGAATATTTTGTGATTGTATTGCCCATTGAGTGCTTTAAGAATTCTGGTCGATGCGCTTGATCAACGTTATCGATAGGAATCTCCTAGACGCTTTGATGAGACAATCAGACACGGTAAATTGAATTTCAAAATGTAAATTTTTCTGAAAAGATAATTACATAAAGTAAATTGTAAATTTCGAAAGTTTTAGCTTTTCGGGGAAGAATATTATTTAAAACAACTCTTTTCCGATACTTCTACTCTTGCGATTCCCGAGGGGAACCAAGACTTTATCGTTAGTACCAATGCTAATCGTGTTGGTTTGCATACCATTTTCTTGCATAAGAGAACGTGCTGTCTCCTGTGTTTCTAAATCATTAGTGCCTATTGAGACTAGATATGCCACTCATGATCTAGTGCTCGTGGCTATTGATTTCGTACTTCAAAATTTGGCATCATTATTTTTGGGTGAGAAATTTGTTCTCTACCCTGATCATGAATCTTGGGAATATTTATTTTCTCATAAGGAACTTAATTTGCGTCAACCACGTTGACTCGAGTTCCTTACATCTTATGATCTTGATATTATTTACCACTCCCGGATGGAAAATCGTGTTGCCGATGCACTTAGTCGTAGGCAACAAGTGGTTGTTGCTTTGGTGATGTCCGTATGGAATCATTTTTTTTTACCAAGTTCATCAGACATTTCGATGTACTTCGTTTTATTGAGCTTCGTCACATTCCTTTTATGGACTTGCGTCTGATGTTCTTTTATGGTGATCGGTTCATTGGACGTACTGTTTTTGTACTACGCTGTTGTTCCAAATTATTCGTGTCTCACCTATGATAGGTGTTGTGCGTTTTATTACCGACTCAATTTTCTATTATTCATGACGTTTTCCACGTCTTCCAATTTCGGAAATGCCTTAGGGATTCCGATTTTATCCTTGAGCCCGGTATTATTGAAGAAATTGAAGTTTCACCAGATTTGACTTTAAGCAACATTCTATTCACATCAATGTTTCGGGGGTTCAGCACCTTCGAAATAAAGAAGTTCTTCTCGTGAAAGTTCAGTGTTCTCAAGTTCTATGGATTTCACTTTGGAATCCAGAGAATTCATCGAGCAAACACGTTCAGGCTTTTTCTTTCATGCTCTATATGGTGAACTTCTTATTTTCAAATTTCGTCATTTTATGATGATATGTTTTTATGGTTGTTACCTTTTGTCCATTTATTCCTTAAGATTGCGAGGACGCAATTTCTTTAAGGAGGGGAGTCTGTAACAACCCGGTTTTTTCGCATCAATTAATAATCGATATCTAGACGATTAATATTGTTGCAAATTTCCATTTGAAGTTTTTAAATTTGAATTTAAAATTCTTTTACAAATTTTTAGTAAAATTAAAGGGCTTTAAAAAAATTATTTGACCCACTTTTCTTTGGTGCCGTGATAATTATTCACACCAGCCCAATAAACCCCCTTTCCTCCATCTTCATTTTCGTTCGACCCGACCCCCTTTCTCATTTTCATTTTTTTTAAACCCTAAACAAAACGAGATAATGGCTGTCGTTCGTCCCCCTTTCGAAATTTAGGGCTTCGGCAATCGTCGTCTTCAACTCGATCGATTTCAACTTCGATGGAGCATGGAGCCTTCACACGTCTTCAACAGCTAGGGCTTCGGCAATCGATCCCCCAATTCTTACGGCTACTTCAAAAATAGGTCGAGCCGTCTTCACTTCCAATGCATAGGTGAGTAATTTATGTTACTCGCATCTTATTCGAACTATTCAAATTCGTTTGCTTGTTTGTTTTCGTGGTCTTCGGCTTCGATTTGATTTTTGCTCGATGTTGATAAAATTTGCCATAACTTCGGCCGTTACTATCTTTGGTTGAGAACTTGAGCATTATTGTTATACTTGAACTTTATGTGTGCTGTCCCTTGCACCATTCATCAGTTGCATCCATTATGATTGTTGCGATTTGTGACATTCAAGTCAATTGCACACTTAATTCATGCGGTCTGGGTTCTTCCCTGACACTTTGATATTTTAGACCACTGTCTTGCATTGGTCTGCTACTTTATTTCTTTGATATTGTGCAATGTTTGAGCCTTGATTTGTCACTAGTCCATGCCTTCTTGTTCCTCTTTATAACCGTGAGCATCCCAACCTGCTACCTCTGTTTTCTTTGCAAATTTTATGATGGTATTTTGGCTTCGGCCTCCTTGGGTTGTGAGAACTGCACTTTCACTTGCACTTGATGACCTGAACCGTGTGCATTCTTAAATTGTTTCATATATTCACTTAGCTCATATTTGCTTTTAGTCCATTGATTTTGATGCCATCACTGAATTTGATGCGCACTGCTTCATTTTGTATTCGTTTGATCCACTTTTTCACTGCATATCTATATATGCCTGACCTGTTTCATTTAGTTGCACTGCCCTATGTTGTCACTTGATCTTGTATATCTGTTATTCGCTGGGCCTTGCTCTGTTTTACCCTTGCTGCACTGCCCAGTTCATGTTGTTGGCATTGATTTGTGGCAATTAATTCACTTGCATTTCTTGAGCTTGGTGTCATATTTTCCACTGTCCATATCATATTGGACTGTGATGTATTGTATTGGGTTTTTGAGTTTGGGACAGTGTTATTCACTGCTTTGGGTTACCTGAGCATTGTTTTGACTGTCTTCTTTTGTTTGTGTGCTGTGGTGCCATAATTTTGGTGCCCTCACCTTCATTCTACTGCCTTCATGTAGTTTGTATCATCTGCCTTTTTGCATCTGACTTGATTTTTGCAGTTGCCATCCCTGTCCACTCTAATTCATTATGCAGTTATGTGTATATATATATGTACGTTGCTTCATTTGCTTAGTGCATTGCTCATTTTTCTGACCTTTGCATTCGTGAAACTGTTTTGTCAAAATTGTCATTTCATATCTGGTTCATGTGTACTTAGTTGGGCTTCTTTCTGGTCAGTCTACAATCATTGTTGTTGTAGATGTATTCATAAGTGTTGACCATCTTCTTTGTTTTGTGTTGTTACACTGCCTCCATTCAAAAGTATTGTTGCATGGAGCTCTGTTGTATATTTGATTATTTGACCTTGTACACTCATGTTGCCCCTGAGTTGAACCGTAATTTATTTGGGTTTGACCTTGTGCCCGGTTGTGTACATTATCACTGTTGTGGCAAGGCAGTGCACGCAAGCGTGAACTGCAGCCACACGGTATTCATTGGGTACATCGTCGCTGTAGTGGCAAGGCAGTGCACGCAAGCGTGAATTGCAGCCACACGGTACTTCTTTTATTGTTATTTCTTTTGCTTTTGATTTATGGATCTATTTCGTATTCCTTATGTTGTAGTGGCGAGGCAGTACACGCGTGCGTATACTGCAGCCCTACTCGTGTTGACCTTTTAATTGATGTTCCAATTGATTTGAATTGGTTCGCGTCATATTTACCGTTATCCGATTTCTTATTTAAGAATCGGATAGGTAAATTTATTTCTATGACCGTCGTCTATTCATTATTTAATTATTATTGCTTCTGTGCACTAATAACTGAGTTTGAATTAGACTGACCCGAGTATTATTTTCTTTTGAATTTAATACTCGGGTCAGACCGAGTATTTTCAGGTTGTAGATATTCTGCTTTGGGATGCTGCTTGAGCTATGAATACTTTTCATATCTTTTGGAGTTGTCGAGTCATAGTATAGGTTGATATGTATTCATGTATATTAGTCGATAATGTACTTGTATATATAACTTCCTGAGTCGACTGTTGTAGTTGTATCACATGTACCGTGTCAAATGTATTGTAACTGACATCAGTTATTATATATATATATATGAGACTTTCTGTTTCATCTGTGTTCCGCATTTATATTATATGTGTTATTATTTTATATTTTTGTCCTAGACTATTATAGCCACTGTGTAGTAGCTTTGAGTTTGCATCGGCATGTTGGATTTCCTCCTGAAATGAAATGCACGTTTTTACTATCTGGCATATCGGTGCTCGCACAAAGCAATTACACGGATGGTCGCTCCTCAACAGCCTTATTCTCCGTGCTAGTTGACATCACTACACCGTAGTGTTCTTGGCTAGCGTGGGTATAGAGGTGGGGCGCCACAGTAATCGTAGCCTCAAGCCTCATCAACCGGGAATGGCTAAAACAAGGGAGGTGCAGCATGGCTTCGTGGGTCGCACTCACTAGAGAGCAAGATTGATCCCTGTCTAGAAGTCCCTTTATATTCGGCTGTGTGGGTGGTTGCTAGCTACAACCACGGGGTTGTCTTGTTCGGAACTATTCAGTAAGGAATGAGTCCGGCTTTGTGTTACAGGGGGTCGGGAGTGATCCTCGGTACGTTGATCTAGGCCACGTACTGTGACGGGCGGTAGCCCTGCCATTGTATGGAATCCAAAATCCAATAAGTGCCAACGGTTTTGATTGTATTACCCACTTTTGTGGCTAGTAGCTGGAATTTAATCATGTAACAATTTTGGCTATTTCTTATTTATTTGAAAACCCTAGACACTATTATAATATCATCGGATTTCCTATCAAATGTTTTGGTTAGCGTAAGGTAAAAACTTTTCCATGTTTATGTGTGGGAAATCTTACGTGATACCTTTTCTTTTCAAAGTTTTTTTAAAATTTAAGCAACTTTAACCTGTTACTTACACCAGACCCATGTCTGACCCGGAGTTTATTTTTGTTTTTCATAAACTCTTGGGTACTCAAATTTTTATGAGTAGTCAAGGGTGATTCAGGTTAGGATTCAGTTTTGCTTTGACGAATTATGGAGAAGCAAATAGAGCAGGAGGCTTCTACATGTAGATATATAGTATTCCGCTGTGTGTTCCCTGAGTTGTTGTATTGAGTTGTATAACTAGACAGGTGTTTATAACCGTCTAGTATAAGTGTTGTTTTAGCTGTGTAACTCTGATAATGGTTGTAAACTATGTAATATTTATGTTATTAATATAGTTTATTCGTTCCGCTGTTAGATTCTGATGTGTTGTTTCTTTCTTCTCTTCTTTCTATTCTCTTTTCTATCCCTTTCTTTCTTAAAAGATGATGCGATTTTCCGGGAGTGGAAAGTCGGGTCGTCTCAGTTGGTATCAGAGCTTTAGGTTGAGTGAATACCTAGGCTCTGTAGTGGTGTCTTTCTTGAGAGAGCGTATTTGTAATTTTTAATATATAAATATATATATATATATATATATATATTTCTACATATCTGTTGGGTTACATGTTCAGGTTTTCCAATATAAGTTGTAAAGGTAGATGGGGTAGTAGTGTGTGTAACACGATTACTACCATTGGTTGGAGTTTAAATGTCTGAGGTTGGAAGTGTATCTGTTGAGACTGTAGACCTAATACCGTCTCCAGTAAGTTTTGTAGTGACGAAGAACTTCATATATCTCTGAAGGAAACCTGTTAAGGTTCGGAGTTCATTTCTGAAGTTAGATGAGTAGTGTTAGGATCTATTGATTGGCAGAAGTGAGTGATGGTATTTTGAATACCTTAGGAAGTAGTAGCTGCGTGATGAGATGCAGTGACTATGGATGTTTCCGGAGATGATTTCTTTAGAACAAGTTAAGGAGGTGAGTCTGCTTCAGTGTTGTGGCTGTGTTTAGCTGGTGTTTCTGTTTGCTTTGAAGTCTGAGTTTCTCGGAGAGCTTTGATTTGGAATTCTTTGGCATCTGTGGCAGCAGTGTAGTTTGGAGTGTTCTCGGTGTTGGCAAGAGATCTTTTGGCTTGGCAGTTTTTCTGAAGTGGAGTTCAGAAGCAGTTTAGTGGACCCGTTTCTTCGATGGGTTGGCTAGTAGAGTGTAAGCTGTTCAATTTGGTTAAGGGAGAACAGTATTTCTTGGATTTGGTTTGGTTGGTTCGCAAAAGTGACTTGCGAATTGTTTGAGTGTTCTCTTGAATTATCTGAGTTTTTTTGGATGTCTTCAGAAAGCCAGAGTTTTGTTCGCATCTGGAGATTGAGTTTCCTTATCGGTTGGAATTCCAGGAGTGGTTCTGATGGTTCAGCTTTATAGCAGAATGGTTTCAAGGAATTGAGTTGGTATAGCAGCTCGGAGTTTTGGAGGAACTTCTGAATTTTTCTTATGGATTTGTTGAACCATATCTCTGGGAGTGTTGATGAGTTGTGCTCGTGTTCTTCTTCAGCATTCTCTTCTACTTTGGATCAAAGTTGAGCAGCGGAAGCAGTTTGGAAGTGCATCTGCTTTTCTTTTCCGGACAGGAGAAGTGAGTTGTTGTCTTCTGATGTTGAGGAGTAGAGTTTGAGTTCTTGGTTTTGATTGATCTTGAGGAGATCATTTTGTTGTGTTGATTGGTCTAGTTTGTTTCTAGAAGCATCAGCGAAGGTTGAGCTGATCAGTAAGGTTGTGGACATCCCAGGATTGTCCGAAGAGATTTTGTGGATAAAAGTCAGAGGAATTTGGACTCTGAAGTCGGAGATTTGTTTTGGATAAGTTGTCTCCGATCATAAGTAAGCTATAGTTTGGGTAAGTCTGAGAAGTTGCTCTGAAGTGTTTTGGATCTTTTCTGTGATCTTGGAGGATAAGTGATTGATCTATAGGATTGGATTGCCAGTTTGGATAACTGGGATTCGATGAGTTTCACGTATCTCTGAGGGAGTACGTGTATGATCTATCTCTGGTTGTGGAACCAGCAGTTTTGGAGTTTTGGTTGCTGAGTCAGACTCGTTTGTAGTCTGATATCTTGTCTAGTGTTATAGATATAGTTGTATAGGAGCTTTTATAGCTTCATAGTATTGTTTGTATTGGATTCTCTAGAGCTAGTATCCCTATATATATATATATATATATATATATATACACGTGGGGAAACTTGATAAAATTCTATCCAGAATTTGTTTGGATAACTAGATTTGTTTGATTGGTTGTTTTTGGTTGTTAGCATATGTTTGATATATGCTAGTGTTTTTAAATTAAATTTTAATGAGATTATTAAATTACCTTTGTTTTAAATTTCGAGGACGAAATTCTTTTAAGGGGGAAGGATTGTAATATCCCGGAATTTTTAACAATATCAATTTAATAATCTATAGTTAAAATTAAATTGATATTAATAATCTGTTAATAATTATTCAGATAAATTTGATAATCTTTTTCAATAAATATTTAAAATGGTTATTTTATCTTTTAAATGATATAAATTGATTAGATTTGAGTTTTAAATTTAGAATAAACAAATAAAATGGTTTCATAACTTAATAAAATGGATATTTTATTAATAAAAAAATACAATTTCTTTTAAAATGATTTTAATTTAATGAAAAGAGATTTACAAAAGCAATATTAATATTGTATTGACTTTATAAATAAGTTTTGAAAAAGAATTGTAATTTTTATTTCAAATTGAATTTGTATTTACAACTTGATTTGAAAATAATTTATTCTTGAATTTAAATTTAAAAGAATAAAATCTTAAATTGTTTAATTGTTTTAATTTTAATATGTATAAGTTAATTTGTAAAACATTGTTTGTTTTTATTTCATTTATAAATTTATACACATATTCAAATTTAAATTAACATATTGAAACTAAGCTAATATATGCATTATCTTGTAAATGAATACTAATTACCTTTAAAGGAGAAAACAAGTGTTAAATACTTATGCATTCTTTTGACAAGTGTTGAAAATATTTGACAAGTGTTAATTTTTGTTTTTATTTTTCTTTTATTACATTAAAATCTGAAATACATTTGTATAGTTTACAATCTTCATTCATATTTCATTTTTATTTTCCTTAACCAAAGAAATCATAAACTCATCTTCAAAATTTTACAACTGCATAATCAAAACCATATTCAAATCTGCATATACCAATTTATCAAACCCTGTACAAATCTGCATTCACAAATGCATATAAAAATCCACAAATCTGCATTTCCAATCAAAATAAAACCTGCATATCTCACTTCTTCAAATCAAATCCACCTCCATCTGAAAACTTCAAATGAAGTCTGTGAAATTCAAAAGAGCTGCACACTGTTTTTTTTCTTCTGCATTCTGTTTTTAGAACCTGGGATGTTGAGCATCTGCATGCTAGCATTTGGGTCAGGAAATTTAGGCAAACTACATATCATTCCATACATAAAGTATAAAGGAGCAAGCTCTGCATATGTTTGTTTTCTGCAAATTCAAATGATCAACAGGCTCTGCATTTAATAAGTGAGTAACTTTTAATTTTAAAATTTTAAATGGTTGCATACTAGTTTATTTAAAATGGAATAGCTAGATTCTTATTGTTATGAATAACTGTTGTTATGAATATGTATGGTATGCATGTTGTTACTTTCTTTTTATTTCCTGTTCTATTCCTCTGATTTTTCAAGCACCCATAATTTTATTTATAAAACTTATTACTAAAATTGTCTTCCTGATATAATGAAAATAATAAAGAGAAGTTGTTTTAAGTTAACATTTAAAAGTTTTTAGGAAGGTATATACTGGTTGTTGCCTCTGTAAAACCAGAATCATCATGAATGTTTAAATTCTTCCAAATCCAATCAAATTAATATAGCAAATTCAGTAATACAAATCAAACCTATAAACTGAAACTTGAGTTTTAAATTAAGTATCGGGATTTTTTTTAAGTGTATGTTGCAGTAGCAGTTTGTTCTTGAACAAAATTAGGAATTTGTGCAAAATTTTAATTGATTTTTGAATTAAGAAATTCTGGAATTCCTCTGAGTGATGGAGTAGGTATTGAGGATACTCAGAAAAATCAAACAAGTGGATATAAATTGATAGATTGGTTGCAGTTGGGAAGTTTTTGTTTAAACCCTAGTTTTGAAGTGGGTTTGAGTTTTTGGTCAGTGAGAGGTGTAGGGTTGACCGAGTACTCTGGTACTTGGGGAATGTGTAGTAGGTTTGTGGAGGAGTTCGAGGTTGGAATGGGTGGACCTCAAGTGATCGGAGCGAGGCGAATTCACCGTTGACAGGTTTTGTCATAAAACCTGTTTGAGGTTTACAGGTTTGGAATCAGGGGTTATAATTTTGAGTGCTTTGATCTTGTTCGATCTGGAGATGTAGTAGGACATTCATGGGTTTTCTGGAAGTGGTGGATCATCTATGATGATGAGAAGGGGTGGTGGTCGCCGTGCATATGCACGGCGATGAAAATTCTGGTGATCTGAAGTTTTGGTTGTTGCAGGGGAAGGTTCTGTTTGCTCGAAGCATGTAGTAAATCAACTCGAAGTGATGATGCATAAGACTCAAAGTGGGCATGTGTTTGACCCGAAGTAAAAATCTTGTTTTCTCGGGTCACTGCAAATGTACAGGTTTCAGAAACCTGTTTATTTTTTTTTTATAAAATCTGGGTTTTGAAATTTAAATCTGAAGTTGATGTTTAAAGAAAAGTTTAAGTTTAAAATCAAATTCAAGTTGTATTTTTGATTTGAATTCAAGTTTGTATTTTTGATTTGAATTCAAATTCCAGGTTTTGAAACCTGTTTTTCTATTTTTTTAAAATTCTGGGTTTAAACTTTTTAAAATCTGTAGTTTAGGTATAAATTAAGGGTTAGGTTGAAATTCAAATTCAAGTTTGAACTTTTGATTCAAATTAAAATTCCAGTTTTAAAAATAGAAATAAAAGTTTAAAAATTTAACTTAATTAACTATACCATGTTGATAAAATAGTTTAAACCTTTTAATAATGAGATTTTTAAAAATGTGAGTAAGAATTTACAGATTTATTTAAATCTGGAAATTCTATGTTTTAAAATGAAGTTCAGTTCAAATTTAAAAGAAAAATTAAATTTGAAAGTTGAAACTAAGAATGATTTGAATTTCCAAAATTTTTGAAATAAATTTAACTTCAAATTCTTATGATTTCATTTTTAAGTCAAACTTTTGTTTTGACTTGTAAATTTAAAAAGTTTTAAAACTTTGATAAGTTTAAAATTATTCTATTTTAAACTTGAATTTAAATTGGGATTTAAAGGTAATTTCATAAGTACTTAGTTTTTGAATTAAATTGTTTTAAACATAATTAAGTTATGTTTTATTTTGAAAATTTAATTAAGATTTATGTTTTTGAATTAATTAATAAGGTAATTAAGATTAACGAATTAATTTAATTCATTAATTAATTTTGGAATTAATAATTGATTAATGATTAATCAATTTAAAATTTAGATCATTAATTAAATTATTAATTAATGATGAATGAATATTTTTAGTTATGTAATTAAGTTTTAAATTAAGGTTAATTAATTTAATAATTAACTTTAATTAATGAATGATTAAAGATAACTTAATTGGTAATTAATTTAAGTTAATTACTTTATAAAATAATTTAAGGATGGTTAATGAAGGTCAATAACCAGGATTATTTAACAATTAATTAATGTAGTTAATTTTTATAATTAATTAGATTAATTAATTTAATAATAATCAATTATAAATGGTTAGAGAGTAATTACTTGATAAAGTAATTAAGAAATTAATTACTTAATGTAATTAATTTAAGTTAATGAGGTTGTTTAATTTAATTAATTAAGTTTAATTAATTTTAAACACTTGAGTTTTATAATAATTACTTTATGTAATTAATGATTTGGAAATTACTTAGTTAAGTAATTAATTAATAATTACATGATTGCAATTAAGTGGAGATGTTTAAGTGTGAGGTAATTTGGTTTAATTATTTAATAATTAATCAAAGGATTAATTAAATAATAAATTAAAGGATAATGAATTTGTTTAAATAAAGTAATTAAGCTAGACAATTACTAAATGTAATTAATCTGTGATGATGATTAATAATTATAAGTTAATTACTTAAGGTAATTAATAATTAAAGATCATTAATTATTATAATTAATGATGTAATTAAAGTTGATTAATTATGATTAATTAATCAATAATAAATAATTAAAGGTAATTAATTAATGTAATTAATTAAGGATAAATGTAATTAATTATGAATAATTAATTAATTGAGTAATTAAAGGTTAATTACTATTTAATTGAGAATAATTAATTTGTGAAATTAATCGAGGATAATTACATGAATGTAATTAAGGATAATTAATCATGGATGATTAATTAAGGTAAATAATAATGAATGATTAATTGATTGTAATCAATTAAATGATTGAGTAAGCAAGATTTGATAAAGTAATTAATTTAATTTATTTTAAATTAATTAAAGATGAAGTAATTAATTTAATTCATTTTAAATTAATTAGAGATAGAGATAGTTAATTTAATTCATTTTAAATTAATTATATTATGATGAGTTAATCATTGCTTATATATATATTTGGATGACATTGGTTGTCTTGGATGTTTTGTGATCTCAGTAATGAGATAAATAATATTGTGTGGTATGGATGATTGATTGTATTGTGATGATAACTTAGATTTTCTATTGTGATGGTGATATATGGAATATCTATTTGATATTGATAATGTGGATTACCAGTTATTAGATGATGTTAATTATCAATTGTGATTTATGAGTTATCTATCTAAGTGTATATAGATACTGTAATTGAATTGTTTTATCTTTAAAACAACTTGGACCTTAAAAGACACGCTTTGGATTTCGATGACACTGGGATCGGGTTTTCATATTTGGATATCCGAAAACCACATCGATTCCAAATAACGTTAGGTTGTGTATCAAAGTGGAGTTTTGTGAAGACTCGAGGTGTAAGGACTATGAGTCAGTATAACTCTATAGGTGATTCCGTAATGAGTTGACGGAATTAGTTCTTATAGATTCGAGATGATGGTTCAGAGTGCAAGGGTTATTGTCGTTAGCTCTGAGGGTGATTCCAAAACGAGTGTAACGAGATAATGCCTTCGGTTTCGTTCGAACCCGGAACGAACTTGTATGGATCGAATGCTTTCAGAACATCGTCAGGTGGACGATGAGCATTCTAAGTGATGTGTCCTATAAAGGTAATCGTAGCCTCAAGCCTCATCAACCGGGAATGGCTAAAACAGGAGAGGCACAGCAAGGCTTCGTGGGTCGCACCCACCGGAGAGCAAGATTGATCCCTGTCTAGAAGTCCCTTTATATTTGGTTGTGTGGGTGGTTGCTAGCTACAACCACGGGGTTGTCTTGTTCGGAACTATTCAGTAAGGAATGGGTCCGGCTTTGTGTTGCAGGGGGTCGGGAGTGATCCTCGGTACGTTGATCTAGGCCACGTACTGTGACGGGCGGTACCCCAGTAGCCCTGCCATTGTATGGAATCCAAAATCCAATGAGTGCCAACGGTTTTGATTGTATTACCCACTTTTGTGGCTAGTAGCTGGAATTTAATCATGTAACAATTTCGGCTATTTCTTATTTATTTGAAAACCCTAGAAACTATTATAATATCATCGGATTTCCTATCAAATGTTTTGGTTAGCGTAAGGTAAAAACTTTTCCATGTTTATGTGTGGGAAGTCTTACGTGATACCTTTTCTTTTCAAAGTTTTTTTAAAATTTAAGCAACTTTAACCTGTTACTCACACCAGAACCATGTCTAACCCGGAGTTTATTTTTGTTTTTCATAAACTCTTGGGTACTCAAATTTTTATGAGTAGTCTAGGGTGATTCAGGTTAGGATTCAGTTTTGCTTTGACGAATTATGGAGGAGCAAATGGAGCAGGAGGCTTCTGCGTGTAGATATATATAGTATTCCGCTGTGTGTTCTCTGAGTTGTTGTATTGAGTTGTATAACTAGACATGTGTTTATAACTGTCTAGTATAAGTGTTGTTTTAGCTGTGTAACTCTGATAATGGTTGTAAACTATGTAATATTTATGTTATTAATATAGTTTATTCGTTCCGCTGTTAGATTCTGATGTGTTGTTTCTTTCTTCTCTTCTTTCTATTCTCTTTTCTATCCCTTTCTTTCTTAAAAGATGATGCGATTTTCCGGGAGTGGAAAGTCGGGTCGTCTCAATTATTTTCCTTTATGCTCGGGTCAGTCTGAGTTTTTCAGCATTGAAGACTATTTCTGGTGGACGAAGACGAAGATTCAGTATGTTATTGTTATTTATTATTCCACTACATTCTGTGTTCCGCTGCATTATTTGGTTATTTATGATATATGTATAACTCTGATTTGAATTTGTAAAAGTGTAATGACATGTTATTTGTAAAACAGCTTCATGAACTATTTATTTGATTATTATATTTTGTCGTTACGCTGCGAGATTCTGTATTTTGTTTTTCTTTCCTTTTTCCTTTTTTTTTCTTATTTACCCCATTAACAATCCTCCCTTTTGAATGGTTTGATTCTGACATGTGTGTTTATTGTCGATTTGAACTATCCAAAAAGGTGGCCTGTTACATTTAAATTAGAGGAACTATAAGAATCCTGATTCGAAAATAGACTCGATGGAAAATGAGAAAATTAAATTACAAATTAGAAGATGGATATACTTCTATAAATCACGGGCGACCTTAACCCAGTCAACCGTGACTTCAGGAATATAATCGATGCGGAATTCCAAAACAAATCCACATTCGATCTATAGAGATAGAATTCGGCATATCAAGATATAGCAGCACCGTAAACTGAGGATACAGAAATCTTCGGTGAATCAATGCCGATTGTAAAGGAGTTTCACCCCCTTTACAAAACATTCAGTGGAGTTATGGAATACTCCAGAATCAAACGAATATAAATAGAAGAGACAAGAATGAATTTCGGAACCGAGGGACATTCCAAAATTCAAATGAAATCGAGTCAAAAAGGAAGAGATTCAACTCGAACAAAAGTGATTCTGTATATAAATTTACCATATATGCTAAGTTTTTCCTAGAGCCAAAGCTCTGATACCAACTGTAACGACCTGTTATTTTCAACCATTCGCATCCGCACATGTCGGACTTGAATTGCTCAAAATATCATATTGTTAATTTAAATTTGGTAAAAACTCAGCATACACAGTAAATAAATCAACCATAGAATTACAGACACAGAGTAATATAAAATAATGCAGCGGAATAGATAAATAGTAGTTCATGAAGCTACTATATAAATACCAGAGTTAGATATACAACAGAATATCTCAAATACAGTGAAGTCTCCAGTACGAACAGATGTCCTCTCCGAACGAATCAACTGAAAGAGCTGAAAGCTGAATCAATAGCTGGATCCTCAAACGAAGCTCCAAACTCCAAAGGCGAGTATCAAATGTTGTATCGCTTAGTCTGACCCGAGAGTAAAGCAAAAACACAAAACACTCGAGTCGGGATTATCATTTTTATATCAATAAATCCAACTCAAGTGAAATATCAACTGAAATAAAAGTAAATTTAAGGATGTTTGGGATAACCATCCTCTAAGGGTCCATGGAACTATCTACAAGGTAGAAATATACACTATAATACCGAGGTCACTTCAAGTTAATTGATACTTCACAATGAAAATATCTTTTCATTCTAAATATATATATTTCCAAGATATATATACATATTTATAAAGTAGAATATTTGAAATTTCCTCAAACTTAACAAATCGCTTAAAAGTCAACCCGACTTTCCCATTCAAATTAAATTCAATCTCAATTATCAATTTTCATTCAATTAAGTTTTGACCAAACAAATTTAAATTATAATGATTTCAAACATAGATCTGAATCAAAATTTAACCATTTAAATTCTAGTATATTTCAAAGCTTTAATATTCAACATCTCAAAGTTCAATTAAACAGTTTCATATAGATCTCGATTTAACCTCGTTATTATTTAGTCTTGAGATATTCATTTAATAAATTCGGTATTATTTAAATAACCTTAATTTACCTTTAATTTATTTAAAACATGAAATATTCATTAAATTACTTAAATCAACATCCGGTTATAAAAATCATATCTTTAAGTTCACATTCAATAGCTTCACATCGATTTAACTAAATAAAATTCTTAATTTTGATACCATTTCAGCTAAATCCAAATTTATCTCCCCACCTCAATTTATCCCAATTATTGTAAAAATCAATTTGAAATATAATTCACATAAATATTTAACATAATTTATGTATTAAATCAATCTTAATTAAATTAAATACTATTAAATCTATATATATCATTACCCTTTATATATAATAATTTAAGAATCAACATTTATTAAAACCATATATTTCCTTCCAAAGCAATGAATTTATTTTCAAAATATTTATATGGACCAATGGTGTCCGTATATATTTCTTATCATGTGGTCAAGTGCTATGGATATTTATCATTTCAATCTGTACACTAAATATATACGGGTGGATAGCATTTCAACCCGTAATCCCAAATTCAATTAAATGAAAATCACTTGGATCTATCATTTCAACCCATAACGAAATTCTCCTATTCTAAAGTCCGTTCGGGTATGTATCATTTCAACCCATAGTGAATTCTAAACTACGGGGAACTTGCAAAGTGATAATAGATAATAATATAAAAGGCATATATCATCAATAACAGTATAATATAAACAACAGGATATGGTGTCATATCCCACAGGTGAACAGTTACAGATAATAGCATATATAACAATTTAAATAACTACAGCAGCATATTTCGGTTGTCATTTCAATTGAAATCAAATTTAATAACTAAAAGAACGTTAATCGTGAGTGATTGCTCACCCTTCGAGGCTAGAGGCTAGAGAAGATAGACAACACAACAAGCTACGAATTTCAAAGCAACGCTAGATTGGCACGAGTTCAACAATGCTGAGAGATAAGAATTTTGGTGAAAACGGATTAGAACCATCTTGATATGACAGAAAATGATGTATATAATTTTATTATTTATTATTAAAAATCAATTTAATCATATATCTCAAATTAAAATTTAATTCAACACTTCGAACAAAGTCTCCATATATTTATATCTTTTAAAACCAATTAATGTACACTCATATAGACATTTGCGAACAAAATTTTATATTATATATACACACACATATATAAAGTTATATAAACTTAAATAGAAAATATACAAACGCGATTGTATTACAAGTTTCCAACAATATATATTTTCCGTTTTTAAAATATTAGGAATACTACAAACCATAATATATTATAACTAACATATAACCTAAAATATAATTAACAAATATATATACAAACGTACATAAGGTATAAATAAATACATATGTATACTCAGTGACCCTATCTAACCCAACAGGTAAAAATCCAAACTAATATAACTTATTTTTTAAAAAAAAACTTATTAACACTGTCTATATCATACTTAAACAAAATCAATATATATATTACTGTAAATATATAAACAATATGACATATATTCATTGTCGAACCAGATTTTCCAATTTCTATAATATATAAAAATAGATCATATAATTGTTTATATAAAATCAGTATTTACGTAATTATAATATCAATAAACCCATGCTTTATCTGTACAAATCCACTTATATTCTTATACAACATATAACTTTATATATTGTACCTTATACCCTATAACACTTATATATTTTAAAACAAAACAGAGAATATAGTGTGTAATATATACATATTTTCTTTCATAAACATACAACAACGTGTGTATATATATATAAGCATATAAACTAATGTACACATTATATATAATAATATACCATAGGTTTATAAAAAAAATATACTTACGCAAAAGAAGGAGTACACGGTCTAAGTGGCTATGGAGGAGCACGAGGGGTGGAAGATCAGGGAGGAGCTACGGAGTGATGGTTTTGAGAAGCTAACAGAGGGGAAAAAAAAAAGAAGAAATAGAGAAGAGAAGTAAAGGCCACAGAGAAATATAAGGGAGGAGCTCAATATTTAAAAGCTGGAATAAGAAATGTAAAATTGAATGAGCGAAATGAATGCAAAAAGTATATAAGTTTGATATTCGAGTGGCGGTCATAAAAGTGGAAATTTGGGTATAGGTAACAGCTGGCTACAATCAAATATTCACGTTTTGATAGATTGCTTTCCTTTAAGCAATAAAGACAGGGAGTGAAAGAATAGATAAAGGCAACAAATCTATCAATCAAAGAAAATGGAAAAGTTTGAACTTGTACGCAAATAAATAGATAGAGAACGATGTAGATGAGTTGGCTGCTCTGGGTAAAAATGCTTAATAATTTTTATGAACCAAATAGGCATGAACAGACTACAACATGCAATTAACTAATTGATTGTCTCTAACCGTGCAAGCAAGAAATGAGATAATAATTAAAGGTTTTTTTTTTATTGCCGAAGGAAAGAAGGAAAGGCAGACCAATAGGCTGAGAATCATACCATAATTACCCTAGTGAACAGAGGAAGGAAATTTAAACAAAAATATAGATAAAGGTTGAGTGAATGGACACGGTCACCTGCTTGAATCACGTGAAATAATTAAAGCAAATGAAGTGGCTACAGGAAACGAATGATTTCTTCCTATTTTTGAATTAATGTTTACGTAGCCAAATTTTAAGCAAAAAGGAAACGTATAACAAATGATAAATTGAAATGACCGTTGATTTAGCAACGTTAGTAAAGCAATTTATTATATTGCTTGGGCTTCACGGTGAAGATTTGGAAGAGACGTGTTTCACAATGCAACCGTTTTTAAGAAATAATTATATTACTTTAAAACAGAAGAACTGACCAAAAATGAATGTAAACGTATACAATTTATATGTTTTGATATTCAAAATAATTATACGATGGCAATAGTCACCTTAGATTTAGTTAAGAAATTAAAGCAATTAATTGCTGATTGGACAGCACGTTCCATATTTGAAATGTAAAGGAAAAAGATAAGCATGGAATGGAAGGATACATTATAAAGGCAAAATGAACCGTTTGGAAAAAAATATAAGAAATGATGGCAAATTATACAGCTATGCCTTGAATTTCCCAAAATAAATTATTAGAGAAATTGGTGGGTTGATTAGACAGTGTGTTTCAAAACTTCAAGGAAATGAGTAATATATTTGAAAATACTAACATAACCTATATATATACCTACTAGAACTCACACAATAATTGATGGACCCTATACCCAAACTAACTTTCTGTGTATATATGTATATTAAGACCAAATTTTTCTTTGAATCAAAAATCCATACTTGCTTTCAAAACTAAATTTCAAAACCACCATTTGATGTATAAACAGAACATAATATTTTTCCTTTTTTTCTTCTTCTTTTTATTAACAATAAATCAAACATTATTTAATAATTACACATAACTCAACATATCCATTAGTTACCAATTTTAGTTCATTTGTTAGAGGTTAACTTATTTGAATTACAACAATACAATTAAACTATTGTTTCCTCTTAAATTTTATTCAATGGATCAATATTTACAATTAACAATTATTATTAAATTCTTTTTTTTAAATGTACGTGCTGATTTGATTTTTAACAACTAAGATATGACATAAAAGAGTGCGTACAATAGATGCAATAATTAAAACGAGCATACGCCCAAATTAATTAACCAGTAATGTAATCAAAATTTATATGTTTTCTTATTTATTGACTACTTATATTTAATTATACGTAATCCAAACATTAAATTTTTATTTCAAAATATTATTATTTAAAATTTCTCCAAAATTCAAATAAATACGTTATTAAAAACCGTTTAAAATTTATGGGTTGTTACAAACACTCTATCTCCTTCTATTGATTTTGAGAATTGAGTATTCTGGGAATATCTCGATGCATTCTCTTAATGTTTTTTGGTTTGAGTTTTGAAGCTATATAAATATGAGTTTTAAAGAGAAATTTGAGCTTTGAGATATTAAAAAAAAATCAAAGAATATTTTGAGAATATATTTACATGAGTAGTACTTATTTTATAGAAATAATTTGAGAGTGTTGGGTTGTCCATCGAGTAGTTAAGAGTTCTAGTCGATACGCCTGATCAACGTTATCGATAGGAATCTCCTAAATGCTAAGATGAGACAATCAAACACGATGGTTTGTGTTTTAAAAATTGAGATTTTGAAAATAACATTTGAGATTAAATATTAAATTTATTTTTGAATGGTAATTGCAGCCATTGATTTTAGAGACGAGTATCAGAGTGGCGAGGCAGTTTTGATCGTTCGATCGACTCTGCAGCCAACAGACATATCCATTTATTAGAGATTCAGTGGCGAGGCAATGCCATTTATTCATATATTTATTTTGAAATTATAAAGATGAGAATATGTGAGAAAATTATTGATCTATACTTTATTGAAAGTATATTTTGAGATTTTAGAATTTATATTATATACATTGGATGTTTTAAAAGAAGAGTTATAAGAGGATTTGAGGATTGTTTTAAACTATTTAAGTGATTTACTAAAAAGAGTAATGTAACATCCCGCCTTTTCGCAGGCCTTAAATCGATGATAAACCACACATGTCAGACTTAAAACATACAAAGGGGCGGATTGTTATGGGGTAAATCAGAAAAACAAGAAAGAAATAAAACAAAATAGAATCTCATAGCGGAAGGATAAAATATAATAATCAAATATACAGTTTATAAAGCTGTTTTACAAAATATTCGATTATACTTACAACATTTATCAGAGTTACACATACCAATAACAATGCAGTGGAACAGTATGAGTATAGTGGACTAATAATAATAATAAGAAATCTTCGTCTTCGTCCTCTAGAGCTAAGGTCTTCGAAATCCTAAACGCTCGGACTGACCCGAGCGAATTGAAAAGACAAAACACTCGAGTCAAAAATAAAAGATCTTATGTAAGTTAAATTAACAGAAATAAATAAGAGTGCAGTAACTCAAGAGATGCTCGGGATTTACATCTCCTAAGGATCCATTAAACTATTTACTATGTAGTATATTTCGCTATTATAATAGTGTCTAATTGTAAAATAAACTTACTTTTAAATAGCGTTAACGCTTTACAATTTCCACCTTAACACGTAAATGCCAATTTTCTATACAACACCGTAATACCTCCTGATCGGGAGGCTACCAGAGGATACTCCATAGGTACGACACAAATAGAAACTCGTAGAAGGCGCGCTAGGGTAGGTGACACGGCACAACTAGGCAATGTCAGGGTAAATATACCAATTACGTATCCGGGTTGGTGGTAACGCGTAGCCGCAGCTACAGCCCACCTCGGACAAACTCCCCCCTAAAATCAAAGAATCAAAAGTGTCCACCGAATCAATCCAAAGTCAGAGTAAAATATCGAAGAGGACGATAAAGGGCGCTAATCCCCTTGGCCCGAGAATCGCTCATGTTTTAGCCACCTCATGTCAACTCACGGGAGTCAGGTCCATGTAATTACCTCAAAGGAAACGCCGCCGCCATCCTACTTCATTCTGGAATCTCCACCGCGTACACAGTTGTTAAAGTGGTTTTCGGGGTTGGCAGAGAGTATGACAACTTCTGATCCCGGTCTTTTCAACAACCAAACGTCATTATAACACCGCGGTTATTACAAATTAATTTATACCTTTAAAAACCAGAATAAAATATTCATTTCAAAACTACATAAATACGATATCATTTATATTTAAAGACCCAAATCCATATGATATCAAATATATCTTTTTCAAAAATCATAGCCTTTTAAAATATATATACCTTAAAACTATAGCTTTGAAACATAACTTTTAATATTTAATGGTTTAAATACTATATTACTTAATATAATAAAATAGCTTCTTTAAATTTCACAATAAAATCCCAATATCAATTTGAACCTCCAAATAAACCATTTTAATTCCCATATATTTCACAGCTTAAATATTCTATATTTCAAAACTTAAATTTTTATAGTTCATATTTCCACTCTTTAAATATTCCACTATTTCAAATGGATTCTTTGAAAATTTAATATATCAAATCCAATTCCTATTATTTAAAACTTGAAATGTATACTTAATAGAACAATATTATTTAAGTAAAATCCTTAAACTTCAATAACAGGATATTCTTTTTAATTAAATTAACTTGACAATATTCTTTAAATCAATTGGATATTCATTTAAATTCTCAAATCAAAAATCAAGTTATACAATCATACCCTTTAAATCTTAATTTATTTACATTTCAAAACAAATTTTTCGAAGATAATTCTTAAATACTTTAATTCAAATCATATTCACCTTTATCTTCAACCTTATTTTTATCTGAGTTATTATAAACTCTATATACAATAGAATTTCAAATATATTCTTAACCATATTATATAAATGAAATCAACTTCATTATTTAGCTTATTTTAAAATTCGAACAAATTTATACATAGCTAAATTCAAGAATTTTTACAATATATATATATATATATATATATATATATATATATATATATATTTAATATTTATTAAACCGTATTCTTTCTAAAACCATAGAAAATCATTTCAAAAATAATTATATATATATATATATCACGGTGCCAGTATATAATATTCTATCCTATGGTCAAGTGATACGGATATTTATCATTTCAATCCGCAATTTAAAAATAAAAATGCGGTTGTATATATTTTCAAACCGCGATCTGAATGAAATGAAAATGCATAATAACTTGCAGTTTATACAATATAAATACAGCATCCATTCATCCATCATATCAATCATCAAACATTTATCAATTTATCATCCAATTCAAACAATCACATAAATAAATAATAATTAATTTCTGACAGTTACTTTTTAAATAATGAATTAAATAACTGTTAAACTGTAGTTTATATGCAATAATAAATAAATTTAACTAGCAGTTTATATGCAATAATAAATTTAACTAAAATTTTAACTAGCAGTTTATATGCAAAAATGAATTAAATAACAAGTAAATTATATGAATGCTAATTTACTGAGATAGTGATGAAATATATGCCAAACAGCTATAAATAAATTTCTAAACCCATCATAAATCAATTTAACAAACATAAGAAATTTTAGAATTTGTGAGTGGGTTAAAACACCCACCTTTTAAATTTAAATTGAATTTAAATCCAATTTAAACCCAAAAATTTGACCGTTTTAGAATTTGTCCAAATCAGCGTCATCAAGTCCGGAATTTTACTACGATCCTAATAAAAAAAATCGCGCGTGAAACGGAGTTCGTATGTGAAAAATATAGCGAAAATTGTGCTTGAATTCAATTAAAAGAATTAAAAGAAAATGGAACACTTTCAAACCTTAGCCACGTCATTCATCAATCACCTGCGCACGCACGTTCATTCAAACGCGAAAACCCAGATGATGCCGAACCCTAAATGCATGCAGTAACCACCCTTGACCGTCGTTTGACCACGAATTTCGCCACCTACAGCCGCCTATTCTCGAGCCGACCACCACTATACTCCTAACACGCCCGATCCGCTCCACCCTGGTGCCGAACGACGCAAAGAACAGCCGGCGCCGCCACCCTTTAATAACCCTAATCGAATTAAATAGCTCGATCCAACCGTTAATTCGCGACACAAACCATATAGATGAACTCCTTTCGTCAATCTCCACAAAACCCTATCCTCGATTCGTCGAATAGACGAATTTGATTTCGTCGCGATGGAAGGCCGAGAATAAATGATCAATTTCTGAGCAAACAATAAATCGAATTGAAAAATGAATTCCACCAGGAGATTACGCTCATTGAGAGCTTCAACATATATTTTTTCTGAAATTTTCTAAGGACTTTGAATTTTTGACTTTGATTTTGAAATGAATTTGGATCTGAAATTTCTGCCATTGAGTAGGAGAGAATTGAGATATGCGTACAGCCAAATGAAAATGAGGGGAATTTGGGTTTATAACGACATATTTATAGACAAAGTTGAAAAATAAATGAATCGGGTTGATAGATATACGTGCTACCGCTAACGTGGGCACAAAAAGCCCGTTCTGACCCCATAACGAAATTGGTTAAACCCATATATCAAAATAGGTGTTTTAAAATATTTTAAACGCAATGGAATAGGTTTCACGTCCAAATTCCATCATATGCAGAAGTTATGCTGAAATCAATATTTTCAAATTGATTTCAAATGCATAAATTTTAAGGCATTTCGAGTCCGTACGATCAAACGACAAGTCCGATCACTATGAAACTTGAAACATTATTATAATTCACCGTTATGGATCCGATGAAACTGGTTTCGTCGAAATCCGAGTTAGTGGCCAAAGTGGCTATTTTTATATTAATTAAATAAATTTACAATTAATTGATTAAATCAAATTTTAAATTCAAGTTCTAAAATTTGTAAATTTTATCTCCTTTATATTTCTCAAACATTTACAATGATTTAAACAGATTTAAATGTCAATTTAGCGAAGATTGATTTATAAATTTTAATATAAATCCTCAATTTCCTTAAATTCAAAATTATAAATAAAATTTCCAATAATTCTTATTAAATTCACTTTTCATTCTATTAGTTAATTCATCGTTATCAAAAGGATGAAATTTACTTACTTAGATTTCATCCACATATCCATTTATGCAAATATTTAAATATTAATTTTCATTTTAATTTCAATGAATCATATTACTATAATTTAAATTCAAATAAATAAATAAGTGTTGATTCCCATTCTTTTTATTCAACAATCATTATTCTATTGTTCAATTCACTATTCTTAAATGGATAAAACTTTACATTGAATTTACAAGCTATTACCATTAAATAAAAGTTTATTTCAACATTTGATTTTATTCAATTTATTACGTATTTCTTCCTTAGTTAATAACCTTCTTATTTCCATTTATTATATCTTAGCAAATTATATCCATTAATTACGGCTAATTATTATAAATAAATTTATTCACTTGGTTTCACGATTGCGTTATTGTATTAATCATCATTTACGTACCTTTAATTATCTCATTTTACATTAATCAAAATAAATAAATTACCTATAATGAAATTTATCCCCCAATTTATTAAATGAAATCAACTTTGACCTCCCAACTGTTTTGATTAATTACTTATTGATCTGCGTATACTTTATTACCTAAATTTCCATTAACCAAAAGTTAATTTTATATTTATTGTGATTGATTATTCAACAGTTACTTTTATATACTCCTTTTCTACTTTAAACCAAATGTAACAAATTTCACTATTCATTATTATATTAATGAATTCCATTCTAGTTAATACTTTTATTAATTTTTGATTTCTCATTTCAATTGCAAAATAGTAAACTTCAATTGCTACAAAATTTATATTTAATATAAATTTGAATTCCAAATCAATTGGTATTGCACTAACCTTATTACATTACATTACATTCAGTTTCCAAATTTTATAGAATTAAATTCTAATTACTTACCATTTAATTCATCAATTATTGATTATATCCAATCACCATTAAATTTATACTAATTCTTAAATTTGTACCATATATCTCTTTTCCCTTAAAATAAATTTATGTCTCTATTAAGTTTTCATTTACACTTCCGTTACTATATTAATAATTATTAGAGTAACGTTTATTTTCAATAACAACATTATAATTTCTTAACATTTAAATGAACTTTATTTCCAATCAATTCATTGACCAATTAATTAGGTAATTAGAAATAGTCGCTATTCTACCCTTAAATTTATTCCCAAATAACGTATTACCTAATTACCTAAATTTACGATCAAATACTGTTACAATGGTTATTGCATTAATAAATTTAATCCTTTCCTTTATTTATTCAATTTACACACAGGTATAATCTTTTCACTATTTCATATATTAGAATTTTATTCAAATTACTAATAAATAAGTTTTAATTACCCTTGCTATATTTTAATTTAGCGTTCATTCCAATACTAATTTATCACCTTTTATTATTTCTACAAAAATTTAATTACAAAATCCTATTTAATTAAAAATTTAATTGTCGAAATTTACGGGTCGTTACACTCTCCCGCACTCAAAACTTTTCGACCCCGAAAAGGAAAAGAAGGGAAAAGAAGAATTACGAAATCAATATATCATATTAAATATTAAATTTATAAACAAATAAATTTACAAAATTAGTTAATTTAAATAAAATATATCAATCTATAGCCATTAAATCTTTTTATACTCAAATTAATAAAGTTTGGAAATCGTTTCAAAAAAATTCTAAGTCTAAAATTTTACATAAAATTTTGGCAGAGTCTCCTTTGTATGGAGAGGC